>JAQMWT010000333.1:0-89829 GCA_029834535.1 Chrysophaeum taylorii
CAACTTGACATCCAGAGATGTTGGCAAGGTGTTACGGCCACTAACTGGACGATGAAGTTGTGCAAGATGGCTGGCTTCATGATGTGGCTGATTGAACAGGAGGCGTCCATTATTTCGTATATAGCGCGCTTACACCCTTACGTGTACGTCGTCAATTTTCATGATATCACACCTACTCTGATGAGCTCTCGCGTGCGATTGTTGGTTTCCAGTCACCCACTGCACTTGCAAGAGGCTCCGAAGACATGTGTGAACATGCAACAAAAATTTGCTGCAGCTTTAGGTTATGCTCATGAACGCCACCTTCTCCAGCTGAATAATCTTGGCTCGTCCCGAGAAGCAACAGATACGGCTTACACCGTTACGCGGGTTCCTCTTCGTTTGGGACCGCATCGCTCGGACACTCAGCCTTTAACTCTCAAGATGACGGCCGAGTTGCTCACGATGCCGGTGGATCATGATTGGGCTAGCTTGTCTAAGACAGATTCGTTCAAACATTTAGCGTCTGTCGTCCCTCCAGATACTCTTGCGATTTTAGCAGTCGATCTGCACAACTCCGTGACCAGAGGTTTCCGCCAAAGTGGTGAAGTCCTGCCGACCGCGTTGAGCCCGACAGATCGATCCTTTGAGCAGTATTTACGAATCTCCGACACCACCTTTCGTCACGTAAAGATTCCGCTGTTAAATACGCGTACTCGTGTCGTTAAGTGGGTGTCAAAGGATGATCTCCAGGATCCCACTAAATGGGAACCGCCAGAAGTTCCTATGCTTCCGCTTCCAACTGATGCGCCGGGGACGGCTCATGCTTTTTCTGCTGCCCCCCCCCGACAATCAAAAGTGGACGTTCCGCCGGATCCTGAACCTGAACAGGAGCCGAAAGTAAGGAGCGAGCCGAATGTGCGCGTCAAAGGTGAAAAGATCAATAAGAGCCACCCTGAGGTGAGGTTCAAATACGAAGAAAAGTTCGATGTGCCATGGAAGGATGCACCGCGCGATGCGGACGGTGTACCGTTACCGCAGATTCCCGAGCACGTCAAGGACAATGATGCGATGAAAGTCGTAATTCCGACGAAGGAAGAAGTTGAGAAGGTTGTTCGAGATCTAGGAATTCCCGACAACCCGCATCTGGATGATGATGCGAAGATGATGTTGAGCCATTGCGTGCAATACGCGTGGGCTTTCTTTGATCCGATTATGAGACCCGTGGACTCGCCACCGGTTTCTCTACGCTTTAAAGACGCAAACCCACGACCGATCAAGATGACGCCTTATAGGTTGACGCCAGCAAAGCTCGAGTGTCTCAGAAAGCAGATCACTGAGTGGTGTCGCGATGGAGTCATCCGACCGGCGAACTCTCCGTGGGGATTTCCTGTACTCATGCTGCCTAAGAAGGGAGCCGAGGCCGGGACGTCGAATGCTCTTCGTGCTGCCGTTGACTTGCGTCAGCTCAATGATTAGCTAGTCAATGACAGTTGGCCGAATATTCGTCAAGATGATGCTTTGGCTTTTCTTGCCATGCGCCGTTGGCGGACGTGCATTGATATTCGATGGGGTTATCATAACTTACGTTTGGACGCCGCTGCTCAGGACGCTGTTACTATGGTTAGTCCACTTGGAGCCCATAGTTTCTTGCGCTTGCCTCTAGGAGTAAAAACAGCAGGAGCTCTCTTTTGTAAGCAAATAGCTAGCGATTTGTCCACGTGGATGTATAAGGACTTGGTCGCGTTTGTCGACGATATTATGATGGGATCGGATGAACTCCATCGACATTTACAAGTTTCGATTGAAGTGTTGTGCCATTTGGCACAGCGAGGATATAGTGGACGAACTTCGAAGTTCCACCTCCTCAAGGATGAAATCGAGTTTGTGGGACATATTTCGACCCTTACCCTGATCGCCGACTACGGTTGCGATGGAGGACGGTGCCTCATGAATCCTGAGCCTTGCGAGGGCATCCGCCCTCCCGGCGTAGGTTGGCACCTAGTCGCCTCCCGGGCGGGCCGGTTGGCAGCCGGAACGTTCGCAGTGGGACGGGGTATGGCCGGGGGGCGAAGACGGAAGGTTATCGACGAGTTCGTTGTCAGTCACATCGCGGTCTCCTCGTCGCATGGCGACAAGCTTGATGGTCACTCTCCGCCGACCGACCTTTCGGCCCTCCTCGTCTACAGGCCCGTGATTCCGGACTGGCTCCTGTCGGTCCGGCCTGGCTCCCATGCTCGGGAGAGGTCTGAAGTTAGTTAGTTAGTTATTTCGACTCCGGAAGGCTTGAAGCCGAATCCCAAGACGTTAGAAGCGTTGCCGCAGATGCCAATTCCCGGTACGTTGCCCAATACGTCCCCGAAGACCCAGATTCGATTTTTCATTGGTATGAGCAACTATTGCCGCCGATATGTGAAGAATTATTCGAAGATTGTGGAGCCGCTTAGGCGATTGTGTCTTGAAGGCGTTAAGTTTGAGTGGACGCCTGAGTGCCAATAGG
This sequence comes from Chrysophaeum taylorii, assembly GCA_029834535.1. Lineage (NCBI taxonomy): Eukaryota > Pelagophyceae > Pelagomonadales > Pelagomonadaceae > Chrysophaeum > Chrysophaeum taylorii. The sequence continues at coordinate 2,480 of JAQMWT010000333.1, forward strand.
CATGGGACACGATCATCGAAGCTTTGGTGGATTCTCGTGGAGTTTATCATCCTGACTACGATCTTCCTTTTCAGATCCGCTCGGATGCTTCCAAGGATGGTCTGGGTGCGTATCTTTTTCAGCTCGTGGAAATCAAGGACGAAACTGGCAAGGTGACACGAGAGGAACGAGTAATTGAGTATTGGAGCCGAGCTGTGCCGAAAGAGATGCGGAACTATGAGCCTCGCCGGCTAGAGCTCTTTGCACTTATTCTTTCTCTTGAGCATTTCCGCTCTTATATTGAAGGTCACAAGACGATCCTTGAAACAGATCATCGCAACTTGACGTTTTAACGAAAGGCGAAGCACTCGTCTGGGCAGTTGGCTCGATGGGCGATGCGGCTCGCCAATTTTGATCCTGAATTGGGTTACAAGCCAGGGAAGTCGCCGGGAATGAGCATCCCTGACTGTCTCTCTCGCAATCCTATAGATCATGTCATCGAGACGGACGAGTTTGGTGAACCCTTGAACCACGCGTATCTAGTGTGCCAAGAACTCCCTCGTTCTGTTGATGATGAAGGAGTACCTTTACCTGGGTGTCATGTCATTCTGTCGTTTGTTGCGACTGAGTTGCCTGTGGAGGAAGAGGAAGAAGACCTCGATGATCCGATGCAATTGGTCACGTCTCATGCTACGAAACAACGTCAGAAGCAACGACTTCAGACCCAGCCTAGTATTTTCCGTGATGCCGATGATTACCAAGAGTACATCGACAAGATTCCGGATAATTTGACTTTGGAAGAGATAGCCAAAGAGCAGATCACTGATGCTACTTGCGAGGACATTCGTTATCGCATGGCTCAGGGCCATTCTCTTCGTCGGTACGGGGCCATTTATCGCTATCAAGTGGTGAAAGGAGTTCTCTACCGTGCCGCACCCGACTTGCACCCGATGATAGTCGCACCCCGAACTTTACGGACGCGCATCATCCGATTGTACCATGACACACCTCTCAATGGTGGTCATATGGGTCGTCAAAGTACAGTGCAGTCGATACTTGAACGTTTTTGGTGGCCTCATATGTCTAATGAGGTGGGTGCTTACATTGCTGGTTGCATAGTGTGCAAGAAAGCTCGTACGCCTGAACCAAAGAGAGCAGGTCTGCTTCAGCAACCGGTGTATGATGGTGATTGTGTCGTCCTTTGTATGGATTTGTTTGGACCTTTGCCCAGTGCTGGTCCCGAGACATATCTCATCGTTTTTTTTTTATCCATTTTCTCATTTCTTGATTCTTGACGTACTACACCATAAGACTGCTGAGTCAATCCTCGAGTCTTTTGTCGCGAATATATTACTCAAAGGTTATCTACCTCAGAGGATTCGTACCGACAATGGGAAAGAGCTCGTCAACAAGTTGATGGAAGAGTCTTGTCATTTTCTTTTCAATGCTCGGTATAGTACCACGATCCCGTATCATGCTCAGGCTAATCCTGCGGAAAGGGTCAACCGCTTTATCAAGGCTTTCCTCCGTGCGTGCCTTCAAAACCGCAAGATCACGGAATGGCCCGAATTCGCGGAGTACATTGCTTTCTGTTATAATCGTAAATTTATTCCGGGGACTCAGATCTCACCTTTCATGCTTCGTCTTAACCGGCAGCCTTTATTGCCAACCGATTACACGATCATGGATCTTGATGTCCGCCGCCTGCCGAAAACTCGCTCCGATGTTGTGGCAGAGACTCGCGAGAGGCTGAAGTTCTATACCGCTACGGTGAACGAAGCTCGTGAGAAGGCTCTTCGTAAACAACGTCTCGCCTATAATGCGGACCATGTTGATGTGGAGTATGAAGAAGGTTCACATGTTCTGCTCTACATCCCTTTTCTTCAGAACAAGCTTCGACCGGAATGGCGCGGTCCATTCGTTATTTTGGAACGCTTGTCCCCGGGCACTTACAGGATTGAGTCTCTTGATTATCCTCCCGAACGCCGTTGTGTTCATGTGAGTCAGGTTACCCCTGTGATGGTTTCTCCAGTGGTCGATCGAGCTGTGCCCAAGCCCAAGGAGACCTTTCGGGATGATTACAAGCATGGTAAGTTCGTTATCTTTCGGATTCCGGATAATAAGCGGTCCAATTGGCGAAAGAAGATTTATGTCGCTGAAGTTTATGAACCCTATGATTTTGTGAATGATCGAGTCGCTCTGCATTTCTATGCTGATCTCGGTCTCCATGACTAACTAACTAAGTAACTAACTTCAGACCTCTCCCGAGCATGGGAGCCAGGCCGGACCGACAGGAGCCAGTCCGGAATCACGGGCCTGTAGACGAGGAGCGCCGAAAGGTCGGTCGGCGGAGAGTGACCATCAAGCTTGTCGCCGTGCGACGAGGAGACCGCGATGTGACTGACAACCAACTCGTCGATAACCTTCCGTCTGCGCCCCCCGGCCATACCCCGTCCCACTGCGAACGTTCCGGCTGCCAACCGGCCCGCCCGGGAGGCGAATAGGTGCCAACCTACGCCGGGAGGGCGGATGCCCTCGCAAGGCTCAGGATTCATGAGGCACCGTCCTCCATCGCAACCGCAGTCGGCGATGAGGGTAAGGGTGTGGGTCTCCATGACTAGGCTTCTTATTACAAGCCTACTTCACATCTCTCTACTCGCAAGCTTAAGCCGGAACACAAGGACGTGGACGGTCGCAGTTTCACCGACAAGACCAAGGTCAACAACAGTACCACTCCTTGCGTCACCGACTTCGCCCCGCATGAGATCGATGTGTTGATTTCTAAGTTCACTTTTACGCGGTGGACGCGCTTCCTGAACCTGTCGTTTGAACGTGCCCTACAAGAAGATTCGTTCTCGGAGATGGCTCATTCAGCCAAGGCTCGTGCTTTCTCGCCGGACTCGCTGAGGGCAGCTCGTGTTCTCACCAGCGGGGATCCTGTGGCGGCAACTCCTGACCGCTAAGGCTTTACCCCCACTTCTCAAGGCTTGATACCACGTTCAACGGGACACCTTTCCCGATCTTCTTAGTGACATCACACCTCTCTCTTGCGAGAAGCATTCTTGTTGTATTCTTGTAGTTTCCTTGCTATCATATTCCATCTCTCCATCTTGTTGAGAGGCTTGGTGAGCGTGAGCAAGGTGTGTGGCGAGCATATCCGACCCCGAGTCCGTGTTTTCCTCGTTCAGTGAGATCTAGGACTAGTCGGTGAGTACCCCCTTTGTCACCCGGGGGTCGGGAAGTTTTTTTTTCTGTGCCGCCGTAACTTCATCTCAAGTAGGGGGCTCCTGTGGCAGTAACGCCCATCCCCCCCCACTTGCCTGCCTGCCACCTGACTTACCCTGATTGTTGCCCTGGTACTGACCTTGCAATTATGGGGGGTGTGGCGGTTAATACAGCTTTATGTAGCGAGAAGTGTATGGCCCAAATAGGCTAATCCGGAGAAGCCGCCCATGCACACTTTATGCCGCTATAGCTTCCACTGAGCCCAATGTACCAGGCATTGCCCATACACACTTTTATACCGCTATAGCTTCCACTGAGCCCAATGTACCAGGCATTTGTATTGCTTTCTTGCTGTCTTCTTGCTATTACCCTCATTTTATTGTCCGATTTTATGATGGCGTGAGGTGTTTATGCTGAGATCGGGGGTGTGGTGGTTTCACCCGCGGTTCGGGTTGGGAGAAAGGGCTGTCGAGGCCTCTGGCCTGGCCAAGAGGGGCGGGTATCTGAGAAAACCACTACAACACCACTATTCATTACCCCCTTCACTCCACTTACTCCATCGGAGCCTCCGCCTCCTTCGCTGGAGCCATCCTCCCCACTTTCGGCGACTCCCTCCTCACCATTTCCTCAAGTTCCCCATCCCCCTCTTCCATCTATTCGCCACGACAACAACTCTCTTCGACAAGACCATGCCACCTATGGCCATGACGGTATGACTCGCGTATTTCCGGGAAAGTGGACAGCCGACCTGGGAATTCCCGGAAATGTCCAGTTTTCCCCATCCCCGTGGAAACTTCCGGAAACTTGTGAGGAGATTTTCGGCCACCTGGCGAACTGAGCCCAAAGTGGCTAAAACGCTCAATAGAGACACGTGGGTGTCCACTGAGGTGTCTGCGACCGCCACCACCGCGGGGAGTGCGGTGGTGTGAGCACGCAAGGCGTTCAGTGGTTTTAGGAATGTCTTTTAAGGTCAACAGCTAAGAGGGGTGGGGGGGGAGTGCGAACGCGAGCATACGGTTGCCTCAGTGGTTTGTTTGAGTGTTGCGTTTAACTTCGATTGCAATGCAGCAGTGAGGCTTTGAGAGCTTCGAGAGCTTCGAACCTCAGTCATCGATGCGGCGGCGCTGGCGAGGAGTCTCGTCGACGTCGGCACCATCTAGGATAAGCGGCCGGCGGGAAGAGGCAGCAGAGGCAGAGGGGAGTGTCTTCTTCAGATAGCACCAGCAACCAGCCTTAACAGTCGGAGTTCGACTGTCGTCCACATAGTTTTCGAGTTTAAGCCTCTGCTGACAAGGCGCGTTGTTGTCCCACTGAACGTCGTAGTTGTAGACCCGGGCCCGCGGCTTGAACTTGACCACCCTCCCAACCACCACAGATGGCTCTCAAAGGTCGTCGTCGAGGTGTCCAAGCAGCAAAGTAGAACGTAGAGCGGGATCTTTTCGTCCTCGCGGAGAAAGGAAGCCGGCTTGTCGACGAACGAGAAGCCAGGAGGAACTTCAAACTCATCGAAGTAGACCGCACCACCTTGCTCTTCTTCTCTCCCGTCATCGTCGTCTTCAAAATCAAGATCTTCGTCGTCCTTGCCGCCATTGTCGGCATCGTGGCTCTCACCCGGCAGATAGTCCCCGATGTTCGCGCGTTGAAACTCTAGACCACGATGGGTCCGCCTTGAGCGTCAGCTTTGTCTTGACGTTGGCCGCGACCGTCAACTTCGACGGGGTCGTCCGTGTAAAGGTTCCAGGGGCGTCCAGCACTGCCTCTTCACTAAAGAACGCCATCACGTTCAAACCTTGTCACTGAAAGTATGACCCCTGTAAGGTTCACTCAGCGCCTTGTGAACGACACCACGGGGGGGACCTCCCGCCCATCACCCTCGAGCGTGTGGCCCACGACACCAACACGAACGTGCACGCCGGCGCTCTCACTAAGCGGTCTCACAGTGGGCGAACGTGGAGGCCTTGCGCGCGCACTACATCCTAACTACTAATCGACAGATGTTTGTCTGTTTGTTTGTCTGTCTGTCTGTCTTTAAATGTCGACTGGTAAGAGGGGGGGGTGCGTGTGGGGACGCCTGTCCCTCGATTTAGGGTAAGGATCAGGTAGGCGCGAGAGTAAGGATCAGGTCCTAACTACTAATCGACAGATGTTTGTCTGTCTGTTTGTTTGTTTGTTTGTCTGTCTGTTTGTCCCTCGATTTAGGGTAAGGATCAGGCAGGCGCGAGAGTCAGGATCAGGTAGGCGCGAGAGCCAGACAGTGATCCTCCAAACCGTCTACGGCGACCTCGCAGACTATTTCCACGACCCGCGGCGGCTCTTTCGGCGCGCCATTCTCACGCCCCGTCGAAACGATGCTGTCGATGCTGACAACGCGCGCATGACCGCGGCCTTTTTTTCCCGGAGACGAGGCGTCGGAGTTCTTTTCGGCCGACTAGGTTGGGTCGGAAGACGACGCCTCGCTCTTTACAGTAGAGTTTTCAACTCCCTGACAACCAACGGCATGCTGACTTTGATCGCGAGCTTAATGTCTTCGCAACCTCGACCCGTCGCACGGCCACTGCAACGGTACCAGATACATGATCGATCGTGTCGTTGTCACCGAGGCTCCTCCAACCTGTATCCCGTAAGGCCCGCCGACGCCAAACGATCACCAAGAGCCAGGGCCAGACGCCCCGCGAGGTCGGCGTCCTCTTTCCCAAGCCCGTCTTCTGCCACGTCCAGCTCTACGTGGCTCTCTGTCGATCGGCAACCCCGAGAGATATACTCTTCTGGGTCGACGACTCCACCCTACCCACACGTGCTGCGCAATACCGATAAGCCCCCTCCCGGCGTCTACACGCGCACTGTATTGAACTTACTGGGACCAGGTGAACTTACTGGGGTTTGAGATTGGGACTAGGTGAACTAAGTGACCAGGTGAACTTACTGGGACCGAGTGAAACTTACTGGGGTTTTAGAGAGAGTGAACGCAAGGCTAGCGGCGTGTACGGATCAAAGCAGCTTGGATTGGCGGAGGTGAGAGACGACGAGCTCGAAGGAGGGTGGGGTGAGTGGATGTGAGCACGAGTGGGCTTACGCCGAACTACTGGGGTTAGAGATGGGGGTTGGGAGGGAGTGGGAGGACTGGTGAACTTACTGGACCAGGTGAACTTACTGGGGTTAGAGATTGGGACCAGGTGAACTTACTGGCGAACTTACTGGCCTGCACTTGTAACTACTAATCGACAGATGTTTGTCTGTTTGTTTGTCTGTCTGTATGTCCCTCGATTTAGGGTAAGGATCAGGTAGGCGCGAGAGTAAGGATCAGGTAGACGCGAGAACCAGACAGTGATCCTCCAAGCCGTCTACGGCGACCTCGCAGACTATTTCCACGACCCGCGGCGGCTCTTTCGGCGCGACATTCTCACGCCCCGTCGAAACGATGTTGTCGATGCTGACAACGCGCGCATGACCGCGGCCTTTTTTTCCCGGAGACGAGGCGTCGGAGTTCTTTTCGGCCGACTAGGTTGGGTCGGAAGCCGACGCCTCGCTCTTTACAGTCGAGTTTTGAACTCCCTGACAACCAACGGCATGCTGACTTTGATCGCGAGCTTAAAGTCTTCGCAACCTCGACCCGTCGCACGGCCACTGCAACGGTACCAGATACATGATCGATCGTGTGGTGTCGCCGAGGCTCCTCCAACCTGTATCCCTTAAGGCCCGCCGACGCCAAACGATCGACAAGAGCCAGGGCCAGACGCCCGCGAGGTCGGCGTCCTCTTGGCGAAGCCCGTCTTCTGCCACGTCCAGCTCTACGTGGCTCTCTGTCGATCGGCAACCCCGAGGATATCCTCTTCTGGGTCGACGACTCCACCCTACCCACACGTGCTGCGCAATACCGATAAGCCCCCTCCCGGCGTCTACACGCGCACTATAGGTTAACTTACTGGGACCAGGTGAACTTACTGGGGTTAGAGATTGGGGAGGTTGGGGACTAGGTGGCGAGGTCAGGTGAACTAGGTGGACTGAGTGATCAGGTGAACTACCTGGACCAGGTGACTAACTGGGACCAGGTGAACTTCTGGGGTGTTTAGGGTGAGAGTAAACTCAAGGGTTGCGGCGTGTGCGGATCAAGAGCAGTGCTTGGATACTTGGGATTGGCGGGGTGAGAAAGTCGACACTCAAAGGGAGAGTGGGGTGTGTGGGTGTGAGCACGAGTGGGTTTACGCCGAACTTACTAGGGTTAGAGATTGGGAGTAGGTGAACTTACTAGCCTGCACTTTGTTAGTACTAATCGACCGATCCTAACTACTAATCGACAGATGTTTGTTTGTCTGTTTGTTTGTTTGTCCCTCGATTTAGGGTAAGGATCAGGTAGGAGCGAGAGTAAGGATCAGGTAGGCGCGAGAGCCAGACAGTGATCCTCCAAGCCGTCTACGGCGACCTCGCAGACTATTTCCACGACCCGCGCGGCTCTTTCAGCGCGCCATTCTCACGCCCCGTCGAAACGATGCTGTCGATGCTGACAACGCGCGCATGACCGCGGCCTTTTTTTCCCGGAGACGAGGCGTCGGAGTTCTTTTCGGCCGACTAGGTTGGGTCGGAAGCCGACGCCGCGGCGGCTATTCGATGCTGACAACGCGCGCATGACCGCGGCCTTTTTTTCGCGGAGACGAGGCGTCGGAGTTCTTTTCGGCCGACTAGGTTGGGTCGGAAGACGACGCCTCGCTCTCAAGAGTCGAGTTTTGAACTCCCTGACAACCAACGGCATGCTGACTTTGATCGCGAGCTTAAAGTCTTCGCAACCTCGACCCGTCGCACGGCCACTGCATCGGTACCAGATACATGATCGATCGTGTCGTTGTCACCGAGGCTCCTCCAGCCTGTATCCCGTAGGCCCGCCGACGCCAAACGATCACCAAGAGCCAGGGCCAGACGCCCCGCGAGGTCGGCGTCCTCTTGGCGAAGCCCGTCTTCTGCCACGTCCAGCTCTACGTGGCTCTCTGTCGATCGGCAACCCGAGAATATCCTCTTCTGAGTCGACGACTCCACCCTACCCCACACGTGCTGCGCAATACCGATAAGCCCCCTCCCGGCGTCTACACGCGCACTGTAGTGAACTTACTGGGGCCAGATGAACTTACTGGAACCAGTGACCTTACGGAGGTTAGAGATTGGGACTCGGTGAAATTAGTGACCAGGCAAACTTACTGGGACCAAGTGAACAGGCGACTTACGGGACCAAGTGAACTTACTATTTTTTTAGAGTAAACTCAAAGGTTAGCGGCGTGTGCGGATCAAAGCAGCTTAGATTGGCGAGGGTGAGAGGGACGAGTTCAAGGAGAGGGGTGAGTGGATGTGAGCACGAGTGGGCTTACGCCGAACTTACTGAGGTTGGAGATTGGGACTAGGTGAACTTACTGGGACCAGGTGAACTTACTGGGGTTAGAGATTGGGACTAGGTGAACTTACTGGCGAACTTACTGGCCTGCACTTGTACTGAATTAAGAAGGGCTAACGCTGGGGCTGTTGATGGGGGCTATCCGTTTAATAAGTGCGTTGCGAATGAGTGACGTAGGGTAAATGCTGGGGATTGTAATGAATGCGATGAGGGTTTTGCGAAGGTGTTGGAAGAAGGTTTGTGTTCGAGAGGAGCATTGATGGGGGATGATGGTGGTTAGGAGATGGCCTGGATGTTGGTTTTTTCGAGGAAGATTCCGGCGTGTTCGAGAAGGGTGCGGATGGTGGGCTCTTTTTCGGCTTTGAGGGCCCAGTACGTCTTGTCGGGATTGAAGCCGTGCACCAACGTGTGCGATATGCCTGGGATGGGTGTGGTGTCGTCATCCTCGGCAACGGAGGCGCGCATCGCTTTTCTGAAAAACCAGGTGTCCCCACTGACGATAAGGGCGACGGGGTCGTCTTTGAGTGTGAGGATGGTGAGGTCGACGGCGAGTTGGGTAGGAATCGTCTGGACGTCTTCGTGCGTGTCGCCAAGTAGTGAAGCTCGAGGGTGTTGGTGCGGCAGAAGTCGCGGAAGGTGTTGAGGATGAGATTACGTCGGCGCACACTCGAGACCTCGACTTCGATGGTCTTGCGAAAATTGAACCTTTCGCCGGAGTTGCAGAGAAATCTGCTGTCTCTTACCCTTATCCGTCCGTTGAGAACGTGATCTCTTCCTTACCCTTCTCCTTCCTTTCTACACAATCAAATAGTCCTCTGATTTGTGCCTACGCTCATCATCATGGTCTAGCGCGTCCCGAGGTATGTAACACTATACACTTTACCTTTCTCGTGTAGTTCTAGATGCCGCCTGCCGTGTTCTGAGGATATAGGGAACATACCTTTTCATTCCCGAATTAAATACTTCCAGACGTTCATGATGAGACGGGATGGTTTCCCAGGTGACTTACCACTGCTTGCTAATGCTCTGCAGGTTATGGGCCCAGGCGGGTCCCTGAGAAACCATGTGTTAAAACGCGCACGTAACCTATGGGTTTTGAACAGTTACCGCGCCTGTTTAGCCTCGCCACGAAGACACACTTGTAAATACAACGCCATTAACATTGGGCTGTATATATAATACTATTTTTGCACACGTGATCGTGTAACCTTGTGTGCACCTGTTCATAGCATCGTACTGTCATGTCAATGTTGATGTGTGTGTAATTGGCTAACCTGTACTCTTGCACGCATGTTATGGAATATTTTGGGTCCGTCCACTCGTACATTCCATGGCAATGCACTTAACAAGCTCCTTGAGAGCACCAAAACTAACCAGCTGCCTGAGCGACTACGCTTAGCGACACTACTCTGGACTCACAGCTTGCACAGTCGTCCAATAGACATATTTCCATCGAAAACGATGAGTGTACATAGACACCGATAGACAGACCCCCTTTGAATGTCTAGACAGTGTCAACTGCGTGACTGAACCCACAGGTTCCCCGTCAACTGCTATGGCAGAACACGCAGCACGAGCCGCACCTAAGGCGATCACAGGTGCGGATATATTGAAGCTCGAAGCTCCTGTAGTTGAGTTTCTTAACGATGGAAATCGATTTCAGCTTCAGACTCGCAAGGTATCCTTGCAAATCAAACACATTAATCAATTGTTACGGTCCAGTCATGCCGATGCCTTCCTCGAGTACGACTCGTACGAAGCATATACTCGGCCATGCAAGGACTACGAGATCCTCCGGAGTCAAATTCTCGATCGCGCTTTCCTGGAATGGAAGACCGATAGGGCTGCTGATCTCCGTTTAGCTGTTGATGAATTGCCCCCTGAGTATCAGGAATGGCATTTCACCAACGAAGCTTTCCCCCACTTACCTGACGCAGAAGTAGCTCAGCTAGCTACTGTCTGTTACGACTATGATGGCAAGCCATTACGTCCTGAAATCAATGCTCGTTTCTTAGAAGAGGAACGAATCTTAAATCGCGCGCACCCGAAGGCACTAGCTTTCGACACCCGTGTTCGTGCCCCTGTTACCATGTTTTCGTTAACTGCTGCTGACTGGCACACTTATCAGAACACGTATGCTACATTCTTGCATACTTACTTCAATCTTGAAAGTGTTGGAAAACCGGCACTTGCGGCCTGGCCCGCCATCAATGAGGTATACAACAAAAGTTATTTACCCAACAAGGCTCGAGCTATTATGCTCATCGCCTTTAGTCACTACGAGTCTGTTGCGACAACTGATGTATCCTACTTGAAACAGCAATTTAACTCTGTTGTTTATAATCCTAACTGGTATGTCCATGTATTTATCGAAGCTGTCCTAGCATTTAGGCAAATCTCTTACCAACTTAACCAGGAAGAGACTGACCTTCAATTCGACTTTGGCACTCTTTGTAGAAAAATCTATGAAGAGATACATCGACATTATGCCGATAATACCAGCAACAACCGTTACGATCGTGGTTGGGTAGATTGGTGTTATATGTACGAAACCCGATCTTCATCTCGGCCTGTGCCAGAAGCTGAACGATTGTGTCACCCTACCAACCCTATATACATTTTAGAATACGCATTAGACCTTTACAATGTAGTATCAAATGGGTCGAACAAAAGACGCTTAGAACGCCCTGTTTCTTGGCAACCCTATGTCGAAGGTTTATCATCTCAACCAAAGCCAAAGTTACTGCTTACAAACCTTTGGACTCATCAGACAAAGTCTGACTCAAACTGCTAACACACTCGCACTCAGCCTTCATAACTTCGTCCCAACCTGGTACATCTTCCACGTTTAATGCTGACGCCTGCGTAACTCTAATGATGCTCGCCAGCCTTCCTCTCGCAGCGATTTGTCGTATTATCGTCCTGGTGATTCTTACGTCACCAAGAAAACTGCCGGACAGTCCCATGACCGTCCAATTTACCCCCGCACTTTTGACAGGTCCTCTCGGTCTAACATGAAATTATTAGATCGAACAAACCACACCTTAAACACCCTGCGAGAACAGTGTATTGAACTTGCGAAGCATGTGACAGATAATGATACCACGGCTCAGCTACAACAGAATATCAACAAGTTATTTGAGACTCTATTACAATCAGCTGACATTCTGCCAACGACATCGACGGAGGACAACAGTAGTCTTAACTACTAATCGACAGATGTTTGTCTGTTTGTCTGTTTGTCTGTTTGTCCCTCGATTTAGGGTAAGGATCAGGTAGGCGCGAGAGTAAGGATCAGGTAGGCGCGAGAGTAAGGATCAGGTAGGCGCGAGAACCAGACAGTGATCCTCCAAGCCGTCTACGGCGACCTCGCAGACTATTTCCACGACCCGCGGCGGCTCTTTCAGCGCGCCATTCTCACGCCCCGTCGAAACGATGTTGTCGATGCTGACAACGCGCGCATGACCGCGGCCTTTTTTTTCCGGGAGACGAGGCGTCGGAGTTCTTTTCGGCTGACTAGGCTGGGTCGGAAGACGACGCCTCGCTCTTTGCAGTAGAGTTTTCAACTCCCTGACAACCAACGGCATGCTGACTTTGATCGCGAGCTTAATGTCTTCGCAACCTCGACCCTCGCACGGCCACTGCAAGGTACCAGTACATGATCGATCGTGTCGTTGTCACCGAGGCTCCTCCAACCTGTATCCTTAGGCCCGCCTACGCCAAACGATCAACAGAGCCAGCCAGACGCCCCGCGGGTCGGCGTCCTCTTTCCCAGCCCGTCTTCTGCCCGTCCAGCTCTACGTGGCTCTCTGTCGATGGCATCCCCGCGGATATATATACTCATCTGGGTTGACGCTCCACCTACCCCCACACGTGCTTCGCAATACCGATAAGCCCCCTCCCGGCGTCTACCGCGCACTATAAGTTACTTACTGGGACCCACGTGAACTTACTGGGGTTTGAGATTGGGACTAGGTGACTGAGTGACCAGGTAAACTGGACCAGCAGTGAACCTACTGGGGTTTTTAGAGTAAAGGGTTTTAGAGTAAACTCAAAGGTTGGCGGCGCGTGCGGATCAAAGCAGCTTAGATTGGCGGAGGCGAGAGCGACGAGCTCAAAGGAGTTGGTGTGAGCTAGGTGAACTTACTGACCAGGTGAACTTATACGAAACTTACTGGGACCAGGTGAACTTACTGGGGTTAGAGATTGGGACTAGGTGAACTTACTGGCCTGCACGTGTTTACTTCGTATAAACGAACAGCTCATGTTTGCAGAAGACATCATTTATGATGTAGACGTTCATCTATCCTCGACCGAAAAGTCGTTAAACTACGTGGAGCCACAACACCATACTGCTGTTACTGCTCCCACCCCAACGGCAACTCCTCCTACTACAAACACACAGGGTAATCCTTCCAATACTGTGCCTAACCTCTTTGCCGCTTCCGCCATCTCGGCTTTACCACCAGCGTTATTGTCCTCGCTATCTTCACAGGTCCAATCTGCCCTCAACCTACCATCACAAGCCGAAACCAAAAGGGATGCCGATCATACTTCGCTATCGTCATTTGACGAAAAGCACGGCATGGCTGATGAGGCTGACGAACCATCACCACCTGTTCAACCGATTTTTATTCCAACGAATCTGTTATTGCTGAAGAACTTCTTCACAGCAAGCCTCTCCACTACTTGCCCACATTCGGAAAACGCCTTCCTCACCAACTACCTGAAGGTAAACAGTGTCCCTCCACATTGTTCTTTTCTATATTTTGACTCTTGTGCTACCATCTCATTGATGTCCACTTGCGATTTTGCAATACCCAATCATATAATTCCATTGAATTCCAAATACGCGCCGATTGTTATTCAGACGGCTACAGGACAACAACGGGCATCACACATGATGTTAACACGAAACATTGTTGTTCCCCTACCAGATCATCCACAAGTTGGCTATGTTGAGATCGACTTCGCTTTATGTCTTCAGCCAGTGCATGACCGACATCTCGCTATCCTGAGCATGCTCGAGTGGAACCAGACGAACCTGACCACTGTGTTCAATGATCGAGCTGAGCCAAAGCTCAGCGCTGTCACGAGCCGCATAGACAAAGATGTACGTATACCCATACATTATGTAGCAGCTAATTTACGTGCTCTCCCTTGTCTCACTTACAACATCGCGCGCGACAAGCAGCTGGAACTTCGCTCTCTCGCATTTCCCCTCAAGCGATACCATGAAAACAGGGGTCTACTGGCATACTACAACTACCTACTCCAAAGAGTTTTACCAGATCGCCCGTGGATTCGCCCTTTGGTTCTCAATCTTCGGAAACAGAACAAATTTGTTCAGCAAAATACGCAGCCATTGACTTGACTACTTTCACGCCCAGTGTTTCTCTCACAAGAGTCCAATCTCCGCAAACCCTCTGTCATGTTACTTTGTTCTGGTTTGTCAACTCCGGCGTTCCTGTCTCAAGCCACTAATGACTTAGGCTTAAATATCAATGTAAAAGTTCTTGTTGAGTCTGATGATACGCTTGTTCGTATGTTACGCCCCTTTTCCTACTGTATTATTATTTGAATCTCTCCCCGCCTTTATTAACCACCTTCACCTAATCTCACCAGAGGGAAGGCGCACATTCTATTGTGATACAATTGAGATCACTCCTCCCTGCACAAACAGGAATTTACTAAAACAGCAAAAGACAGAAGACTCACACAGACTGCTGACGACTCTCTCTTTTTCGACAGCATGTTGTCGTCATCAAGCTACTCCAGCCCTTGGTACTACGCTGAGATGACGCCTCCACATAAGTACTGTCATCAAGACCACATCACAGTGCCAACCTTATCCATACTACACCTTGATTACTGTGTCGATGTTGTTGATAGGTTCCCGACCTACCTCTGTGGCGACTACCATCTAGAGAAAGTGGATATGCATCGCACGCAGATATTCTACTGGACCAATTAAACTATTGTCGTGGCCCATCCTCCATCCACGCCCCTTCCTAAAGATCGTGGATGATCTACAAGTTATTCCCAAGCGCCTTTGGTTACCTAACCACGTATCCAAAGACCCTTACCCTGATCGCCGACTGCGGTTGCGATGGAGGACGGTGCCTCATGAATCCTGAGCCTTTGCAAGTCATCCGCCCTCACCGGCGTAGGTTTGCACCTATTCGCCTCCCGGTCGGCCGGTTGGCAGCCACGTTCGCAGTGGACTATGGCCAAGACGGAATTATCGACGAGTTGTGTCCAGTCCACACGGTGTCCTCCTCGTCGCATGGCGACGAGCTTATGGTCACATCTCCGCCGACCGACCTTTCGGCGCTCCTCGTCTACAGGCCCGTGATTCCGGACTGGCTCCTGTCGGTCCGGCCTGGCTCCCATGCTCGGGAGAGGTCTGAAGTTAGTTAGTTAGTATCCAAAGACTGGATCCGGGCGTTCCCCCATCCTCCATATATCCCCGTGCCTAAAACTTTTGCACCTTACTCTCGCACAGGTTCTGCTCAGCTTACTATGGCTGACCTTGAATCCCTCTATATGTTACTGCTTCGCCTTCACTCACAACAGGCTCACGAATAACGTACTCACTCTGTTCATCCGAGTGTACTTATCATCAGTTGTGCTTTAAACGCTCCTCTTGGATGCTGCCATTACCCAATGCAACACATCCTATACACGTCAAGGTTTTTACAATCCTCTATAACTTGTTTGCCAGCTTACACACTAACTCACCCACTCCTGTGTCCTATTACATAACCGTTTTCGAAACTAACCAACCGTCACACAGGTTATTACTTACAACCTCATCAACATCACGCAACTCCATCTTCTTAACTGGTGGCCACCATTCCGACGGCAACCTCACCATATAGAACGCCACCACCAAAAATCCAACTCCCATCAACGCCTTCGGAGGCACGTATACGTTCACTGCTTCCGACATCCCCCGCGACCGGGACAGGTCCATATATTTGGAGCCGTTTATGGGTTACTTGTGGATAGTCCAAGCCCTTCCCCAAGTTGGCTCCGCTACCACCTATGGCACCGCCATACAAAACCTCGTGTCCAGATGCGCTCTCGTGATGCCTGGCTGCCTTACCTACAAGGCCACCGACAACTCTTTCGATTACAAGGATTCTCATTTTGCTCTGGAAGATCACCACTTATCTCATAGTCGCTATATAGGGTACCTTCGTGGAAGTGACCGCAAACTCGGCTCTAAAATCCACTCATGCTTGCTCCATTGCCACCGTCCGAGGGTATGCCAATATTATTTTACTCGACCCTCGCAACGGAAATTACGCTACCCCACTCGACCGGAGTTGATTCGTGCTAACAACCACACCAAACAACAGGAATCTTTCCTCTTCTCTCTACGCCATGACCTTTGCTGTGACATGCTCAGCAATGCTCTGCCTGCCGGTACGTACAGCACTCTGTACAAGCACCTTTCGCTCCTCGTTGCCGATATTAAATCCCTTATGTTGGACCCTACCTTCCAACATACTGCTGCCGTGACGAAGAAATCCTATGTATCCAATTTCATGACCATTAATCAAGCTTCCACCACGTGCAGCACAGATACCTTGTCTTTGGCACAGCTTTTATGATGTCTATTTCCAGCAACTGCTTGACCGAAATGTCGTTAAACTATATATCTTCGTCCTACGAAGATACTCTCGTTACTCGTGATGATGAGGATGCACCGCCTTCCCTTGCCTTAGACACCGAACTCAAGTTCGATGTTCGGCGCAAACGGCAGATTCCCGCTCATCCCGTTCCTCGTAAGTCCCTCGCACACGGATCCACCGAATATCTCAATGCCAAAGAACGTGCCAATCGCTTTCCACCGGGTGCATCACTGCCCCGACAACGTCGCTGCCAAGGCCCCCAACGTACTTGCTCGCCCTGGATTCTCTGCTTCTGACATACCATATCGCGACTTATGCACCGACTGCATCGCACACAACAAGCGCCACCCGCACAAGCATTTCAATGCGACCAAGCCTTCTTTTGAGCAAACTCACAAAGCCGGCGAAGTCTGGGCGTGCGACGGCGGCTATGTGACCATCCCATCCGAATGGGGAGGCTTCACACATATCATCGTCTTCAGGAACTCATTTCGAAATTTCTCTTGGTGTACTTTACACGCACCACCAACGCCACGGAGTTCACTCAAGCTCTGGATTTTGTGTATGACTTCTGTCGTACACAACTCAACGTGCACATGCGCACCCTCTACTCCGATGCCTTCAAGCCCTACTTTAGCCAGCACATTACCTCCCCGTACCGCGTCGATAAGGGCATTCAACTCATTGCCTTCCCGCCGTACATGCACCACTTTAACTTTGAAGTTGAGTCTGCCATCGGCTTTCATCGCCTCCGCCTCCTCAACTCGCCTCGTTCGTTCTCTCCTTAATGCTCACTATCGTGGCGTCAAGATCGTGGAACCCGCTATCATGTTCCCATGGGCAGTGATACACACCGTTCAAAGCTATAAACCTTCTCCCGAACGCCACGCTCGAGCGCATTCATCATGCTATTCTGAGTCCGCAACAGCTACTCTACAACCAACTCCGCACTACTCCCCACCTCCTTCAGCTCCTTCTTCGTCCCTACTCCGGCCTCTTCTCCCTCTTTTGCGCTCTCGCCGACGAATCTGGCTCTATGTCACCGCCGCCCTTGCTTCCTTCTTACAATGACCTTTTTTGCACAAGATGACCTCATTCTTGTCCCAGGTTTCCAAAAACCTAACACTCGCAAGGCCACTTCTATGAAAACTATCCGAGCCCGGTTACAAGCGTCTACTATTGGTGCTTACAAAGCCGCTGGTGGCAAGCTCGCCGATTTCCGCTGGGATCTTCGCCACCACTTTCTTACGTTCAAGTCTCCCGCCCTCTCCGCCCTTCATCTCCGTGGTGGTATCCTCTGGTCTGCTATCTGCTCAGAGGGGAACATGCGTTGTTAGCTCGTCTTCTTCTCCCATTGCGCACTGACTTACTTGCCCGCTACCCGCACGTCGATGGTTACTTCGCCCACGCCAGTGCGCATCCAGCATCCCAGCTGCAACCTTTTTAACTGCTGATGGTTCACCTACGTGCCCTATTCCTCAGCCCCTTTTATCTGCGTTCACTGAACACGCTGCTGCCTTCGGCACTTCTTCCTTACAATATGCACTTACGTACCTGGCGCCGACCAGCTTTATTGATCACAACTCATCCGAGTTTGGCGCTACTTCTGCATCTCTGGCTGACTTGGAGGAATACCTTCTGGTCTCTACAGAGTTTATCACCCAGGTCTTACGTACCGACCCTACTATCCATATCCAACTGGAATCTGCCCCTACTACTCCTACTGACGCTGTTTCCGCTTATCCCGAAGTTGCGCACACTGCCTCGACCGCAACGTCGCTAAACTATAATTCACCAGCCACTGTTGGTCCTGACGAATATAAGGTCCAAGAAGCGGATGTTTCCATTGACGAATATAAACTTAAGTGCCTCCACGGTTTGTCGCCTGAAAACAGGCACGCCTACCTCAAGGCCATCGCCAAGGAACTCCACGACATTATCCGCTTTGGCTGCTTCAAACTTTCCTTACCCGACGGTGTCTCTCGTCCTATTGACAGCAAGATGGTGCTGAAGATTAAAACAGACTCTGCAGGCAAATACGTTAAGCACAAGGCTCGCCTCGTACTACGTGGCTTCCTAGCATCTCTTGGCGCCGATTTCTTTGGTACCTTCAGCCCCATGGCCACTATGACCGCAATCCGGGTACTACTAGCTATTGCAGCATACAAGCAATTGCCTGTCTACCATGCAGACGTCCCGAACGCCTTCGTTCAGTCTGACATCGATGCCAATGTCTATGTTCAGTTACCAGACGGCATCAAGCTTATCGACCCCGATGACGCTAAGTACAAGGGCCGACGTCTACCGAAACTGCTGAAGTCACTTTATGGACTTCGGCAATCACCATCCCTTTGGAACAAAGAGATAGACGGCTTCTTCCGTAGCCTTGGCTACAAACGCCTGCATTCGGACTCTTGCCTATATGCTCGAGTATCCGCACATGCTAAGTTCGTCGTATGCAGTCTGTCTGTAGACGACATTGTTGTTGTGTCCAATGACGACCCTCTTCGTACTGAATTACAGGATGCCCTCCGCAAACGGTGTGCTGTATAGCAGTTTGAACCTGTCCATACCCTCCTAGGCATGCGTGTGTGTCGCACATCTGACGGTTCCATTTCTCTGGATGTGCAAGCCAAGCTGGATGAACTCTTCGCTGATCACCCAGTCTTGCAGCAACTGACCCCGCTTAAATATCCTATGTCATCGTCCTTCAAGTATAAAGATGGCACTCCCAGCTCTGAAACAGAGTTGTACATCAATTCGCACTTTGCCACCCTCCTTGGCAAGGTGGTGTTCACGCAAGTTGCCTGCAGACCTGACTTCTCGCAAGCCTTGGGCAAATGTTCGCGTGGTATGCATGCACCTACGTATGTTCACGTCCAAATGCTAGAGCATTAGCTTCGCTACCTCAAGAAGCCGGAAAACCGCTCACTTCGCCTCTGGTTCCATCCTAAAGGTAATGCCATTGAAGCTCACCTTCGCACTGTCTCCGCTAATCGAATTGATCTATCCACTGTGGTCGACTACCAACCGCAGGATGTATCTACTGGACAGTTTGACCCCTTAGTTGCCATGGTTGACGCTGACAATGCCCCTTCCCTAGCACAGGAAGATAGGAAATCTACCACCGGGTTTGTCTTCTATATTTTCAACTGCCTTATTGGTTGGAAAAGCAAACTTCAACCGATTGTCTCCTGCTCAACTCACGAAGCTGAGTTGATTGCCCTCAGTATTTGTGCTGATGAAGCTGTTTGGCTACGCAAGCTGCTGTTGGAACTCTCCTTTGTCGTCAACCCCACCTTCTACGTCAACAATGCTAGTGGTGAGAACACCGCTGACCCTGTCGACTTCGATGACAATGACAACCCAATTACTGAAGATATGCGCTTCATCAGAAGCCTACCTCTCTTGTCTGACAATGCTGCCGCTGTTCACACCTCTAATAACCCAGACGGGTCCTCTCGATCCAAGGCACTGTCGACCAGATGGTTTGAAGTCCGTGAGTACATCTCGCTACAGAAAATACGAGTCCATAATGTTCCCGGCAAGCTGAACGTGGCGGATGGTTTTACAAAGCCACTTGCTGCTGAGTTCTCCCCTTTTCGTTCTCTACTCGGTATGCATCATGCTTCTGACGACAAGCCTTTACAGGATTGAAGATGCCTAACTCTATTGACCGCAACGTCGTTAAACAAGTACCTCCCAGGCTGCTACTGTCTCGCCGACACCAGCTGAATATATTTTACTACAATCCCTAACACTCCAGGATGGGCTCAACATGGATTTTGCCCTGATTGAACGAGGATTATCTCTCTCTGATAGCTTCCGTACTCCTGCTACTCCCTTTCTCTCTTCTTTTATGCGAGCGGAAATCTCTACGGCACTCAACTCGATCTATGAGTCTACTGACTTTTCATTGTTTGTAGACCTGACCACATTCATATCCATGTGCTTACCCATTACTATACTTTGGGAAGCTGCTCCTGCTATTGCTTCTATTGGCTGCTACAGATGCCCCAAACGCGAACGTTTTATTTTTTTTGTCGCTTTCCTTTTTTTGCGCAGTACCTCAATGATCGTGGACAACCGACTTTCCTAGTCTCGACCACGTGCAGTTCCAAGGCACAAACACCTCGTGAACTCCCCACTGAAGTGCCGAGTCACCTCAACACGGACGACCATAAGAAGAATGGTCACATCCCCATTATCACAACACCGATCAGTTTACTTGTGACTCGTGTTCGAACACAGAGTCGCACAGCTCAGGCTATACAAGCCATCCATTCAGCATTTGATTACTACTGTTGCTCGATCGCGTGTACAACATCTTAACAACTACGCATCATCCTCTGATGATACAGAACCGCTATCACTCCGGGATGTAATGTTCGGCCACACTTATGTTCAGGCAGAACATTAAGGCTTCCTGCACCCCTTTTTTTAACGTTGACCGAAACGTCGTTAAACTACTCACACTCCACGCTAGACGCTACTCTGGAGATATCTTCGCCACCGTTACCTACGCCTTCTGCTTCGCTTGCTGATTCCGACTTCTTGTGCCAACAAGTCGACCAACTCCAGGGAACTCTTCGAATCTATATTACCGAGGCTGCCATTGCTTCAATCACCTCCCTGGAGAACCGGCTCTTCCCTCCTACAGCCAACACCCACGTGTTACTTATACACTGTACAAGATCACAGAGCTGTTGTCTCGCTTAACACTCACCGCTCATGATCAACATGCTACCAACCACTCCCCCGGACGATTACCTCCTTCATCTACTTGACAAGTTGCTCTCATGCTTCAGAGCATTCCGTCCGCTCTCATGTGAATCTGAAGACTCTTCTATCTTCGTTCGCCATGTCCAACCTTTTTTTGTGGAAAACCAACTGGACACCTTCCAACTAGATTCTCTGTCGCCATCCATACTGAATGCTCTACTTGCACTCACCCTTCTCTTGGCACCACATCATTCAGCTATTGGTGTTCACCATCTTACAGCAGAAGCTGACGATGATTGATAATCCTAACACACTGTCGGTTGTATCTGTGTTTCTTAATGTTCTGTTCAAAAGGGTCAAATCGACTCTCAGCTCCACCAAGTCCAAGTCCTAAGACCCTTCTATACTCTTGATGCTTCGTATGTGACCTCTGCGACCATCAAGACTGTATTCCTTCTTTTCTTTTTTTCTTCATCATCATCTTTCTCAAGAGATGCTCTACAGTCGCACCTTGCGCTTAAGACATCTCGAGGGGGTGCAGAGAAATCTGCTGTCTCTTACCCTTATCCGTCCGTTGAGAGCGTGATCTCTTCCTTACCCTTATCCTCCCTTTCTACACAATCAAATAGTCCTCTGATTTGTGCCTACGCTCATCATCATGGTCTAGCGCGTCCCGAGGTATGTAGCACTATACACTTTACCTTTCTCGTGTAGTTCTAGATGCCGCCTGTCGTGTTCTGAGGATATAGGGAACATACCTTTTCATTCCCCGGATTAAATACTTCCAGACGTTCATGATGAGACGGGATGGTTGCCCAGGTGACTTACCACTGCTTGCTAATGCTCTGCATAAGTTGCGGAGGAATTCGTCGTGGATAGTCGCCCCTGGGCATTTTTGTCTGTAGCCAGGGGAGTAGAGGGAGGTTTTCATTGCGCCTCGAATCGCTGGATCTTCGTGTGCGTAGCCGTTGTTGAAGGCGCTGGCGGTATCGTCGAAGTACGTGCAGTCGACGGTGAAAACTTGGCGTGCCAATTCTGTAGCGTGCTGGGGTTGGCCGAAGCCGACGTAGAAAATGTGGACGTGGGCGTCGAAGTTTTTGATGTATTTTGGTGCTTCGGCAGCTGCGGCATAGTTCGCGTGGGTGTGGTTGTGTTTGCGCTTTTTTGTCGCGATAACGTTTGTGTTTGGGGACGTGTCGACGAATTTCATGATGTTCTTGTCGTGGCGTGACTTTCCAAAGTTCACTGTCAGGGAAGGTGCAATACTTGTTGGAGTTGTGAATTGGAATTTGAGATTGAACAAGTGCAGGCCAGTAAGTTCACCTAGTCCCAATCTCTAACCCCAGTAAGTTCACATGGTCCCAGTAAGTTCACCTGGTCAGTAAGTTCACCTAGTCCAAATCTCTAACCCCAGTAAGTTCGGCGTAAACACACTCGTGCTCACACCCACTCCTTCGAGCTCGTCGCTCTCGCCTCCGCCAATCTGAGCTGCCTTGATCCGCACACGCCGCTAACCTTTGAGTTTACTCTAAAACCCTCAGTAAGTTCATCTGGTCCCAGTAAGTTCACCTGGTCACTCAGTTCACCTAGTCCCAATCTCAAACCCCAGTAAGTTCACCTGGTCCCAGTAAGTTCACTTACAGTGCGCGTGTATTGCGACAAGCTTGATGGTCACTCTCCGCCGACCGACCTTTCGGCGCTCCTCGTCTACAGGCCCGTGATTCCGGACTGGCTCCTGTCGGTCCGGCCTGGCTCCCATGCTCGGGCGAGGTCTGAAGTTAGTTAGTTAGTTAGTAGACGCCGGGAGGGGCTTATCGGTATTGCGCAGCACGTGTGGGGTAGGGTGGAGTCGTCGACTCAGAAGAGCATATCCTCGGGGTTGCCGATCGACAGAGAGCCACGTAGAGCTGGACGTGACAGAAGACGGGCTTGGGCAAGAGGACGCCGACCTCGCGGGGCGTCTGGCCCTGGCTCTTGTTGATCGTTTGGCGTCGGCGGGCCTTAAGGGATACAGGTTGGAGGAGCCTCGGTGACACGACACGATCGATCATGTATCTGGTACCGTTGCAGTGGCCGTGCGACGGGTCGAGGTTGCGAAGACATTAAGCTCGCGATCAAAGTCAGCATGCCGTTGGTTGTCAGGGAGTCGAAAACTCGACTGTAAGAGCGAGGCGTCGTCTTCCGACCCAACCTAGTCTGCCGAAAAGAACTCCGACGCCTCGTCCCCGAGAAAAAAAGGCCGCGGTCATGTGCGCGTTGTGAGCATCGACAACATCGTTTCGACGGGGCGTGAGAATGGCGCGCTGAAAGAGCCGCCGCGTGTCGTGGAAATAGTCTGCGAGGTCGCCGTATACGGCTTGGAGGATCAATGCCTGGCTCGCGGGCCTACCTGATCCTTACCCTGAATCGGGGGACAAACAACCACATCCTTCATGCTCCCCACACACACCCCCCTCTTAGCAGTCGACATTTAGAGACGAACAACCACAAACCCACCCACATCCTTCATGCTCCCCCCACACACCCCCCTCTTAGCAGTCGACATTTAAAGACAAACAAACAAACAGACAAACAGACAAACATCTGTCGATTAGTAGTAAGGACGGTAATTGAAGTATGTCGTTGACATGCATTGTGTGTTGGAATTTGTGGACCGTTGAGGCAAGGGGTTATATAGTGAGAAGTCAAGAGCGTGTGATGCGTATGGTCGATTTCGGTGGCGGTGGAGTCGGCGCTTCCGGGTCGATGGTGATGTCTCGATCGGTGTCGAGACGTTGGTCGATGATTTTGTATTGGGATGCTACGACGCGCGAGTGGTGAGTTATGGGAGGCATCGTGTGTCGAGCCGCAGTAATATTGGGCGACATATGCGGTCGAAGGTGTTTGTTTGGTCTTGGTTAGGGCTCGCCGAGGTTTTTCGCGTCATCGGTGGCTTGTCGTTGGTGGAGACTTCGTGGTTGCTCGGTCGTTGTCGTGCGTGATAAGGTCGAGCGCGTGATCGTCGAAGTGCTCAAGGTGCGTGCTCGTGTGATGGGGGAGGAGTTACGTGTCGAGTGTTGTCCATTAGTCTTGTAATTGGTAATGCCGTTTTCGTTTTCGGCGCGTGCCTGGTGGTATTTGGGGGAGGCATTGACCGAAAATTTTCAACACCGCGGGGTGGATGATTCGATGGTTGACGAGATCGATCTGTTCTTCTCGTTTCGGTTTTCGGTGGTACGGATTGGCCGAAATATGCGCTGCTCGTGAAGGCGGGGCGAAATGGGAGGAATGCTCAAGTCGCTGGTCCTGTTCGGATATCACGTGGTGGTGGCTAAGTGTGTCTTGGCAGAGTTGCGAGCTTTATATATTACAGACACGACTGGCGAAGGGGTGAGGAGTGGGCGAGCTGGTGGAGTGACGGTGGGGAGGTCCGGTTGTTGGTGGTCGGCGAGCATGTGCGTGATGATGTCGGAGGTGTCTTTGTGAACGAGAATAGGAATGCGACGGGGTTCTAGTTTCGAGGACAAGGAGTTTTTTGGGGACTTGGGTTTCGTGAAGGTGTTGTGAGAAGTGAGTGGAGAAGGCGACGTCACGTTTGTTCGGTGTGTGTGTTGTCGTCGCGATCGTCGGGACAATGTGCGTCGGTGTCCATGTCGGCGGTGTTTGGTGAGTTTGTGTTGGTTGTGGGTGTGGCGTCTTTTCTGTTTGGGGTTTCGTGCGGGAGGAAGCGCGCGGTGCGTCTGCGTTTTTTGGTTTGTTTGGGATGGCGGTGTTGGTATGCGTTGGCGCCGCGAGGCGCGTCCCAGGCGCCCTTTTGGTCGTAGCCGGAATCCCACGCTGGCAAGAAGTCGTCGTGTTTGAGATTGGTGTCGACATCGACAGCGCGCGGGTCTTTTTGTAGCCATCGGAGGCCGTCGCGTTCGAGTGCTCGCGAAATGAGCACGTAGAAGCCTTTGAGGTTCCACCTGGAAACCTTGGGGTGTTGCGCGAGGTCGATGACGAATTTTTTGAGCGTGCGCCCTTGGACTTTAAAGTCGGTGATGGCAAACGCGAGCTGCGCTGGAAAGTCGACTACGGCTATTTTTTGCGGGAGGTTGTAATCGACGGCGACGGCGCTACGGAGGCGCTTCGCTTCGGTGTCGCTCGTTGAGATAGTCTTCTTCTCGAGCGGGATGAGTTGGGTGCCGTCGTCGATCTCGTCGTCGTTGGCGTCGGGGTTGCGATGTTGGAAGTCGACGAGTTCGTTTTCGAAGTCGTCGAGCGGTATGCCGTGCCACTTATAGGCGGGAGGTAGCGTCTCGTTTTGTTTCGCCTCGCGCTTTCGGTTTCCGACGCGGATGGTCATGGTGTTGGGAGGCGTCGGAAGGTGGACTTCTTGGTAGCCTCCGATCTCGCGTGCTCTGGCGAGCGGTGCGCACGTTTCGTCGAATTCGTCGAGGAGGTCGTGGCAAAGGCCGGGAGTGCCGTTGGCTCAGTTGTGTTTCGAGTTTTCGTTTTGGAAGATGACGCACGGGGCTCCTTCGACCCAAGAGGCTCGCATGGTCTCTTTCTCGGCTTCGTAGAAGTCGTCGTAAGGGACGTGGGCGAGAGCGTCGGGGTTGGCGGGGTCGATGTTCCACGTGACGAAAGGGAGACCGAAGTATTGGGCGAAATTTTTCGCTTGGGCGTAATTGAGGGCGTCGAGTTCGACGTGAGACAAGACGCCGATGGGCGCGAAGCGCCACGGTGGATCTCGGACGTCGACGGCGCTGAGCGTTTTGATGCTGTCGACGAAGTCGCGCGTGACGGGGGTCGGATTGTTCGTTTGGCGCATTTGGAGCTGAGTTTCGACGAAGTCCGGGTCGTCGAACGATCTCGTGATCTTTTCTAATTTTGTTCGTCGCGCTTGTTATAGAACGCGGAGGCCGGCGGCCACGTAGGTGTCCGGGTTGATGGTCTGCATGCCAACGGCCTTTTTGAAAAGCGTCTTGTACCAGGGATCGCCTTCTTTCACGGGGTTCTTCTGCTGCACGTCGCCGGCGAGATCGACGGGAACGTCGCCGAAGGGCACGTTGCTTTCTTCCACGAGCGCGCGGAAAGCGCAGTCGACTTTGCCCAACAGGCCAGCGCTTATGAATGGGACCTCGTCGATGACGAAGGCGACGACGTCCTCGAGCTCCACGCCGGTTTGAATTTCGAAGTTGCGTCGCTGGGTTCCCAAGCGCGACGATTCGAGGTGCGTCGGAATCTTGACGTTTCTGCCGGGATGAAGCATGGTGAGCAACGTTGCTTCTCGGAAGGCGGCGGAGGCGACGCCGACGAAGGATGTCATGATGATGTGGCCGAGGTTGTCTTCGCGCGCTTGCTTGCGGAGAATTTTGAGGACGTGGGGCCGAAGCCGGCGGCGGCTAAGGTGTCCTGGATGTTCTCGACGGTTTCGGCGCGATCGCGAGCTTCGACGCGGTACCGAATGACGCGATCGAGAGTCGCGCCGAATTTGCGTTGCAGAGGAGTAAGCGGTTGCGGACCCGGTTTAGGATTCGCCTGAATCAACATTGCGCGTTGTCGTTCCCATTGGTCGTTCGTGAGGGGATCGAACGCTTCCGGAATCTCGATGTCGCCGGGTGGCGTCGAATGCGCGGTCGTTCCGACTATGTCGTTTTGATTTCGACGAGCGCGCGCAAAGTCGTCTTTGTGGGCGAGCGGAAGTCGTAGGTATTGTCTCGCTTGGTTTGTGTCGCGAAATTGTCGTCTAACGTGTGGCGAAATTGAGGCCGTGAGGGCGGCTCGAAATTCTCGAAAGTTTCGTGGTACGACGACGCAGAATTGGCCGTGCAACCTCATGGCGATAGTGGATGAAGGGCGCTCACGACGGAATCTTTTATTTCCTTCAGTCGCTTGATTTCGTCGCGTCGCGTTTGTAGTTGTCGTGCTTGGCTTTCATCTGGCGAAAAGGCAACGCGGGTCACGGCGAGCGTCTTCGTCGCGTCGTCTCTTTCGCGAATGGGAATGGCCTCAGTAGGCCGGCGAGTGTCGATCCAGAGGTCGCGGAATCGCGTTCGATAACGAATCATGCGTGCTGCGACCTCGTTGTTAAAAGTTGGCTCGAAGTTTTGGATCGCGGTGTGACGCCCGACCGCGACGGCTCGCTTCCGGCGATGTGCGGGATCTTGGTCATTTTTTGGGCCGCGCAGGCAAGCGTCTGTCTCGAGTGTAGCATAAAAGCGGGCGAACGTCGAACCTCTTGGTTCGAATGGCCGTGTGCCTTCGCGCAAAATCCAGGGCTCGAAGGCTGCGGCGTAAAGAACGAGGGTGCGTTCCGCTTGTTTCTTGGATTGTGTTTTGGTCGCTGGTCGCGTGCCGACGTAGGAGAGGGAGGCGGACTTTGCTCTTCGGACGAGGAGATGAGTTGCGCGCAAAGGGTGCGGTTCTCGAAGGACGAATCGATAGACGGGACGTCCAGGATTGTCGTCGGCTCCGTCGGCGTAGGCGGCGGCGGCTCGCGATGCGGCGATGGGGCCGACGATGCTGTAGTGGTAGAAATAATCTCGATATCTGTCGAGCCAATCACGGTCTGTATCGTTCGCGAGGCGTAGTTGAAAGAGGCGTGCAAATTCGGTTGCGTTCACATCGACGAGACGCTCGTCGCGCCAGGCGTAGGTCTCGGGTTGCGTGATGAGCACGGTGTTGCGTTCGCCGTTTTCGATCGTGACGAAGATTCGCGAGAACATATACTTTTCACGAAGGCTTTTGTCTGGAAATAGGCGGTCTGCGTTTTCTCGCAGCGTGGCATCTAACGCGACATCGTCAACTTCGACGTTGTCGTCGTCGTCGTGGATTTCGTCCGCTTCATGTTGATAATTATTTTCGTTGTCGTCATCGCTCTCGGTTTCACCGATTTGTTCTTGATAGCGTTTTTTCTGTTGCCACAAAAAAGTGACGTGGTCCGCGGTCGAAAAGGGGACGTCTTTGCGAGAAGAATACGACAAGTCGAGCCCGAGAACGATACCTGCAGCTTCGAC
Source organism: Chrysophaeum taylorii (assembly GCA_029834535.1). Classification (NCBI taxonomy): domain Eukaryota; class Pelagophyceae; order Pelagomonadales; family Pelagomonadaceae; genus Chrysophaeum; species Chrysophaeum taylorii. Next base: position 30,403 of record JAQMWT010000333.1, read on the forward strand.
GCTCTCGAGTTCGTCACACTGCGAGTTGACGATGCGCTGCGCGAGTTGTTTTGCAAACGTGCTTTTGACCGCGTCGTCGTCCGCGTGTGGGGATGTCTTGTATTCTTTCACAATGTCCCAAGCGTCGGCGAAGAGGGACGCTGCGTATGTGATTTGCAACACGTGTTTTGAGCCGTATTTCGACAGGTAGAGGGCGGCTTCCTTGGCGGTGGCGCCGATTCCCATCGACTGGGCGTTGAGGTTGCTAGCTTGAGCGAGAACCGCTATTTCGTTGTAGTCCGGAATGAGCGCGTTGCGGCATTCGAAATCCTTCGATGTCCAGGCACCGAAGAGTTTCCGCAAGCTGGCGCGGACGTCGGGTCGTTCTAAGGACGCCTCGGACGCGATCTCGTCGAGGTGTTTCAAGATTTTTTCGTATCCTGGACGTCCCAAAGTGGCACCGATGGGCCGTTCCTTCTGGATAAATTGTGCGAGCAATGTTCGTCGGTCCCAATCTCCGTTGGTGCTCGGTTGGCCATTTGCATCGAAGTCGTCGAATCGGAAGCCGTTCTGAACGCGCACTCGGAGTTGCCAAAACTCTTCGATGCTGCGTTCTTCGTGGGTAGCCGATTCCGACAAAAGAGGGCGATGCACGTCGAAGACGATGGGTCGTTCGTCCTGATTGTCGAAGTGAAGCCCGGATTCCGTACCGATCCGCGCGATGTCGGTAGTTGCCTCAACACCGACGAGGTGCCGTATCTCGTCTTCGTGGTGTCGGTCACGATGCTTCTCGTAGCAGAAGCAACGTATGTCGACGTGGTGCGCGTTATCGTTCATGGTCGCGTAATTTTTGTCGCAATTTTTCGTGAGTTGGAAGATGAGCTTGGGCACGTTGTGGCTGCACGGATGGCCGAGTCGACAGCCCGCGTTATTAGTTTTTTCGCACGTGTTTTGATGTTGGCGCGTCATCGTGTGGTGTACGACTCGAAGAGCTCGATGTTCGAGTTCGGCGGATTGGGCGTTTCGTGCGATCATCAAATCGCCTCGTTCTTTGATTCGTGGTAGGCGAAACGCGCGCTCGGCGACGTCGACGGCGTGGTATGTGTAGGGCGAGTGCCCTCGAATTTGAGTGTTGCGAGCTTCGATCATGGCGTCTCGGAGATCCGCACGATGCACAATGAAGGCCAACATGCGAGGAGGGAGACCTCCATATAAAATCGAGTGGCCGTGTTGGGCCATTCTTTTGGTGGATTCGACAACCATGCGCATCGCAATCGCGCGTCCGAAGAGACCTGCAGGTTGACGACGCAGTTCTTCGTCTTTGAGCGGACTTTCGTCTAAGCGCAGGAGATTTCGTCGTATGTTTCGGTTGTTGAAGTCGAAAACGAGCGCAGTGGCAACGGGGTTGTCGCTCGCCAGTTGGTTGAGCTTCGTATCGTCGAGCACGATTCGAGCTTCGGTCGGGGTGGTCGTCGTTTGGCCGCGCGAGTTGGTCGAGTATCTTGCGCGTATTCGGATCATCGAGACACGGAAAGTTTCCGTGTTTTGTGAAAGCGTACGCGAGACAAAGGACGCCGTCGTTATGGGCGTCGTCCATGGCGTGGGTGATGAAGACCGCTCCTGGTCCGTAGTTTCTCATGTCGTTCATCACATTTCTCGTCTCGGCGTCGCGCTCGGCACTGCTCCACGGTACTTTCCCGGAAGGGAAGTGCATGAAGTTGTGAGCTTGCTTGAGGAGATGGTTGGCCTCTTTCGTCTTCGGTTTTTTTTTTGCAAATTCGAGTCTGCTCCTGAAATCGGGGTGTGTCACCAGCTCTTTGAATTTGTCGAACTCCGCAGAGTTGGCGTACATGCTGCCAGCAACAGCCCGACTCGCTTCGTGACAGCGGATCGTGTTGGCACGCATAAACAATAGTGGCATCGAGTGCGCAAATCGACAATCGAAGACGAGCGCGAGCTGACGGTACTTGTCAGGTGGTATGATCTTGTTGCGCGTGATATCGCGACGCGCAACAAATAGGTGGAAGACCGCGTCGTAGAGCGCTTGTGGAAATCCAGCATAATAATCAAGGGGGACGATGGCTCGGCGTAGCTCGTAGCGTCGTTCTTTGTCTTCGACGATTCCGGTCTCTTTTGACGAAGACTCGTCGACACGGTTCTGCATGATGTCCTTCGCCGTCGCCTCCATGCTTTCAAGGATGACCGTCGCGGTTTGCTCCGGTCGGGGTAAAATACCGACGTGACCAACATCCGTATGGGTTGAGTTGTCGTCCTCGTTCGCGACGTCGTCGTCGTTGTCCTTCAATTGGTCGGCGTCGCCTCGAGGTCGTTTTCTTTCGTCTAGTGCACGATGATGGTCGCTTTGGGCAGTGGCTCGGACGTTTGCGACGTCAGATGGCATCGCAACTTCGTCAAGTTTCGTGTCTTGCACGCGACGCGCTTTTTGTTTGAGGACCTCTGGAGAGATTTGACCCTCTCCGGGTACATGGTAGAGACTGCGTGCAGTCTTAGTTAGGCGTGTACAGACCATTCCGCTTGCCACATGCTACTACACAAGGTAGGGATTTAAGCCCTAACTCCTCAAGGACATTAGGTCCCATAGAAGCGCTTACACTGACAACGAGGAACGAAGCCTCTGTTAATTAAACAGAAAGCCCCGTACCTGACGGTACGCACCTGGAGGCCTACTCCATGCTGGAAAAGAGCTTCAGACTGGGTTCTTCATAGTCATGAAAATATAATTGCGGAGGGTAAGGAAAGAAGGACGGGAGGGACGAGGGAAAGCCGTATTACGGAGAGAAGACCCTCGTGTAGAGATAGGTGTGAAATGTTCCAGTGTCGCACACATAATAGTGTAGCTCTCTGGACCCCCTCAACGTGTGAACATGGTTTGTGCATTTCGGACGTTCTTGAAGCGGAACTCGTGCAATATACATGAGAACAGTGAACAGTGGAACAAACAACAACAGAACAGGACAAATTAATTATGATGTCGAGCGTGTTGTGATGTTGCGCAAAGAAGCTGTATCGGTATCCACAACACCAGATGTGTGGTCCAATTCATCCTCTCTATTATCGTCCAGTTCCTTTAACTATGGAGAAGACGAATTATGATCATCAGAGGATAGGTCGTTAGCAGTGTTGGTATTGTGCGTGGTCATTGCATCACTCAAGGTGACCAAGGGTGACATGACAGACGAAAGGAAAGACATAGCAGCATCTGGTGTAAGAGCGTGTAGATCCAATGCAGGAATAACACGATCATGTGCATCAGACATAGCTGTGTGGAGGTGATGAGCTGCTGCGTCGATTTGAACTCGCTGTGCCTCATTATACGTATCTGGAGGGAGCTGTCCAATAGACGAGATAAGCGACCGAGAAATGATATGGACAAATACAGCAGAGGTCGGTATTATGGTGTTCTGATGCATTTGAAGACTTGACAAAATGTTATCTAATAAAGAGACATGTTTAATGTTCTCGGTCACTTGAGTATTAAGGGCTTCGTTGTTTTCTTGCAACTGTGTGAGAGACGTTAGAGCAAGCGATAGTTGATGTTCTCGTGCCATCAATTGCTGTTCGGTGTTAGCGAGACGTAGGGATAAGGACTGAGTCTCTTCTTTTAATTGGTGTAAGGATGCAGCCATATTATCGTTAGCTTTATCTGGCGTGGGCTCAGCGGGTGGATTATCGATTGGCGCTGGTGACACATCTTCAGAAGGGGTATTATTAGAGAAAGTGTCAATGATATGGGATGGGTAGCCAACCTGGATTAACACGTTTTTAAATGCTAGTTGTTGATTAGGTGGAAGTTGGTGAAGGTAGTGTAGCATTGGCGGTACCGTCTCGGAAGAAGTTGCGTCAAGTTGATGAGACACATCGTTAACAAAGCGTTCGATGAGCACGCTAAGTAACTCCTCAGGATTGGTAACTACGCAGGTTTTATCTTCCACATATTGTAACAAAGACCAAGCTGCCACAAGCAATCTCAAGATTTACACTCGAAATGAAGGGCAGCTGCAGTAAGAGCATGGTGTTAGCGTCAGGATTGACGAGAATTTTATATGCATCAACGTTATGGGATGTTGCAGTCTGCATGATTGCCTCTTTGAGCAGCCTGTTAATAGCAATGGACTTTCCAAGGCGTAGGATTATAGCGCGTATGTGGGCAGCTGGATCATTATAACACGAAAGCTGGAAGGGCTGCTGATTATTGCGAATTAACGCTATCCCATGATTCGACAAGTTACACATCACACAAATCAACAAAAAGAAAGGGCGCGGTACATCGAAGCAGTGCGATGCATGTTGCTCAGAAGCGAGATGATCCTCAATAATTTGGCGAATCCTGTCGGTTTCAAGCTCATATACAGTACAGATGATGAGCACAAAGGGTGTGCCTGGCATATCAGTTTTGTTGTAGCACTTTGTACACGCCACATGCACTTTGACAACCCCTTTAATGGGTGGAAAGCGGTGAAAGCGAATGCCTTCATTAGGAGATATAGAGGGGGCATTCCGAATGCGCTTTGCTTCGACGCACAGCAGTGAACTAAGATATTGGATATCGTCCACAAAGTCTGTCTGTTGTGCTTCGGTAGGCAGCTGCTGCACAGACTTAAGCCAACACTGAGGATTTTTATGTTGAGGGACGAGGAAGATTGGCGGGGATGCACCAAGGCCAGATGTGTTCCCTGACATCATCGCAAGTGCGTCAAATTTGCAATGTTTAAGCAGGAAATACTCCGACTTTGATGGTTGCGATTTATACGGTTGTTGGACAGATGCCTCGGGTGCATTAGGCGCAACGGGCGTAGATTGATGTCCTTGAGCCACCGACAAATAGGTTTGATGCTTCCGACTAGGGGAACTAGTCGGTGCAGCACTTGGAGTTAGAGCATTAAAAGGTGGGGATAGTGACAGTGCACCACCACGACCACGGTTCAGGGTAGAATGGCGCCGGCTCGCAGCATCTTTGTTTTTAGTGGGATTCATCGTGAAAAGAATATCCACATCACATCTTTCATTGCATTTCACATTTTAGCGAGCCAGTATTCCTTTGCATAGCAGGGTTAGTTTAGAGGCAGTTTGGACAGAATGAAGGGTAAGGATTAACTATCTTGTTGAGCTATGGGTTGTTGTAAGCCGAGTAACGTGCGAAATCTGCTCAAGAGCGGAGCTCCAAAGGGTTTAGTAAATCCATCGGCGATATTATGGGTACCAGAAACATGATGTAGACGTATACGTTTTAACTGTACGTAGTCACGAATACGGAACCAGCGTGTGCTGATAGCTTTGGCCTTAGTCGCACTGTCGGGATTGTTGGAAAGATGAATAGCAGAGGCAGAATCTCCCAGTATAGGACTGTTACGTATGAACGACATGTCCGATGGGAGGGGATTGTCGTGAGCATCATAATCTAGTAGCAAGTCTTTCCCTGAAGGTTGGCGGAGATAGAAGTGAGGATTTATAGCGAATGCCATTTCTGTTAACAATTTGCGTAACCAGACCACATCATCGGCACACATATTAAGGGCGATAAGTTCACTCTCATGCGTAGAAGTAGCTGTAATAGGCTGCAACTTAGACTTCCAAGTAATGAGAGAACCAAACAAAAAGATAGCGTAACCGGTTGTAGATTTGCGGTCTTGTTCATAAGAGGGTGCATTATCGGCATCTACGAACGCGACCAGTGGATCAAAATTACCTGAATTAACTTGTTCTTTAGTGTAATCCAACATGGTGGCCATGTCAGTACGATTACCGATAAGAAGTCGAAGATGGTCCATTAGAGCGGAAGAACCAGAGTAGTACCAGAGGCGAAGATTACGATTTTCGGGCTTGCGCAAGTAGCGGAGCGTTCCTGTTAGTACTTGAACATGTAGAAATGCTGGATTATGCATTCCTCGAGAGCAACGACTAAGACTTTGTGATAGATCGGGGCGACAGGCCAATTGGACAAACGTGAGCTTGCCGAGTAGAGTAGAGAAGGTATGGAGGATGAACTTGTCCATATCCGAAGATGGCTCTCCAGTTTTATACGTGGTTGATGGTGACATCGGTGTGGAAGTGGGACGTAACTGCATTAAAATGGGGTACTCTTCGAACAATGCATCAAGTTTAGCCTGACAGTCCAGTGATATAGAACCATCAGTTGTACGCGTTATGCGCATGCCTAGGAGAGTATGGACTTCCTCGAAGGTGTCGACTGAGTATTCCTTTTTCAGGGCTTGCTGGAACTCACGACGTAGAGTTTCCGAAGTGCAAGTAATGACGACGTCGTCTACTGAGAGTGTGCAAATTAGAAATGTAGCGTCAGCTTGGACTTTAGCGTAAATGCATGTGTCTGTTCGAAATCGTGTATAGCCTAATGAATCAAAGAAGCCGTTTATGGTTTGATTCCAAAGGGCAGGGCTCTGACGTAATCCATAGAGAGATTTAAGTAGCTTTGGGAGACGACGGCCTTGGTATTTAGTATCTTCGGGATCGAGAAGGTAAATGCCTTGTGGCAGTTTGACATAGACATGAGAATCGATGGGAGCTTGAACAAAAGCGTTAGGGACGTCGACATGGTAGACTGGAAGTCGCAGATGAGCTGCTAGCGCCAGAACACAACGGATGCCAGTAAGCTGTGCCATAGGGCTGAATGTGTTGAAAAAATCGGTGCCCAGAGAGGCTAAGAATCCTCGTAGGACCAGGCGTGCTTTATGTTTAATGTACTGACCAGCAGCGTTGGTTTTTATACGTAGGACGAGGCGGGTGTCAATAGGCTTTGAGTTGACCATTGGCAGCGCTAGTTTAAAGCAGCCAAACTTAACAATATCAAAAATCTCCTTGGAGATGGCAGCAACATAAGCTTTGCGATCAGCGTCTGAGAGACCTTTGAGGCAGTTCAACTCATATTCATCAATTTTGATATCTTTGGCTTGAATCTTGTATTCGTCCGAACCAACCGTGCTGGGGTCATGAGTCGTCGTCAGATGAGTAATTGCGTAAGAAGCGACATTATCGTGCAGATGAGCGTGATCGGGATCTTCGACGAGTTGAACAACTAGTAGAGGAGCATCACCAAGGTGGGCCTCAATGTAATGCGATTGCACGGTGATATAGTCTTCGATGGCGGAGAGATGAGGCTCGGAGGCACCATAAGAAGCATCATTATGATCCAAAATGGAGTGGGGCGTGAACAAAGCATAAACATATTGAGCGGGAGGAACTTGAAAGGCGTGAGCATGTTCAGAAATTAAATGAACGAGAGCTCGAGGAAGGTGAAAGTCTGCAAGGTTGACGTCGTCGCAGAAGTGAACATGAGGAGCATCAGGCGATGGGTGGCTATGGCTCCTATGACACATAACTGAAGAGGACTGTGAAATCGCTTGGTGCACATGGTGATGAAGGGATGGTGTAAATTCCCCCTCTGGAGGTATAGCCGTCCAGTGGATGCCATGAGCAAGATGAAGGGAGTGGAGGGTGGGGTCGCAGAAAGTTATGTACTGCTTGGAGAGGTCATACTTGAAGTCGGCAAGCGTACCACCGGCTTGTTTATAAGCGGCAACAGTAGGCGAGGCAATACGAGTAAGAACATCCTTGAGATTGGTTTTGCGACGAGGCTGAGGGTGATGAGGACCACGGGTGAGACGGAGGACATCCTGGGAATAGAGAGACCGATAAGATGGGAGAAGTGGCAGAGTGTCAGAAGACACTTCAGATGTAGGTGTGGTGGCGGAAGTAGCGGGTGCAGAAGCAGCTGGAGCACATGCGGGAGCGGGAGAGGGAGCATGGAGATGAGTAGAAGGAGTCCCCCTCTCATGGTCAGTGTCTGTAGGCATAGCATTCCCCCTATGCGCCGCATCATTGGGGGTGCTGTGAACAGAGAAGGGAATGTCGGGTGAAGGTGCGGGAGGTGGATGCTGTTCATAATCGGGAGAAGATTTAGAAATAAGATGAGGAAAAGTCAGTTTAGAGGAAACACGGACTTGACCATTTTCGGGATTGAGGACAACATCGGCTAAATGATCAACGTGAGGTGTTATTAAAGGGTTTATAACGTTAGCACCACATAAGTAGATATAGGGACGACATCGAGGTTCATATTTATGAAATTCGTTAGGTTCCAAACGCAGATAACAAACAGCACCAAAAGGTTTGAGGTAGTCCTGTTGGGGAACATTACATTGGTCTAACAAAACTTGTTGGGGGGTGAGGACTTTATTATAAATACGTTCGAGGGAAACGTTAGGGAGGAGATTATACGATTGGATGGCATGTATAACAGCCCACGGGTAGTGTGGTGCCGGATCTGTTAGGGGGTGACCTTTATAGGATACATTAAGCATATGCCGGAGTCGTGTAGACGCGGCAGTGGCTATGTGACCAACAGCGGCTTCGACTTCATGATTAAAGACATGTAAGTAAGGGGGGAACGCGGACATATTAATACCATGTTCCACACGAAAGGGGGTTGTAACATGCTGAGATAAATAGGGTTTAAAGGAATCACAATAGATTTGTTTTAGTTGTACATGAACATAAGTAGAGCAAAAATTGCGGACAAACTCAAGGGCGTTACAAAATTCGCTGGAGTTAGTGCTACGACAAAAGTACACTAACAGAAATTTAGAAATGAGACACTTGAAAACAATGATATGTCGAAAGGATCCCCATTCCGAGAGCACAGATACGTAACCACCGTCACATGCCCAGGCTTCACCAGGTTAAAAATTATTTTCGAACGATGGTTGCTTGGTAAGGTGATGTGGATGAGGAAAGCGTTTTTTTATGAATCGTACAATCCACACAGAACTTACGGTAGGGCACGTCAGATGGGTGGTGTCCAGGACTGGCAATAACCTGAACAGCTTTTATAGCTTGAGAATCACTAGAATGGTGGATGTTGTGAAAATTGGTGGCTCGTTGTTGCGCATCTCGAAATGCAAGGGTGCCTCTGGCATAGACTTTCTTATCGAAGGGCGCATGCTTCTCATGGAGCTGTCTTGGCGTTATAAGAGGAATTTGTTTTTCTTTAGTAGGAGATGATGTATCTGCGGATGAGGTGTTAGAGAGGAAGACATGAGCTACTGAATCGAGATGAAAAGATGGAAGTTCGTGGTTAGAGGCAGGATTATCACAACATGAAAGTTTTTTATTGGAGATGTAGAACATTGCAATGGAACTCTGGTGTAATAATAAGGATGTATCTGTTGGGAATATATTTGTGAAGAAAGTTGACCTATAGTTTTTGGTTAGAGAGGCATGATCAGGGTCAAACGATGGTGATAGCATTAATTTACGCAAGTCATAGACAAGCTGACACAAATGTTTGTAAATTATATGATATGTTCCAGCTGGAATAGCATTCGCGATTATATCACAACATAGGTCCGGGGACAAAGACAGAAGAAAATTGATTTGGTGCGCTGTAAAGTTATTGGCGCGTGCCAATTCGCGAGTTGAGTAGTGTCGGATGCGATCGAGTCGTGGATCGTACACGAGCATATTAGCAAATCCACGAATGGTAGGAGTAGGAGTGTATATAGAATGAACTTTGGCACCCATCTTCCTATCGCTTGATGTAATAAAGCCCAGATATCTGCTTTGGGACAGATGCATGTCACTTAAAGCAAACATTTTATCGATAAATTCGAGACGATTTTCCTGAGGGTAGAAGACAAGAGAATCGTGAAATACAGGAGAAGTATAGGTGACCAGTGCTTGTACTACACGACGCGTGTCTTGATTTTCATTATTATGATGGTATGCTTGGCATAGCCAAAGAAAAGCAGTAACAGGTTCGAGAGAAGCAGTCTTATCGATTCCGGCATCATGTGTTAGGAAGGTATAGGTTTCACCAATAGCATTTATATGTGCCTGGTATTTAGAAAAGGAGTTAGAAACTGTTGTGTCTCCGCCTGTATGTCTTCCACCGGTGATGTAAATGATGGAGCCTATGAGATGGTTGGTTAGATTCTATAGTTGTAATACGAAAGGACACAGGCGCGTCCATAATATTATAGAGGAGCACGAAAGCTTTGAGTTCGCTCATGCAAGCAAGTGGTTTTCTTGAATTAGTCAAGAATCCCAGGCGAGTTAGGACAAATACGATTTTCCTGAGGGTAGAAGACAAGAGAATCGTGAAATACAGGAGAAGTATAGGTGACCAGTGCGACGCGTGTCTTGATGATGGTATGCTTGGCCAAGCAGTAACCGAGAGAAGCAGTCCGATATCCACTGTGGTACTGTTGTGTCTCGCCTGTATGGGTCCTATGAGCTGTAATACGCGGTAATGTGGTGGATTTGGCGAGGAGCACGAAAGCTTTGAGTTCGATAGGGGATCTCATGCAAGCAAGTGGTTTTCTTGAATTAGTCAAGAATCCCAGGCGAAAGTTAGAAAACATTTTATCGACAAATTCGAGACGATTTTCCTGAGGGTAGAAGACAAGAGAATCGTGAAATACAGGAGAAGTATAGGTGACCAGTGCTTGTACTACACGACGCGTGTCTTGATTTTCATTATTATGATGGTATGCTTGGCATAGCCAAAGAAAAGCAGTAACAGGTTCGAGAGAAGCAGTCTTATCGATTCCGGCATCATGTGTTAGGAAGGTATAGGTTTCACCAATAGCATTTATATGTGCCTGGTATTTAGAAAAGGAGTTAGAAACTGTTGTGTCTCCGCCTGTATGTCTTCCACCGGTGATGTAAATGATGGAGGAAGAAGAGGATTTATTTAAAAATATCCTATGAGATGGTTGGTTAGATTCTATAGTTGTAATACGAAAGGACACAGGTAATGTGATGGATTTGGGGAATAAGCGTCCCATAATATTATAGAGGAGCACGAAAGCTTTGAGTTCAATAGGGGATCTCATGCAAGCAAGTGGTTTTCTTGAATTAGTCAAGAATCCCAGGCGAAAGTTAGAAATGCCCTCCATTTCATCTTGACTGGGATGTTCGACTGTTTTATTAGAGTGCAGACGAAGGAACAGCATAGTTAAGGTTTCAAGCTCAGTCACAGTTAAGCGCACGGATCCTGTACGACTGAAAATATTGTAGGTTTTAGGTGTGGACACGAATGGTATGTCAGGAAAGACCTGCGTCCAAGGTTCGTCGACTATTAACTTGCGACTGATGGAATTAGCGTGGTCTGCAATGTCCAGAAAGGAAGTGACTCGTTTATTAGGCCATGAAAGCAGATCAAGAGGGCCGGTGTTATATTTACGTGCAACGAGGATCCATCTTTCTCTGGCTTGATAATCTCCACATAGATAGCATGGAAATCGGTCACATATATCCACCGTATAGTGCATCGTTGAGAAGATGAGATTAGCAACTCGTATATGATCTTCATACGATGCGGAGTGTGGTGGTGTCATTTCCATGAAAAGAACAAGCGGCTTTAAAAGCTCAAGTACACTTAGAGCACTTGGAAACAAGGAATCATCCATATCACGCTCGAAGGTGGAAATGGATCTCCCATTGATTATGTTGCGATTTGTGCATGGTGATGTCAATTCCACTATATCGGTGTAATATCGTGCACGTTCAACGTCCGATGCTCGATGGAGATATGTCAGAAACTTAGGTAGGGATGGGAAAACTTCGATGGAATTACCAAAACGTCTTCGTAGCATGTGCGTGATATTGTCGTCGCTCTCAACAAGAACTTTAACGTTGATGTTGATTTGCAAGTCATTAGAAGCACAAGCCAAGAATGCAGGAGTGGACATCCCAGAGCAAAGTAGAGTTACAGTAGGTGTTCGTGGGCTAGGAGATGAAGTTACTGTATGAAGCAAACGTGTGGTAACCTTGCGTCATACGGGAGGTGGGAAATGCTTGCGTATGTAAGGCAGCTGCGAATGCATTGACTCCAGGATGGTTTTAAGCCATGGGACGTAAATTACTCGTTCCATGAGGGTGGAATATAGTTTGAGCATTTCGCGTTGTTCATTAAAAGCACATAGTCTGAACTGTAGTGAGCGAAGTTCCATTTTACGCGCTTTTGCTTGTTGTAGCGAATAACTTGGTAGAGTTGGCAAGAGGTTACTGAGTCTAAACAAAGTAATCTTGACATTATCACCAATTTTACTCTGGATAGATGATTGTCCTTTAAATTCAACTCCATAAAGATGTATACCTAGTTTATCTTCTCCCCATTGAGTCATGCTGATGATGTGCAGATCGGGATCGTTATGATCGTTTTGCTTGGGTAGAAAAAGCGCAACGTCTAGCTTTACATATCCCACATTTGGATGCTTTGGGAGAGCGGGAATGACGGTCCTTATAATCATAGCATGTGTGATTCTCTGCGTATCCGTAGCAGTCTGGATAGCAGGTGATAAGGACTCGGGTAGCTTTGCGATGTGGATAGGATCAGCGTAACGTTGAAAGTCAATTACATGTCGAGAAGCACATGTGTCAGCATATCCTGGCGTAGTCATTGGCGGCAAATTGTACTCGTTGTACAGTTTAAGCATTGTTGCATAACAGGCATGTGTTGAGCTTTGACCAAACACGTACTGTGTCATGAAACTTTGCGTTTGTTCGGAAGGCACAACGACGAGTGTAAAACCAGTGTTTAATTTTGGTAGCAACACAGGGGGATCTGTACCATCTTCATTATCTTCATTGGGTAGATTACTGGGGAGCTCAGAGTGCGAGGAAGTTTCCCGAGCTTGACGACGAACGATAGCATTCTGAGCTTTAGCATTTATGTGCTGCAATAGCGGCTGAGGGATGTTATCGATTTCATCATCTTTAATGGACAGAAAAGTGTGGAACATTTTCTCTGTATCAGCAGTCCCCCTCTGCTCCGCATCACTGGGGGACGCTTCAGGAGCAGATGTTTCAGTTTGATACTTTTCTTCTGAAACAAGAGATTCCTTATCGGCTTCTAAGAGGTTCGATATGGTATTGGACATAGTATCAACTCGAGATAAGTAGAGATGAACTTGGGTGGCTTCATCAGGATCTAAGGACTGTGTCGAAGCTTGAGAAGCGGTTGTCCAGAGGGTACTCAGTAAGCTTTTCATTTCCTCCTGTACCATTTTAGAGTCGGTAGAGGGGTTGGGATTCGCTTCCTGTAATTTACCAAACAGGTGGCGAAGACGATCAACTTGATAAGTAGCCCGGTCCATAAGAGACATATTAGAGCGTGCATTACGGTTAGAGGAAGGTGAGTAGACAGGACGATCGAAGCTGGTACCTTTGACGTTATAATTTGAAGGTGGACGATAGTACGACGTGTCACGAGGTAAAATTGTCGATGCTTTGTCTTTTGCATTACGAAGCTTACGAGCGTTGAAGCCAGACTGTCCAGCTACAGTAGCTAACAACGAGTAAGCGTTGTTTAGAGAGTCGTGGGATTGATGAATAGTATCCATCAATAATACCTTAGGTGGCTTGGTAGCGGTAGTACCAGGGATGTAAGGGATCCAGGAAGCGGGTTTCTTAGGATCAACTAGTTTTAACAATTCAGGATCGTGAATCGAGTTGTTCCCAGAGCGTGTCTCGTAGAGTTTACACCATTCCAATAAAGATTGAGAATAGCGCTCGTGATCCGAGGGATTAGCATATAGACGGTAGATCTCCTCGTGAGCTTTAAGAGTGATTATGGAGTTATTAAATTGGATTGATGCTTCATCATTATTTAATTGCTTTGCCTGAGATTGGAAAGCAAGGAGTTGTTCGACAAATACATGGGCATACCAATTAACATTTAAAGACATTCGATTAAACTGAGATTTAAGCTCAGTAACATCTGTACAAGACACTGTCTCATAGTAATGGTAAGCTAAAAGCATTACTGCACGTAGTTTATTAGGATGTGCAGTAAGTGCATATATATTCTTTAATTGAGGCCACATAGCGAGTGCTGGTTTGTCTTGTGATTCCAAGTTAAAAAATGTGTACAAGAAACCAGCATAAGTTTCGCAGTGTTTGATCCAGTCGGTATTAGAGAGACCTGTAAAGGATATGTTAGTTAGAGAAGAATCATACACAATTGATTTAGGGAATCGGGTATCTAATAGATCAAGGGCATGTTCAACATCCTCATTTAATTCGGGACGAACGACATTATAGGACTCTTGGTAATAAAGTTGTTCGAGATTGTTACGGACATCGACTGTCAGTTGATGTGATGAATTGACATGCCAGGTTTTAAAATGATCTGGCAGGGCATCTTCATCAGGTAAGTTTAAATCGATTACTTGTTCAGCTTTCCATCGAGCGAAGATAATATCAACTTCTTGTTCAAGAAGTTGATTATACTCCGGAGCATTCCGGGTGTAAGCTTCATGTGAATCGAAGCAGAATAACGCGTCCACACATGGACTTGTCATATGCCTGCGAAGCATCTCAATTTGCAAGCTCACCTTGGTTGAGTTGTCTTGGAAACGCAATCCTGCGTTAGTTTTATCAATGAGGATTTGTTATTGTTTGTAGATATCCGTAGTGGATATTGGCTTTTGTTTTGACATAATTGTGACCTATTAAGAAATAGGTTATAGGACTGATAGACATATTCTAACTAACTAACTAACTTCAGACCTCTCCCGAGCACGGAAGCCAGGCCGGACCGACAGGAGCCAGTCCGGAATCACGGGCCTGTAGACGAGGGGCGCCGAAAGGTGGGTCGGCGGAGAGTGATCATCAAGCTTGTCGCCATGCGACGAGGAGACCGCGATGTGACTGACAACCAACTCGTCGATAACCTTCCGTCTGCGCCCCCCGGCCATACCCCGTCCCACTGCGAACGTTCCGGCTGCCAACCGGCCCGCCCGAGAGGCGAATAGGTGCCAACCTACGCCGGGAGGGCGGATGCCCTCGCAAGGCTCAGGATTCATGAGGCACCGTCCTCCATCGCAACCATGCGGTCGGCGATCAGGGTAAGTGTACACATTCGACACATAAGAATGAAGGGTTTCTCGAGTGCGGGTTCTATGTCAGTACGCTATTTTAAACGTGGGCTTATTTACAAGTGCAGAACATTAGCAAGCAGTGGTAAGTCACCTTGGAAACCATCCCGTCTCATCATGAACGTCTGGAAGTATTTAATTCGGGGAATGAAAAGGTATGTTCCCTATATCCTCAGAACACGACAGGCGGCATCTAGAACTACACGAGAAAGGTAAAGTGTATAGTGCTACATACCTCGGGACGCGCTAGACCATGATGATGAGCGTAGGCACAAATCAGAGGACTATTTGATTGTGTAGAAAGGAAGAAGAAGGGTAAGGAAGAGATCACGTTCTCAACGGACGGATAAGGGTAAGAGGCAGCAGATTTCTCTGCACCCCCTCGAGATGTCTTAAGCGCAAGGTGCGACTGTAGAGCATCTCTTGAGAAAGATGATGATGAAGAAAAAAGAGGGAATACAGTCTTGATGGTCACAGAGGTCACATACGAAGCATCAAGAGTATAGAAGGGTCTTAGGACTTGGACTTGGTGGAGCTGAGAGTCGATTTGACCCTTTTGAACAGAACATTAAGAAACACAGATACAACAGACAGTGTGTTAGGATTATCAATCATCGTCAGCTTCTGCTGTAAGGTGGTGAACACCAATAGCTGAATGATGTGGTGCCAAGAGAAGGGTGAGTGCAAGTAGAGCATTCAGTATGGATGGCGACAGAGAATCTAGTTGAAAGGTGTCCAGTTGGTTTTCCAAAAAAGGTTGGACTTGGCGAACGAAGATAGAAGAGTCTTCAGATTCACATGAGAGCGGACGGAATGCTCTGAAGCATGAGAGCAACTTGTCACGTAGATGAAGGAGGTGATCGTCCGGGGAGGAGTGGTTGGCAGCATGTTGGTCATGAGCGGTGAGTGTTAAGCGAGACAACAGCTCTGTGATCTTGTACAGTGTATAAGTAACACGTGGGTGTTGGCTGTAGGAGGGAAGAGCCGGTTCTCCAGGGAGGTGATTGAAGCAATGGCAGCCTCGGTAATATAGATTCGAAGAGTTTCCTGGAGTTGGTCGACTTGTTGGCACAAGACGTCGAAATCAGCAAGCGAAGCAGAAGACGTAGGTAACGATGGCGAAGATATCTCCAGAGTAGCGTCTAGCGTGGAGTGTGAGTAGTTTAACGACGTTTCGGTCAACGTTAAAAAAGGGGTGCAGGAAGCCTTAATGTTCTGCCTGAGCATAAGTGTGGCCGAACATTACATCCCGGAGTGATAGCGGTTCTGTATCATCAGAGGATGATGCGTAGTCGTCAAGATGTTGTACACGCGATCGAGCAACAGTAGTAATCAAATGCTGAATGGATGGCTTGTATAGCCTGAGCTGTGCGACTCTGTGTTCGAACACGAGTCACAAGTAAACTGATCGGTGTTGTGATAATGGGGATGTGACCATTCTTCTTATGGTCGTCCGTGTTGAGGTGACTCAGCACTTCAGTGGGGAGTTCACGAGGTGTTTGTGCCTTGGAACTGTACGTGGTCGAGACTAGGAAAGTCGGTTGTCCACGATCATTGAGGCACTGCGCAAAAAAAGGAAAGCGACAAAATGAAACGTTCGCGTTTGGGGCATCTGTAGCAGCCAATAGAAGCAATAGCAGGAGCAGCTTCCCAAAGTATAGTAATGGGTAAGCGCATGGATATGAATGTGGTCAGGTCTACAAACAATGAAAAGTCAGTAGACTCATAGGTCAGTGTGAGTTCCACTCGCATAAAAGAAGAGAGAAATGGGGTGACAGGGACACGGAAGTTCTCAAGGAGAGAGATTCCTCGCTCGTAAGCAGCATAGTCAATACTGAGGCCGTCCTGGAACGTCGTCAGCGACTGAGGTGAGATATGCACGGCTAGTGTCGGTGCAAACGCAGCAGCCAGTGTGGTAGCAGTTGTAGCAGTCATGGTTCGTTGCTTTTGCGACAACCTGGGGGAAGGTTCGGCCGTGGAGAGCGAGAAAGGACTGTCCTTCAACCGACTAGTGAGATGCCGCGGCCACGGGAGTGTCAAGAAAAGACATGAACAACACTCGCCCGCGTACAAAAATTTGTGGCAAAAGAAGGTAAGGCCAGGGCTAGTTTAACGACGTTGCGGTCACTAGAGTTAGGCATCTTCAATCCTGTAAAGGCTTGTCGTCAGAAGCATGATGCATACCGAGTAGAGAACGAAAAGTGGAGAACTCAGCAGCAAGTGGCTTTGTAAAACCATCCGCCACGTTCAGCTTGCCGGGAACATGATGGACTCGTATTTTCTGTAGCGAGATGTACTCACGGATTTAAACCATCTGGTCGACAGTGCCTTGGATCGAGAGGACCCATCTGGGTTATTAGAGGTGTGAACAGCGGCAGCATTGTCAGACAAGAGAGGTAGGCTTCTGATGAAGCGCATATCTTCAGCAATTGGGTTGTCATTGTCATCGAAGTCAACAGGGTCAGCGGTGTTCTCACCATTAGCATTGTTGACGTAGAAGGTGGGGTTGACGACAAAGGAGAGTTCCAACAGCAGCTTGCGTAGCCAAACAGCTTCATCAGCACAAATACTGAGGGCAATCAACTCAGCTTCGTGAGTTGAGCAGGAGACGATCGGTTGAAGTTCGCTTTTCCAACCAATAAGGCAGTTGAAAAGATAGAAGACAAACCCGGTGGTAGATTTCCTATCTTCCTGTGCTAAGGAAGGGGCGTTGTCAGCGTCAACCATGGCAACTAAGGGGTCAAACTGTCCAGTAGATACATCCTGCGGTTGGTAGTCGACCACAGTGGATAGATCAATTCGATTAGCGGAGACAGTGCGAAGGTGAGCTTCAATGGCATTACCTTTAGGATGGAACCAGAGGCGAAGTGAGCGGTTTTCCGGCTTCTTGAGGTAGCGAAGCAAATGCTCTAGCATTTGGACGTGAACATACGTGGGTGCATGCATACCACGCGAACATCTGCCCAAGGCTTGCGAGAAGTCAGGTCTGCAGGCAACTTGCATGAACACCAGCTTGCCAAGGAGGGTGGCAAAGTGCGAATTGATGTACAACTCTGTTTCAGAGCTGGGAGTGCCATCTTTATACTTGAAGGACGATGACATAGGATATTTAAGCGGGGTCAGTTGCTGCAAGACTGGGTGATCAGCGAAGAGTTCATCCAGCTTGGCTTGCACATCCAGAGAAATGGAACCGTCAGATGTGCGACACACACGCATGCCTAGGAGGGTATGGACAGGTTCAAACTGCTCTACAGCATACCGTTTGTGGAGGGCATCCTGTAACTCAGTACGAAGAGGGTCGTCATTGGACACAATAACAATGTCGTCTACAGACAGACTGCATACGACGAACTTAGCATGTGCGGATACTCGAGCATATAGGCAAGAGTCCGAATGCAGGCGTTTGTAGCCAAGGCTACGGAAGAAGCCGTCTATCTCTTTGTTCCAAAGAGATGGTGATTGCCGAAGTCCATAAAGTGACTTCAGCAGTTTCGGTAGACGTCGGCCCTTGTACTTAGCGTCATCGGGGTCGATAAGCTTGATGCCGTCTGGTAACTGAACATAGACGTTGGCATCAATGTCAGACTGAACGAAGGCGTTCGGGACGTCTGCATGGTAGACAGGCAATTGCTTGTATGCTGCAATAGCTAGTAGTACCCGGATTGCGGTCATTGTGGCCATGGGGCTGAAGGTGCCAAAGAAATCGGCGCCAAGAGATGCTAGGAAGCCACGTAGCACGAGGCGAGCCTTGTGCTTAACGTATTTGCCTGCAGAGTCTGTTTTAATCTTCAGCACCATCTTGCTGTCAATAGGACGAGAGACACCGTCGGGTAAGGAAAGTTTGAAGCAGCCAAAGCGGATAATGTCGTGGAGTTCCTTGGCGATGGCCTTGAGGTAGGCGTGCCTGTTTTCAGGCGACAAACCGTGGAGGCACTTAAGTTTATATTCGTCAATGGAAACGTCCGCTTCTTGGACCTTATATTCGTCAGGACCAACAATGGCTGGTGAATTATAGTTTAGCGACGTTGCGGTCGAGGCAGTGTGCGCAACTTCGGGATAAGCGGAAACAGCGTCAGTAGGAGTAGGAGAAGCAGATTCCAGTTGAATATGGATAGTAGGGTCGGTGTGTAAGACCTGGGTGATAAACTCTGTAGAGACCAGAAGGTATTCCTCCAAGTCAGCCAGAGATGCAGAAGTAGCGCCAAACTCGGAGGAGTTGTGATCAATAAAGCTGGTCGGCGCCAGGTACGTAAGTGCATATTGTAAGGAAGAAGTGCCAAAGGCAGCAGCGTGTTCAGTGAACGCAGATAAAAGGGGCTGAGGAATGGGACACGTAGGTGAACCATCAGCAGTTAGAAAGGCTGCAGCTGGGATGCTGGATGCGCACTTGGCGTGGGCGAAGTAACCATCGACGTGCGGGTAGCGGGCAAGTAAGTCAGTGCGCAACGGGAGAAGAAGACGAGCTAACAACGCATGTCCCCCCTCTGAGCAGATAGCAGACCAGAGGATACCAGTGAGATGAAGGTCGGAGAGGGCGGGAGACTGGAACGTAAGAAAGTGGTGGCGAAGATCCCAGCGGAAATCGGCGAGTTTGCCACCAGCGGCTTTGTAAGCACCAATAGTAGACGCTTGTAACCGGGCTCGAATAGTTTTCATAGAAGTGGCCTTGCGGGTGTTAGGCTGTTTGGAACCTGGGACAATAATGAGGTCATCTTGTGCAAAAAGGTCTTTGTAAGAAGGAAGCAAGGGCGGCGGTGACATAGAGCCAGAATCGTCGGCGATAGCGTAAGAAGAGGGAGAAGAGGCCGGAGTAGGGGACGAAGAAGGAGCTGAAGGAGGTGGGGAGTGCTGAGTTGGTTGTAGAGTAGCTGTTGCGGACTCAGAAAAGCATGATGAATGCGCTCGAGCGTGGCGTTCGGGAGAAGGTTATAGCTTTTAACGGTGTGTATCACCGCCCATGGGAACATGATAGCGGGTTCCACGATCTTGGCGCCACGATAGTGAGCATTAAGGAGAGATCGAAGGCGAGTTGAGGAGGCGGATGCGATGAAGCCGATGGCAGACTCAACTTCAAAGTTAAAGTGGTGCATGTACGGCGGGAAGGCAATGAGTTGAATGCCCTTATCGACGCGGTACGGGGAGGTAATGTGCTGGCTAAAGTAGGGCTTGAAGGCATCAGAGTAGAGGGTGCGCATGTGCACGTTGAGTTGTGTACGACAAAAGTCATACACAAAATCCAGAGCCTGAGTGAACTCCGTGGCGTTGGTGGTGCGTGTAAAGTACACCAATATAAATTTCGAGACAAGTTCTTTTTTGAACACAATAATATGTGTGAAGCCTCCCCATTCTGATGGAATTGTCTCATGCCGCCGTCGCACGCCCAGACTTCGCCGGCTTTGTGAGTTTGCTCAAAAGAAGGCTTGGTCGCATTGAAATGCTTGTGCGGGTGGCGCTTGTTGTGTGCGATGCAGTCGGTGCATAAGTCGCGATATGGTATGTCAGAAGCAGAGAATCCAGGGCGAGCAAGTACGTTGGGGGCCTTGGCAGCGACGTTGTCGGGGCAGTGGTGCACCCGGTTGAAGCGACTGGCACGTTCTTTGGCATTGAGATATTCGGTGGATCCGTGTGCGAGGGACTTACGAGGAATTGGATGAGCGGGAATATGTCGTTTGCGCCGAACATCGAACTTGAGTTCGGTGTCTAAGGCAGGGGAAGGCGGTGCGTCGTCATCCTGGTGCGCAGCAGGGTCACTTGGAGGTGCATCCTCATCATCACGAGTAACGAGAGTATCTTCGTAGGACGAAGATATATAGTTTAACGACATTTCGGTCAAGCAGTTGCTGGAAATAGACATCATAAAAGCTTGTGCCAAAGACAAGGTATCTGTGCTGCACGTGGTGGAAGCTTGATCAACGGTCATGAAATTGGATACATAGGATTTCTTAGTCACGGCAGCAGTATGTTGGAAGGTAGGGTCCAACATAAGGGATTTAATATCGGCAACGAGGAGCGAGAGGTGCTTGTACAGAGTACTGTACGTGCCGGCAGGCAAAGCATTGCTGAGCATGTCACAGCAAAGGTCATGGCGTAGAGACAGGAGGAAGGATTCCTGTTGTTTGGTGTGGTTGTTAGCACGAATCAACTCCGGTCGAGTGGGGTAGCGTAATTTCCCGTTGCGGGGGTCGAGTAAGATTATATTGGCGTACCCTCGGACGGTGGGCAATGGAGCATGCATGGAGTGGATTTTAGAGCCGAGTTTGCGGTCACTTCCACGAAGGTACCCTATATAGCGACTATGAGATAAGTGGTGGTCTTCCAGAGCAAAATGAGAGTCCTTGTAGTCGAAAGAGTTGGCGGTGGCCTTGTAGGTAAGGCAGCCAGGCATCACAAGAGAGCATCTGGACAAGAGCTTTTGTATGGCGGTGCCATAGGTGGCAGCGGAGCCAACTTGGGGAAGGGCTTGGACTATCCACAAATAACCCATAAACGGCTCCAAATATATGGACCTGTCGCGGTCGCGGGGAATGTCGGAAGCAGTGAACGTATACGTGCTTCCAAACGCGTCAATAGAAGCATGATATTTGGTGGTGGCGTTCTCTATGGTGAGGTTGCCGTCAGAGTGGTGACCACCAGTTAAGAAGTGGGAGTTGTATGATGTTGATGAGGTTGTGAGTAGTAACCTGTGTGACGGTTGGTTGGTTTCGAAAACGGTTAGATAATAGGACACAGGAGTGGGTGAGTTAGTGTGAAGAAGTTCTCCAGCAATAACAGGTTCGTTGGAATGATGATCGGTTGAACCGGTGGTGATGGTTCGTAAGCCTCAACAGCCATGCCGTGCTTTTCATCAAATGACGATAGCGAAGTATGATCGGCATCCCTTTTGGTTTCGGCTTGTGATGGTAGGTTGAGGGCAGATTGGGCCTGTGAAGATAGCGAGGACAATAACGCTGGTGGTAAAGCCGAGATGGCGGAAGCGGTAAAAAGGTTAGGCACGGTATTGGAAGGATTACCCTGTGTGTTTGTAGTAGAGGAAGTTGTTGCCTTTGGGGTGGGAGCAGTAACAACAGTATGGTGTTGTGGCTCCACGTAGTTTAACGACTTTTCGGTCGAGGATAGATGAACGTCTACATCACAAATGATGTCTTCTGCAAACATGAGCTGTTCGTTTAGACGAAGTAAACTACTGTTGTCCTCAGTAGATGTCGTTGACAGAATGTCAGCTGATTGTAATAGAGTCTCAAATAACTTGTTGATATTCTGTTGTAGCTGAGCCGTGGTATCATTATCTGTCACATGCTTCGTAAGTTCACTACACTGTTCTCGCAGGGTGTTTAAGGTGTGATTTGTTCGATCTAATAATTTCATGTTAGACCGAGAGGACCTGTCAAAAGTGCGGGGGTAAATTGGACGGTCATGGGACTGTCCAGCAGTTTTCTTGGTGATGTAAGAATCACCAGAACGATAATACGATAAATCGATGCGAGAGAAAGGCTGGCGAGCATCATTAGAGTTAGAGTCATTAGAGTTACGCAAGCGTCTAGCATTAAACGTGGAAGATGTACCAGGTTGAGACGAAGTGATGAAGGCGAGTGTGTTAGCAGTTTGAGTCGGACTTTTGTCTGCTGAATCCCGAGAGTTTGTAAGTAGTAACTTTGGCTTTGGTTGAGATGATAAACCTTCGACATAGGGTTGCCAAGAAACAGGGCGTTCTAAGCGTCTTTTGTTCGACCCATTTGATACTACACTACATAAGTCTAATGCGCATTCTAAAATGTAGCTAGGGTTGATAGGGTGACACAATCGTTCAGCTTCTGGCACAGGCCGAGATGAAGTTCGGGTTTCATACATATAACACCAATCTACCCAACCACGATCGTAACGATTGTTGCTGGTATTATCGGCATAATGCCGATGTATCTCTTCATATATTTTTATACAAAGAGTGCCAAAGTCGAATTGAAGGTCAGTCTCTTCCTGGTTAAGTTGGTAAGAGATTTGCCTAAATGCTAGGACAGCTTCGATAAATACATGGACATACCAGTTAGGATTATAAACAACAGAGTTAAATTGCTGTTTCAAATAGGACACATCAGTAGTCGTAACAGACTCGTAGTGACTAAAGGCGATGAGCATAATGGCTCGAGCCTTGTTGGGTAAATAACTTTTGTTATATACCTCATTGATGGCGGGCCAGGCCGCAAGTGCTGGTTTTCCAACACTTTCGAGATTGAAGTAAGTATGGAAGAATGTAGCATACGTGTTCTGATGAGTGTGCCAGTCAGCAGCAGTTAACGAAAACATAGTAACAGGGGCACGAACACGGGTGTCGAAAGCTAATGCCTTCGGGTGCGCGCGATTTAAGATTCGTTCCTCTTCTAAGAAACGGGCATTGATTTCAGGACGTAAAGCCTCGACTTCATAGTCGTAACAGACAGTAGCTAGCTGAGCTACTCCTGCATCAGGTAAGTGGGGGAAAGCTTCGTTGGTGAAATGCCATTCCTGATACTCAGGGGGCAGTTCATCAACAGCTAAACGGAGATCAGCAGCGCTATCGGTCTTCCATTCCAGGAAAACGCGATCGAGAATTTGATTCCGGAGGATCTCGTAGTCCTTGCATGACCGAGTATATGCTTCGTACGAGTCGTACTCGAGGAAGGCATCGGCATGACTGGACCGTAACAATTGCTTAATGTGCTTGATTTGCAAGGATACCTTGCGAGTCTGAAGCTGAAATCGATTTCCATCGTTAAGAAACTCAACTACAGGAGCTTCTAGCTTCAATACATCCGCACCTGTGATCGCCTTGGGTGCGGCTCGTGCTGCGTGTTCTGCCGTAGCAGTTGACGGGGAACCTGTGGGTTCAGTCACGCAGTTGACACTGTCTAGACATTCTAAGGGGGTCTGTCTATCGGTGTCTATGTACACTCATCGTTTTCGATGGAAAGATGTCTATTTGACGACTGTGCAAGCTGTGAGTCCAGAGTAGTGTCGCTAAGCGTAGTCACTCAGGCAGCTGGTTAGTTTTGGTGCTCTCAAGGAGCTTGTTAAGTGCATTGCCATGGAATGTACGAGTGGACGTACCCAAAATATTCCATAACATGTGTGCAAGAGTACAGGTTAGCCAATTACACACACATCAACATTGACATGACAATACGATACTATGAACAGGTGCACACAAGGTTACACGATCACGTGTGCAAAAAAGTATTATATACAGCCCAATAGTAATGGCGTTGTATTTACAAGTGTGTTTACGTGTCGAGGCTGAGACGGCGCGGTAACGGCCCAATACCCATAGGTTACGTGCGCGTTTTAACACATGGTTTCTCAGGGACCCGCCTGGGCCCATAACCTGCAGAGCATTAGCAAGCAGTGGTAAGTCACCTGGGAAACCATCCCGTCTCATCATGAACGTCTGGAAGTATTTAATTCGGGGAATGAACAGGTATGTTCCCTATATCCTAGAACACGACAGGCGGCATCTAGAACTACACGAGAAAGGTAAAGTGTATAGTGCTACATACCTCGGGACGCGCTAGACCATGATGATGAGCGTAGGCACAAATCAGAGGACTATTTGATTGTGTAGAAAGGAAGAAGAAGGGTAAGGAAGAGATCACGCTCTCAACGGACGGATAAGGGTAAGAGGCAGCAGGTTTCTCTGCAACAAGACCAAACAAATCAGCATGCTATTTAAACAAGATGACTTGAGACTGAAGAATGGATCAATTCTCGAGCAGTCAGTCTTTTGTTGGGGAATGGAAGGCAAAACCCGTACAAGTTTCCGCGGCTTGTATAGGGAAAATTTTTAATTTTATTAGCTATGCGAGTGCATATGACCAGTGACCGACCCAACTCGGTCACAAACCAATTTAACTGGTGGGCATATACCGTCACATAACAAATATGTACAGTAGACCACCGCCAAACACATTGTCGCATTGTACTCGTGATCAGGCGCAAATTGATCACTCCATTTATACGTACGACACAGTTGGGCTGACACACCTACGCATCTGGGCCCATAACCTGGAGAGATTTGACCCTCTCCGGGTACATGGTAGAGGCTGCGTGCAGTCTTAGGCGTGTACAGACCACTCCGCTTGCCACATGCTACTACACAAGGTAGGGATTTGAGCCCTAACTCCGTAAGGACATTATTATTTATTGGTCCCATAGAAGCGTTTACACTGACAACGAGGAACGAAGGCTCTGTTAATAAAACAGAAAGCCCCGTACCTGACGGTACGCACCTGGAGGCCTACTCCATGTTGGAAAAGAGCTTCAGACTGGGTTCTTCATAGTCATGAAAATATAATTGCGGAAGGGTAAGGAAAGAAGGACAGGAGGAACGAGGGAAAGCCGCATTACGGAGAGAAAACCCTCGTGTAGAGATAGGTGTGAAATGTTCCAGTGTCGCACACATAATAGTGTAGCTCTCTGGAACCTCGACGGCGTAAGAATCGGCGTCGCTGCGCGTCTGACCTTGGCGAATTCGCAAGAAGTCGCCAAAGTTCTCTTGGAAGGAGTCATAGTCGCCAGGTTCGAGGATATTTTCGTTGCGCACGTCGAGATCCGGCACGTGAAATTGCACTTGCATCAAGTTGAAGACAACGTGCGGTCGGATGCGCGTGTCGAAGATGTGAAGAGCTTTACGCTCGAGTTGGCCGTGTGTGCCTTCTGGACCAACAATGAATATGAGGACGTCGTTGAGCGCGACATCAATGTCCTTACGGTCAATGCGACGACCAAACTGTTCGTCGGCTTCGTCCAGGACGACGTGTTGCGGGAAAGTGATGGTTTGACCGCGCAGACGAGAACGACGCCCGGTTGCAATGACTTTGAGTACGCGCAAGTAGGCACGCGCTCGAGCTAGGAGCAGAACTTCGACGTCGGATGGGTGCGACATGTCGAGATCGCTTCCATCATCAAGGTTGATTCTGAGACGACCGAAATCTGCACCAGGTGCGATCGTGTTTTTGGGCGCAACTTGCCTTCGTGGAGAGTCGGAAGTTAAAGCTTGATGGCACTTGGAGCAAACGTCGACGGTACTATTTTCATGGACCGCTTCTGGGATGAGGTGGAATCGGCCTTCGCCATTTGGGGCCTCATACGAGTCGCGGAAGGCGGCGGCATTGGCGTGCACGATCTCGTCCTGGCGATGTCCATTAACGATCTTCTCTCTCACGAGTTCGAAAGTGCGGCGTTTGCGGCTTTCGAGGAGGTCCTCGTCTTCTTTCGAGTATTCGAGCCAAGTTTCCTTGGCATCGCGAACAACGTCGATCGTCGCGTATGTTTCGAGGGGATCGCGAACGAAACAAGATCCGCAGACGCGATGATTTTCGGCGAATTGCTCGCGCGCGGTCTTGAAGTCGCCGTAACACGCGAGTTTGACATCGTCGTCGACGTGACCAAAGTGGTGAAGGTCACGCCCGCAATCTTGAACACACTCGTCGACCAATTGCTGGCAAATGTCAGCGCGTTCGCCACGTTCGACGGGACGATTGTCGTCGGCAGCCCGAATGTCGCGCGCCGCTTTCTGGTCGTTGGCCTTCTCGAGCTCGGCCTCGAGGTACGGGAGTCGCACGACTTCTCGAAGAGCGGCACTCGCATCGCAGTCGCAAAGATGCTCGAGGCCCGCGGGGTCATCTCGAAGTTCCTCGTGTCGCTCCGCCCGTTGCACGTCACGACGGTCTCGCGCTCGTTCGAGCTCTTTTTCCTTGTCTTCAGCGAGCGCCGCAGCGCCACGCAGTCGTCCTCGGTCGCGTTCCCTATCTTTGTCGTCAGCGAGCGCCGCAGCGCGACGCTGTCATCCTCGGTCGCGTTCCGTATCTTTGTCGTCAGCGAGCGCCGCAGCGCGACGCAGTCGTCCTCGGTCGCGTTCCCTATCTTTGTCGTCAGCGAGCGCCGCAGCGCGACGCTGTCGTCCTCGGTCGCGTTCTTTTTCTTTGTGTTGCGGGAGCGCGGCAAGACGACGCTGTCGCGATCGTTGACGTTCTTTTTCCTTGTCTTGCGCCATCGCGGCGACACTACGCTCGCGTTTTTGCTTCGCGTCGACGTCGCGGTGATTCTCCCCAGAAACACGCCGTTGCTCATCCGCGAGTTCCTGAGGTGTCGCCATCATTTCTTCGGCGGTTTCCATGGGTTATACTTCCTGAGGCGTCACGACGAGTTCTTCGCGGCGTTCCATCGATTCTTGCAATATTTGGACCGTTGAACGGTTCCAAGCTTCATTGAACATTTAATTTTCCAACCCTTGCTAAAACACATTGAACTCTTCAGCCTTTCCTCAAATATGAGTATTTTATTATTTTTATAGAAACGCATGGACATACATAGACGAACGGAGGAATACTAGAGTGCCTGGGGGGGGGGGGGGGTCGGCATCATTTCTTCGGCGCTTTCCATCGGTTGTACTTTGTGAGGCGTCACGACGAGTTCTTCGCGGCATTCCATAGTATCTTGCAGTTTTTGAATTTTTCAACCTTTGCTCAAACGTGGGACGTTCCATTTCAGACTCCGACAATAGTAGACGGACGGTGGAACGTTCCATTTCAAGAGTGTTACGGCCGCGCGGCAGCTTTCAATAGTGTTGTGGCCGCGCGGTAGCACGACGCTGTCGCGCGCGCTCGCGGTCCTTTTCCTACCGTTGCGGCTGCCCGGTAGCACGACGCTCTCGCGCTCGGTCGCGCTGCTCTTCCTCGCGTTGCGGCCGCGCGGTACAGTAGGCCGTTTGGCGAATAGTAATTCTGGGGCCGCAGTACCCTACGTGTACGTTGGCTTTGTATATAGTCGGTTTGCAGGAGTCGATACCCTTACGTGCGCGTTCGTTGGCGAAGCATATAGTTGTTTTGCGGGCGTCAGTACTTCAGGTGCGTGTCCGTTGGCGAAGTATATAGTCGGCTTGCGGGAGTCAGTACTTTAGGTGCGTGTCCGTTGGCTAAGTATATAGTCGTTTTGCGGGAGTCGATACCCTTACGTGCGTGTTCCTTGGCGAAGTATATAGTCGTTTTGCGGGAGTCGATACCCTTACGTGCGTGTCCGTTGGCGAAGTATATAGTCGGTTTGCGGGAGTCAGTACTTTAGGTGCGTGTCCGTTGGCTAAGTATATAGTCGTTTTGCGGGAGTCGATACCCTTACGTGCGTGTTCCTTGACGAAGTATATAGTTGTTTTGTGGGAGTCAGTACTTTAGGTGCGTGTCCGTTGACGAAGTATATAGTTGTTTTGTAGGAGTCAGTACTTTAGGTGCGTGTTCGTCAGAGTCAGTACTTTAGGTGCGTGTCCGTTGGCTAAGTATATAGGCAATTTGCGTAAGTCGATACCCTTACGTGCGTGTTCGTTTGCGAAGTATATAGTTGTTTTGTGGGAGTTACGTATTAGTTTATCGGGGAGTGGTGCTGTAATAGTTACTTTTTCGAAAGTCGTGTAATAGTTGATCGGGAGTCAAATTGTGACAACTGGAATGGGGCGTTACTCTAGCGATAAGGGAATGACGTAGGGATACTAGATACGTGGTGCAGGGGTAAGTGTCATAGCTTCCTCACACAGGTGCTGGAAAAGAAAGAAAAGGAAAAAGGGGTAAGTGAGGTCCTCACACAGGTGCTGGAAAAGAAAAAGGAAGAAGGAAAAAGGGGTAAGTGAGACGCTCACATAGGAGAAGCTTTGAGGAAGACGTCAATAGAGGCATTGTGGCAGAAAGAAACAGGAGAGATCAGGGCGAAGTCACGAGGTGAGGTAACGAGCACGAAGCCGGAGGAAGGAAGGAGCTACCATGTGACAACTGGAATGGGGCGTTACTCTAGCGATAAGGGAATGACGTGGGGATACTAGATACGTGGTGCAGGGGTAAGTGTCATAGCTTCCTCACACAGGTGCTGGAAAAGAAAGAAAAGGAAAAAAGGGGTAAGTGAGGTCCTCACACAGGTGCTGGAAAAGAAAAAGGAAGAAGGAAAAAGGGGTAAGTGAGACGCTCACATAGGAGAAGCTTTGAGGAAGGCATTGTGGCAGAAAGAAACAGGAGAGATCAGGGCGAAGTCACGAGGTGAGGTAACGAGCACGAAGCCGGAGGAAGGAAGGAGCTTCCGTACGGCGGGTGAAAATATCGCTAAGGTTGTCAAGACGAGTAATGTGTTGGAGATTAATGATGTGGTTGCGATGATATTCGGCGGTGCTGTAAAAGCGAAGGTCAATATGGCGGGTGCGCCGTGTGAGACATTGGAGACGGACTTGGGTGACGGTGGTGCTATTATCGACATACATTGGTACCGTGTGACGAGGGAGATCAAAGTCATCAAAAAGTTTGAGAAGCCAAGAGAGCTCAGCAGTAGCGGCGTAAAGAGCGAGCAATTCAGCTTCAAAAGAAGAGCGAGCAAGTAAGTGCTGCGAGCGGGAGCAGTAGGCGATCATAGAGCCAGCAAGGAGAAAACAAAAAAACAGTTGTGGAGTGGCGGTCATCAGGGTCGTCGGCCCAGCTGGAGTCGGAATAACCACAGAGACGAAGGGTAGAATCGCGACCAAGAACAAGGGCAAGATCGTGAGAACCATTAGGTAACGAAGAGTGTGGGATAAAGCGTGCCAGTGGGGTTTACCAGGATTGTGTGAAAAACGCGCACACTGATTGACGGACCAAGTGATATCAGGGCGAGGCATAACAGAAGGAAACAAGACACAACGGAGAATACGACGAAAAGGGATGCGTGCCATGAAGACGTGAGCAGGGGAGCCAGGTGCAGGAGAAGCAGCCGCAGAAAGAGGAAGAACCATTGGGAGCGGGAGTAAATTCTGGTTTACTGTTGATGAAGCGATGTTCGGTGAGGATTTCACGGATAACATGGGATTGGTAGATAGCGAGCTTACGACGTGCGGGAGCACGCGTAAGGCGGAGACCAACGGAGGTGGGAAGGCTATGAAAAACGCAAAAAAGGAAGCTTGGTAATGGCCAATGCAAGAACGGGGGTGCGCCACAAGAAGATCATCAACGACGAGAACATGGCGCGGAACGACAGTAGACTTAAGCATGAGTGTGTACCTGTAAGTGTCACCAGATCCGCGGACGAAGCCACAATCATTGAGAAGGAAGCGTTCCAAATAAAGCCACCAATTGCGACAAGCTTGTTTGCAACCATACCAAGAGCGACGGAGTTTGTAAACGATTTTGGAACCATCGGTGGGTTGGCGAGGAGCATAGCCTTCGGGTGGCCAGACATAGATGTCTTCGTCAATGGGAGCTTGGATAAAAGCGGAGCTGACATCCAACTTGCGCAAATCCCAGTCATGAACAGCGACAAAGGTTAGAAAGAAACGGATCGTGACGATGTTAGCAACCGGCGAGCAGGTGACGTGATAATCAATGCCGGGAACCTGGGTGTAACCGCGGACAACGAGGCGAGCCTTGTACGATTTGAAGCGGCCAGAGTCATACTTCTTGCGGAGGATCCATTTGAGGGTACAAATGTTGCCAGAAAAGTCGAAGGAAGGCGAACAACATCCCAGCAACCAAGCTGACCAAGGGAGCGATACTCTTTGGCGATGGCTTGCAACCAGCCAGGACGCTCAGGATTGGTCTGAGCTAAAGCTCAACGTAAATGGGTGGAGTAACGGTAGTTTCGTCAATGTATGAATACTGAGAGGTTTCTTCGGAAGCAGAGTAATAAACATGTGCATGGGGATCAACAAGGGTGTTAGCTAAACAAAGGGGAAGGAAGACATAATGAACTAACAAACGAAAGCTAACATAAGAGACATACAAAGAGTTACAGGAGGAAACAGAAGCGACAGAGGAAACAGAATCGACATTGTGACAGGATGAAACAGAATCGACATTGCGTTGTTGACAAACGCCAGTATGAAAGTTTGTTAGTTGTTGTAATGCTTTGGTCGACTTTGCGTGGTCGGCTCCGTTTGGCTCGACTTTGTTTTGCACTTTCCTCAGGAGGTTTTAGGCTCTTTGGTTTTGTCGGCTCTGGTTTGCTCGACTTTGTTTTGCACTTTCTGTTGTTTTCTCTCTTTGGTGCGTCGGAGTTCATGAGCTCGTAGAATGGTCGGTTCACGTGATGGGGTGATCAGTCCCAGTGAAACCGGCGCGTTCTCATCAAACACAGGGGGCAAGGGGGCAACATCGGAAGAACAGCGGAAGAACAGGTGACAATCGGGCAACAGCAGGAACAGGTGACAATGGGGCAACAGTAGACGAGAGCTGGGAAGCGTGATTCGAGTCAGAACAACGTTGAAGTTCCTTCGGTGGTTGACATTGCAGGAAATCTGATAATCGAAACTGTCAGCAAAATCGAGGTCTGAAGAACAATAGCGACAAAAGTGCCTGGAATGACGTGCGTTAGACGATTGTTGTCACTGAGGATCGCAGCGGGGCAAAGATAGCGGAAACACAGGCTGGTACATATGATGGCGGTGTACCAGACGTCTGATGAGAACGTTGCCTTTGGGCAGATATGTTGTATGGTGACCAGGTTATGACGATGGTCGGAGTCGACAGAAGCAAAAACAGGCGTAAACAGGGTTGATGCGAACGTTGGGTGTTTGGTTGTTGTGGCGCGAGCAAGTTGCCATGGGCACGACCGCGTCACGGGTAGACCAGGCTGCTGTATGCCAGCCTGCTGTGGCAGATAAGAAAGTGGCCCGTTTTCGCATTCGCAAGAACGAAGTTGCCATATGGGCCAACGTTGGAGGAGCAAGCGGCGAGCTTCGTTCGTCATACTCGAATAGACTGCGGTAGAAGTTGGCGACAGTGGCAAAACAGTTGTGGCACGTAAGAACGTTGCAGATAGCTTGCAGATAGCGTCGCAGTGGCGCGTAAGAACATTGCAGATAGCGTCGCGGGTGCTGAGCACGGAATTCACGTCGATAGCAAAACCGAATTTTAAAGGTCAGAAAAGGGGCGAAAGAGCGATAGTGCGTGAAGGAGAACCACAACATTGTGTTGATACCGTAGACGAAGAAGCCGAATAACACAGCAAAGAAGCGGCGGTCCAGGATCCCGAAGATGAGCGATCCAACCACATAGGAAGCACGAAAACTGCGCACGCGAAAAAGTGACAGGCACAGCTTAGTTGTGGCAGGTGAAATACGCGATGGAACGTGATTCGCTGGTTTTACCAAAACCGACAAGCACAACGAGGAGTGGATCAACGAATAGGTGAAAATGCACAACGGGGAGTGGATCAACGAATAGCAGAAAATGTAGAACGGGGAGTGGATCAACGAATAGCTGAAAATGCACAACGAGGAGTGAAGCAACGACAAGGGGGAAATACAGAACGAGGAGAGGAGCAACGACGAGGTGAAAATACAGAACGAGGAGAGGAGCAACGACGAGGTGAAAATACAGAACGAGGAGGGGAGCAACGACGAGGTGAAAATACAGAACGAGGGGTTGAGCAACGAATAGCGGAAAATACAGAACGAGGCGCCTGTGCAATGGGAGCTAAAAACAAAAACGAGGGGCTTCCGTGGGATGGGGTTGTTGATGTGCTTGCATCAGACATTCGGCGGTACACACGCTGACTTGGAATTATCTTGATTGGCAGAAAGGTGCAAAGATGATAAGATAGAGTATCGGGAAGTGTATGTGAGACGGTGGGTGTGGCCGTTTAAGGCGGTGAAGGGGGGTGTAATAGGTGGTGGTATTAAGAAAAGCGGCGGAGTGGAACTAGAATCAGTCAAGGTTGGAAGCGGCGGAGTGGAACTAGAATCAGTCAAGGTGGGAGTAGGCATAGGAGCAGAAAAGGTAGTGTTAGTGGTGGTGGGTTTGGGTTGGTGTTGTTGGGTGTTTTTGGAGTCATTGGAAGTGCTGCGCTGTTGAGAAGAACGGCGATGGTGGGTAGCGCGTTGTCGTGGAATAGCTAGGAACGTTGAAACGTGCGGCAGTCCCTCTTAAAGTGATCCTTGCAGCCGCCAAAATGACATTGGGTAGTGCGTCGGAATCGAGTAGAGCCAGGTTGTTGGGAAAGGGGAGCGTCTAGGGTAGGTCAGTTGGAAGAGTCTGAAGTCGTGGCTGACGACGCGGCGGATAGCGCGGCGGAAGTGGTTGTGCATGCCATCGAAATTGATTGTTGTTGAAGTTCTCAAGGGTACAACCACATTCATCGGTACGAAACGCGAGACGATAAAACAAAGCCAGTAAGGCTTGAAGCACGATGCACGTAGTCAAATGCGAGGACACACTCGAGGGTGCGTCGGATCAGGTACAATGCCGAGCAACTTGAACTCCGGTGATAGGTAAAATGCCGAGCAACTTGAACGCCGGTGATAGGTACAATGCCGAGCAACTTGTATACTCCGATGATGAACTTGTTGAGGAAGTTCGCTACGCGATCCCCACGGCCCATGTAGACATCGGTAATGCGCTTGGAAAGTCGCGTGAAGTTCATGTCGCGGTTGTCATGTTGTTCGCGTGAAGTTCATGTCACGGTTTTCGTGGATATCAACGTTGTTGCTTGACGCGAAAGTCTTCTTCAGAGCAGCGAGATGCTGAGATGCTAGTCCAAGGATCGTTGGTCGAGATAATGTGATCGCCGGTAGAGATGATCATGTTCGCGAGACGACGTGGCCAGTGGTGGAAAAGATGTCGCGCACCACTGAAGGCATCAAGTTTGTGCGAAAGCTTGCTAGCTTGAATTTCGATCGAGGACATGATAGACGACAACGAACCGAACACGTAGCAATGAACTGAAGCCGAGGAGGAGTCGCCGCGAAGGCAAGCACAGGTTCGATCGAAACGAACGAACACTGCTGCCATGTGACAACTTGAATGGGGCGTTACTCTAGCGATAAGGGAATGACGTAGGGATACTAGATACGTGGTGCAGGGGTAAGTGTCATAGCTTCCTCACACAAATAGTTTTGAGAATCGGAGAGAACAAATCGGATACTGTCCGTTAAGCTGACGCAGCCGTCCGTTAACGGATCAACTAGGTTTAAGCGTCGGTGTACAGGCCACTCGACACTACGTCCGTTTTCTTTACGTCAACTTGCATCGAACGGCCCGAAAACCACGATGACGTGTGAGGAAGACTGCAGAGCGCACGGGGGCCAGCTGGCAGGGCGGTGATGAGGCCCGGCAACATGGCGCTGATGGTGATGCTGAGATTGTTACGTCTTGGCGCGTGCGGCGCGACACAGTCCATGTTCTTGTTTTTCGGCACCAGTTGGTTTTAGCACTTGGTCACGGTGGAAAACGTTGGGAAGATGTTCTGCAAGCGTAAGGCAGACGTCGAGACGGGCGCCGGAAGCGTGAGGTAGATGTCGAGACGGGCGACCCGGAGCCATACGCTCTGGAGGCGAATTTGGTGGCTTCGCCGGTTGCGAGGCAGCGGGTGAGACGAAGTCTACGGCCAGAAGGCTTAAAACCTTTCTCGAAAGAAGCCCGCGTGGCCCTACGAAACAGCACACCCCACGGCGCCCCCTCATCACTGAGCTCCAACCGAGCGCGTCCACGACCAAGATGAAAATGCCAATTGCGCCGACTGGGACTCCAACATCCCCAACGCCAACATCCCCGACTCCACCTCCGATAACTCCGACTTCGCGATCTGACCCGAATGCGGAGGGCCCTGTTGCTCTTCGGCACATTGCCGCGAACGTGCTGCCTTCGGCCGACCACCCCGCGACACCCCGCGCTGTTTCCCGTTGCGGTAAACTTTTGTGCCGTAAAGTAAGTTAGCTCGAGGTTATTCACGCCGGTGACTGTGCATGCTTCCGAATGTTCGAACCGCGATGATCATCACCCGTTCAAGATTCTTTACCCTGCCGCGAGGGCAAGGGCGGCGGCTGCTAATGAAACATATGGGTCTCCGTTGGTGGGCTTGGGGCTGTAGCTTTTATTTGATTCGAAGCTCAATTCATAAAGTCAGGAGACCGGATGGGGCAGTGAGCCCTCGCGTGTTGTTTTCACCTGGATGGCTTGCTCCGTTGGTCCGCTAGCCGCGGGGAGCACGGTGGTTTGAGCGTCGTGTCGCGCCGAACAATGGGACGTAAGGCTCCGTGGTGGCAGCAGGCGGTCTGATGCGCCTGGACTTTCCGGTTGGCTGGCCGCCATGCGAAGCACATCTATAAAGGGACACGGTGGTGGACAGGAGGTACGGATTGGGGCGGGTTTGGGGAATGATGATATCCATCGCGATGGTGGTCCCTCGAAGTCAATGGTTTTGCGGTGGGTGGGTCCACAACAAACTCGGGTATATTCCAGCTGCACGGCACCGCATTCGAGTCAGACGAAAAAGCCCTCGTCATCGCGGGCGACGTTGGGGATGCAGGTGTCACAGTCGACGCAGCTGGGTCTTCATAGGGGTCTTGGGCTCGTCGGCATTGCTGTTCGACGGGAGCCTTGGAGCGAGCGTCGGCAGCGCGGGGGTGGGTGGACATTGCGTGTTGGTGATAACTCGGAGGGCGCTGTCGCATTCTGCGAGAAGGGGCTTTTGGCCATCGACCTCCCTGTTGTTCTTAGCCTTGGGACATGCGCCGGTGCGGGAGACGATGATGCCCTTGAGGTACGTGACGGGAAGCTCGGAAGGTGTGCCTGCTGCAGCAAGATTGGTTTCCAACTCCTCGACCGTCCGGCGCCAGTTACTCAGAACGCGACTTTGCACGCCTCCTCCTGGGTGGGCTTGTCGTTTTTCTACCGCCCCTCGGCCTCGAATTGATTGACGTACTCGTGGGTGCCCACGACGGATTGCACGTTCCGGTATCGCGACGGGCACCTTGTTGGCACGTTCAACAACTCCAGCGACCGCCTCTTTGGCTCCTTCTTTTCCGTTGGCGCCGCCGCAGACGCCGCCGCAGACGTCGCCGCCTTCTGCTGCAACTCCGCGCGCCGCGCCGTCACCAACAACTTTTTCGTCGTTTCCGCCGCCTGTTCCGCCGAAACCAAAGAAGCCTCTGACAGTCGAAGGTGCTACGAGTCGCCTGCTTCCTCCTCCGCCTTCCGCTTGCGAATCATTGCGTCCACCTCTTCTGCATTTTCGCGCATCGTGAGATGCCCGTTTTCTTGTGGCATTGGCACACTCTAGTGGTAATGATATTGATGAAATCGCCAAACTTCAACAAGCCACAGGAGGTGCCACGTAGGCCCGACGTGATGGACGACGCGGCGCATTTGGCGCAAGTAGCGCGCCGCTTCGGGTTAAGCTTAGAAGCTTTTCTCGGCGCGATCGAAAGTGCGCGTCGCAGCAGTCAAGCGCCTGATGATGTCCGTGACGCCGCCGAGAGAGAGTCTGAAGGGAACGCTCTCAGAAGGAGACGAAGATTCGATTCGCGCAGCGACACGCCTGATGCCCTCCGCGAAGACGATTTCCGGAGAGAGTCGGCCGATTTTCAGAGGGAGTCGGCCGTTCCTCGTCGTGGTGACGCGAGTCGCGAAACCAGTCGGGTCGCGGGTCGGTATTGGAATCTTGGACCCGACAACTTACGAGGTCGGGAGGGAGTGGCCAACGGGGGGGCGAGCACTTTTCCTCGCGGCCGAGGCGGTCCGAGACGTCGAGGCACACGTCGGTACCAAGACCGGGAACCCAGCTGGCACGACTCAAGCAGCATCGCGTTGAACGCGGTTTTGTGCGTCCGTCCGCTCCTAGAAGACGCCGGGTGGTCTGTACGGGACCTTTACCGACAAGCTCGAGGACAAACGGGGAGGCCGAGTGCTACTATCCTGCATGGCGATCTTCCTATTATGGAACAGACGCTCACCCGAACCGAATTTTCGCTCGTTTTAGGTCGTGAGGGGAATCCTATTACAGTCAACGAAGCTGTGTTCAACATTCTGGAATTCTTTGGCGTACAGAGCGCCCCCGACGACTTGTTCACCCTTCGAGGACTTGATGCGGATGGGAGGTTCGCGAACGGAATCATGCACCGCCGCCACACAAACCCGCTCGTCAACCTGTTTGTCGAGATTCGCTCTCGTCCCGGCGAACTTGTCCGCGACAGCCACGCACATCTACTTCCTGAGGTGCGCGTCGATTCTTTCCAAGGGCGCCTAAAGGTTGCGTTGAGCTCAAAATCTTCAAATTCGGACCCGTCCTATGTTGCCGACTCACGTCATTGCCCAGGGTTGAATGCGAGCCTCGTGTCCCAGTTGGGGCATCGAACGACCAACCCACGCCCGAAAATCGTATTGATACTCTATCCGGAAATTATGCCGGCCGTCATGAGGGCCATCATGCGCCCGAGAGATATGGACGAGGAGGCCGACGACGACGACGACGACGACGAGAGCCGCCAGCCCATTTATCGCCGAGCACGTCAGGTTCGTGAACCTGGCTTGCACGACCTCGGGCAGTATGGGGCCAGCATGCCAACCGACCCTTTCAAGGGCCGGTCGCTGCTGAGGCCAAAAGCGAGCACCCCCCACCAACCGCGCATGGCACCACGGATGGGCGCGAAGCTTGCCCGATCGAGGTCGACGAGTCTGACCTCGGCTCCGCTGTCGTCGACGACGTCGACGAGGATGACAGGGATAGCGCGGCGCAGGAGAAGGAGGTCCAACAAAATGTGTCTCCACCAAGGGCGTCCCTTACAAAGCGCGATGCTCCGATCCAATCCCCTAGTCGCAGCGACACTGGCATCACCGACCCCTCGCTCGAGGTACGCCACAGTACACTCCCTTTGCCGCCATTGACCTTCCCTACGCAGCTGCCTGCGCACCAACCTCAACGACCGCGCATCGACGAGGTCAACGAAACGTCCGGCCTGGAGAAAACAGTCTTCGACATCGTGCAGCAGTCTGGAAATGGCGTCTACAAGTTGCGCGATCCCACCTCGATCCTCCGCCGCAGCATCGTCTTCGATGGCAAGCTTGTCACGGTCATAGATTTTTTCGAGATCAACGACGGGTTGCGGGCATTGCTTCCAGAGGACCGGCTCGCCGAGGCCCTCGGAGTCCTCGAGGGCATGACGACCCTCAGCATCCGCGTCATCACTCCAAATGGAGGGAACTTCCAGTCCCCCGCGCTGGGAGTCTTCTGCCACAATGGCGAGATGCACACCACAGCGGATCCGCCAAACCTGCTGTTCGAGTTGGAGCTCCGCCTCGAGCCCCTCGTGTCGTGCACGGTCCGGACGACGCTGGCGGTGAATGCTCCCAGGGGGCTCCCGCGTTGTTTGCCGATTGCGGCGAACTTTGATACGAGTGTGCAGGTCCGTGCAACTTCCGTATGGGTGATTTCGAGTCAAGTTTATGAGCCTACAGGTTGACTGTGCCCCGTCCACCACAGTCGCCTTGTCTCGCCGCGCCATTGCCGACATCTTCAACCAGAAGTTCTACGACGTCTACGCGCCAACTCTCCGTCAAAGCAACGAAGATTGGCTCGTCGCGAAGCTCACCTACGAGGTCAAGAACCCCGAGGGCATCGCGTACCAAGCGTTTCTAATTTCCGGGGGGTACGTGCAGAACGGCGAGGTCATCGTATACATCACCTTCCTCACGCTGCTCTGCCTCTTCTTCACCGGCCAGATCGGAATCAACAGCCCTCAAACTTCCGCGATTAATGCAGGTAAAGGCCCAGGCAAGATGGCGACGCTCGTCTCAATTGCGCACCTCGCGCTTGAGCAGAGTGAGAGCTTGGTGTGTACCGCGCGTCTATCAAGGTGCCACTTGACGCTACCCGGCGTGCTGAACAGGTGCTCCAGCCTTCGTCCGATCATGGTGGTCTCCGCCTTGTGCAGGACTTCAGGGAGCCTGCAGAAGAAGGCAAGACCCAGCGTCCGAGTTTCTGCCTTGGTTCCTCTCACATGTTCGTTATCTGCTTTTAGCATGTGTCTGTGTGCTAGAATCCGCTCGCATTCTCACACGAAATCTCGACCTCAGGCCTCCTCGCTCGCGACCGTGAAATAGGCGAACTGGACGGTAAGTGCGTGGCGGCTCTGCTCCTTTTGGAAGCCGTCGCTTCTGCCTGCGTGGAAGGCGCCGGTGCCAATGAAGGGGCTGAACCCGAATCGGCTGGCACGGGGACTTTGTTCTCCAAAAGCTTCGCGGATGGCTTGATGTTCGGCGGTTCGGACAGCTCGGCTCATGCCCCAAAAGGCATCATGCTTCGTGCAGCCACCGATTTCCTGTCCAAGGATCGAGAGTTGTCGCTCCCAGGGCGACACAGCGCCATCGTCGAGGCCCTGGAGAAGGTCCAAAACCTAGGTGGCCTGAACTACGACTTAAGAGCAGCCGCCGTCGTTTTTTCGGTGCTCGCGACGACGCTCTTTAGCGACAAGTACCGGAGGGAGCTGCTCCTCGCTATTTGCAAAGGTGCCCCGGCATTAAAGCCTCTGAACATCGTCGCCGAGTGCAATTTCTCCGCGTGCCCACAGTCATGGCACCGCGACATCTTCCACGCCGGTTCCTTCCGGAGGTTCATTCACGAAATGCTACGCTTGCTCGACAACTACCGCGATCACCCCGAAATTTTCGCTCCCCATCCGGACGATGGGCACGAAGCCCTAGAGGCATGTCCGCCGGTCCTTCAGCCTCTCCGGGCGCTGATATTATACACGACCGGGACGCTCTCGCCACCCGACAAGCATAAGCCGTCGGTTCTAAACTGGCGCCTCGTTGATGGTCACGGCAAGCCTTGGAAGGAGCAGCACAAGCCGATCTGGGCCGCAACGCGCAGTTTCGAGATCTTTATCTCCACGGGGTTCAAGGACCATGCCGAGGTGGCGAAGTTCCTCTTCGACATGACAGCGAAGCGAATGCTCGAGGGCGCGGTGTGCAGGTGCCGACGCGCAATCGCCCGCGAGACGCACGATCATCGCAAGAGAACGCCGCAAGGGGCCGGGCGTACGGATGCAGGCGTTGGCCTGGAGACTGGGACGACAAATCCCCTGATGGTGAGGTACTCTATGGGGTGCCGCTTGTTGCTGACGAAGTAGGGAGCAGGGCGGCAGTGGCTGCGTGTCAGTGTCGGTGCGGGCGTTGAATTGTTCAGGCTGCCTTTGACGTGGCATGAAATTGTAAACCATAGGCAACCAGCCGCACCGTCACGGTGGTTTCAACGAAACAAATGCGCTGGGCTTTATGGTTGGTCGGGGGAACACTTTGGGCTCGTCGCGGAACACACGGTGTTGGTCTGATCGGCCCGTCGTCTCAATCTGCAAACCGCCGGTTGTCTTCGTAGGCGGATTTACAGAAGTTTGTGCGCCCCCGAACGTCAGCGAGGGATGTTGACGTGCGAGATGTTGAGCGCGCGCCCACATTCGTGCCACTTGCATGGCGCGTCACCCGACCGGAGTCATCAAATATAGAACCCAACACAAGCCACCACATTGCCGTGGTTTCGAACACATCGGTGCGGTCGTCGTCGCGCGCCTCGTGCGAACGTCTTCGAAGGTCATCTAACCAGCTGCTTACAAAATCGCGTGGCGTCGCCGTGAAACTTCACCGAGTTGCCAACCGTGTCGCTGGCTCGTTTCGTGACGCGGACTTGGATCACCGATCGGCGCCGTCGCGATGCAGCCTGACACAGATGGTCGTCATCACCGCAGCAGCTTCGCCATTCTGGCCGTCAGTGTCCACACCCGTCGCCATGCACGTGCTCGTCGAGGACCCATTCGTCGGGGCCACGAACGACTGGCGCTTCCAGTCCTCTAGCCAGACGCCGCGGGCCACGATTGGAGCTTCCAGTCCTCCGGTCGCCCACAATCATGAGCCTCACAAACCGAGACCGTTGCGAGCCTGCAAGTTGACGTAAAGAAAAACTGACGTGGTGTTGAGTGGCCTGTCCTAACTAAACTGGAGCCAGGCCGGACCGGCACGAGCCGGTCCGGAATCATGGAGAAACTTCACGCAGTTGGGGCAGAGGCGAGGGACGAGGACGGACTTGTTGATGGTGGACCGCCACTGCGCGCGGTCTTGTGCGAGGTCGTGCAAAAGCGTCGCAGGCCGCGGACGTGTTGGTCCACGAACAATCGACCTGTCCGTCGCGTTCTGCCCAACCGAGCGAACCCCATCCCAGCGCGGACTTTCCGGGTGCTAACCGGCCAGCCCGGGAGGCGAGCAGACGCCGTCTCACTCCGGGACGGCAGGGGCCGCCGCAGGGAGCAAGCGTGTTAGGCGCCGTCCTCAATCGCAACCATGCGGTTAGCGATCGGAGGGTTAGGGTAGTGGCCTGTACACCGACGCCGCTTAAACCTAGTTGATCCGTTAACGGACGGCTGCGTCAGCTTAACGGACAGCATCCAATTTGTTCTCTCCGATTCTCAAAACTATTTGACTCCCGATCAACTATTACAAGTGCAGGCCAGTAAGTTTACCTAGTCTCAATCTCTAACCCCAGCAAGTTCGGCGTAAACCCACTCGTGCTCACACCCACTCACCCCACTCTCCTTTGAGCTCGTCGCTCTCACCCCCGCCAATCCAAACTGCTTTGATCCGCACGCGCCGCCAACCCTTGAGTTTACTCTAAACACCCCAGTAAGTTCACCTGGTCCCAGTTAGTTCACCTGGTCCCAGTTAGTTCACCTGGGCACTCAGCTCACCTAGTCCCAATCTCTAACCCCAGTAAGTTCACCTGGTCCCAGTAAGTTCACCTACAGTGCGCGTGTAGACGCCGTGAGGGGGCTTATCGGTATTGCGCAGCACGTGTGGGGTAGGGTGGAGTCGTCGACCCAGAAGAGCAAATCCTCGGGGTTGCCGATCGACAGAGAGCCACGTAGAGCTGGACGTGACAGAAGACGGGCTTGGGCAAGAGGACGCCGACCTCGCGGGGCGTCTGGCCCTGGCTCTTGTTGATCGTTTGGCGTAGGCGGGCCTTACGGGATGCGGGTTGGAGGAGCCTCGGTGACAACGACACGATCGATCATGTATCCGGTGCCGTTGCAGTGGCCGTGCGACGGGTCGAGGTTGCGAAGACTTTAACCTCGCGATCAAAGTCAGCATGCCGTTGGTTGTCAGGGAGTTGAAAACTCGACTATAAAGAGCGAGGCGTCGTCTTCCGACCCAGCCTAGTCAGCCGAAAAGAACTCCGACGCCTCGTCTCCGGGAAAAAAAGGCCGCGGTCATGCGCGCGTTGTCAGCATCGACAACATTGTTTCGACGGGGCGTGAGAATGGCGCGCTGAAAGAGCCGCCGCGGCTCGTGGAAATAGTCTGCGAGGTCGCCGTAGACGGCTTGGAGGATCACTGTCTGGCTCTCGCGCCTACCTGATCCTTACTCTCGCGCCTACATGATCCTTACCCTGAATCGAGGGACAAACAGACAAACAAACAGACAGACAAACATCTGTCGATTAGTAGTTAAGACACGACTTTCGAAAAAGTAACTATTACAGCACCACTCCCCGATAAACTATTACGTAACTCCCACAAAACGACTATATACTTCGCCGACGAACACGCACGTAAGGGTATCGACTCCCACAAAACTACTATATACTTCGCCAACGGACACGCACCTAAAACCCACAAAACAACTATATACTTCGCCGACGAACACGCACGTAAAGGTATCGACTCCCACAAAACGACTATATACTTAGCCAACGGACACGCACCTAAAGTACTGACTCCCACAAAACAACTATATACTTCGCCAAGAAACACGCACGTAAGGGTATCGACTCCCACGAAACGACTATATACTTAGCCAACGAACGCGCACGTAAGGGTATCGACTCCCGCAAAACAACTATATACTTCGCCAACGGACACGCACCTAAAGTACTGACTCCCGCAAACTGACTATATACTTCGCCAACGGACACGCACCTAAAGTACTGACTCCCACAAAACAACTATATACTTCGCCAAAGAACACGCACGTGAGGGTATCGACTCCCACAAAACGACTATATACTTAGCCAACGGACACGCACCTAAAGTACTGACTCCCGCAAACTGACTATATACTTCGCCAACGGACACGCACCTAAAGTACTGACTCCCACAAAACAACTATATACTTCGCCAACGAACGCGCACGTAAGGGTATCGACTCCCGCAAACCGACTATATACAAAGCCAACGGACACGTAGGGTACTGCGGCCCCAGAATTACTATTCGCCAAACGGCCTACA
Source organism: Chrysophaeum taylorii (assembly GCA_029834535.1). NCBI lineage: Eukaryota > Pelagophyceae > Pelagomonadales > Pelagomonadaceae > Chrysophaeum > Chrysophaeum taylorii. The sequence continues at coordinate 73,312 of JAQMWT010000333.1, forward strand.
GTACCGGAGTGGCGGAAGTAGCCTAAGCGCTGATAACCTTTGGCGAGTTGAGTATACTCATGGTGAGTTCGGGGGTTGGGAGGTACGTTCTCGACAATGGCATAGGTCGGGAGCGTGCAACGAACGAAGCGGATTTGTTCTTTGACGAAAAGGTCGGCGGTGACCGGAGTGTGGCATAACCGTCGTATTCTTTCATTACACTCAGATGTTGGCAGGGCAATGTAAAAACTGCCAGGTCGAATAATCGAATGTAGGGAGTCTTATTTTGCCGATTTGGAGTGCGGCATTGAGTTTTCTGAGGTCCGCATAGTGCTTGGCATGCGGAAAGAGGTGTTGCGCACGGGTGCGCAGGATATCGTTGATTTCGCAGGTGACTACGACAGTTAGGCGTTTGTCGAATCGTTTGCGAAAAGTGTCGAAACCTTCCTGGTGGAGTCCACCTGCAATAATGGCGGTTTTGAGCAGAGGGGGTGGCGATTGCGCAGAGAGGTCTGCTGAGCCATTGAAGGTGTAGTGGACGACAGGAGATTGGATGTTGAGCAGTTCGGTAAGATACATGGAATGATTTTGTAACTTCGCGAAGTCGAGCGTGTGCGATTTTGAGCGTGTCTTTGCGACATGCTGTGTGATGTGTGCAATCTCATCTTTGAGTGACATTCGTTTTCTTGTGTGAAAGCTGACCACAGTGGCGAAAGTTTGCTTTGGGTGGGATGGCAGGGACAACAGGCCGTTTGGCTTGCGAGTGGCAAGTAAGACGGCGGTCTTTCCTATAAGTGTTGCATAATTGTGGGGGTCTGATGTTGAGGAAATTAGAAGCTCATAAAGGTAGGGCTCGTGGGGCAGTGGCGGGTCTGTTGCTTGTACATGCAGAGCTTTGAGCTGAGATGTGGCGATAACTTGAAGACCTTGCCTGAATTGTGGGAATACCATAAATACGAGATACAAAGCGCAACCGGTTTTGTCTTTTGTATCCTTTGAAGAGAGACCTGCAGCCTGCAGATACAACGGTTTAACACCGATGAAGTGACTGGTAAGAGTGCCTCTTCCAATATGAATGGTGTGTTCGGGAATTCGGCGGATGGTCTCGGGAACAAAATTTTGAATTGTGCGCGTAAAGCAAAAAGATGCGCCACTGTCTATCAATGAGGTTTCAGTGCCGGGGCCATTGCATCCGTGCAGTGAGCTAGTCTTCTTTGAGGTCTTGTCTGGGGTGTAAGCTGCACAAAGAAAATCTGCGACTAGTGTGGAAATAGTTGATGAGGTTGGGAATTCGTCATCTGGAGGTTTGGTGCCTGATGAAGTAAGGTGTGGTTGGCGGCACAGGCGTCGTCGGCAACCATCAGCGGAAAAGCCGACTCTTGTGGAGAGCACGCATGTAGTCACTGTGACGTTTGGCGTAGTCTTCGGCGGAGTCTTCTTCATCATTGGTTTCGGGCCATTGCATCCGTGCAGTGAGCTAGTCTTCTTTGAGGTCTTGTCTGGGGTGTAAGCTGCACAAAGAAAATCTGCGACTAGTGTGGAAATAGTTGATGAGGTTGGGAATTCGTCATCTGGAGGTTTGGTGCCTGATGAAGTAAGGTGTGGTTGGCGGCACAGGCGTCGTCGGCAACCATCAGCGAAAAAGCCGACTCTTGTGGAGAGCACGCATGTAGTCACTGTGACGTTTGGCGTAGTCTTCGGCGGAGTCTTCTTCATCATTGGTTTCGGGAATGGCGTCGTCGTAGAGGTCTAGCTGACCGTTGTCGTCATAGAAACCGAGATGCCCTTTGTCGTCTTGTTCATCGGTTTCGGCTTCGCCTTCATCAGATTGATCGTCTTGGGGATCGGACGTTAACATCGGGAGGAATTCGGCGGCGTCATTTTCGGCTTCGGAAAGAAGTATCGCGTCGGAAATGGTGGTGATGAGGTTGATTAGCTTATTCATATGCTCGGAGCTGGACGTATTTTGGCGACCGGCTTGGCTAAGCTTCCGTATGGTTTGGAGCTTGCGACGGACTTCACGAAGGGGGACCTTGAAGCGTTGGTCTGGAATAGATGGCTTGGGGGGATGAGGTTGTGTGGGGAAGGTGACCTTGCGAAGATGTGGGTGCTCTCGTTTGTCAGGGGTGACAGGAGGAGCGCGGGGACGGTGCTTGTTCTTCGGTGGAGTGACAGGGGTGGCCTTGGGCTTAGGACTGTCATTGACGTCGTAGTAAGACGGGGAGCGAGGATTGGGAGGCTTTTTGCCTGGAGGGGGCTTTTTGACGTGCCGCGAAATTTGCTTCTTGCGGTAGGCGTGTAGTTGGTGAATGAGGTCATTGTCTTCCTCTTGATCAAGATTGGCCTCCGTGAGAAAAACGGCGACGGGGTCGGTGTCTTCAATGGGGTCTGGTGGGGTGTCGTCTTCAGAGGGAGAGGTGTCATCATCGTCTTCGGTGAGGTGGAGACCATGACGGCGGGAGCGAAAGCGGGGGCTGTCTTTGTCTTTTGTGGGCAGACGACCAAAGTCCGTAACGAAGCGCAAAGGCTTGAAGTTAAGAGTGGGGTGAGGCTTGAGGTGAGCCCAAAAGTTGCGCTCAAACGTTGAGATGACGGTGATGCGAGCGATGAGCTTAGGAAGGTGGTGGATGGCGTCCTTGTCTTCGTCGAGTAACAGCGCATCGTTGGGAGTGTGCAGACAGTTAGCAAGACGTGCAAAGCCCTTTATGTGTGTTGGGGCGCGGGAGTCAAGCAAACTTGGGGGGTACTTGAAGCGGAGAATTTGGTGAATTTCTTCGAGGATCTTGTTGTCAGGAAGTTGGAGAGAAGTGTCCGTGGTGATCTGGCGGAGTTGCTGCTGGACATGACGCATGTAGTCGATGTAGTGAGCTGGCTCATGTATTTCAGGGTTGAACGGCGTGTCCAGAAAGGCATTGTAAACATAATGCGCATGGTGGATGTGGTTCTGGCCCGTATGATTGTCGAGTGCGAGGCGAACTTGAAGCACAAATTCGAGTCCTATCGGGTAGGAGGATCCGAGTGCATCGATTTCGTCGTATGCTGGGTGCTAGACGGAGTCGCTACCGGCATGTAGGAAACGACGAAAGAGGGGGTGTACGGTCTCGCGGAGATATACGATGAAGTCGGCTTCTTTTCCTTGGAGATGTGGTTGAGTAATTGGATATAACCTGCCTTTTGTCATAGCGGTTGGGTCCTTGTATTGATCTTTGAGTTCTTGGAGTTTTGGCTCGTATACGTTGTCCAGGAAGTGCTTGCCGAACTTGCGGTAGACGCCCTTGTAGTAGACGTAACGGGCTTGGAAATCTTGCGTGTTCCCGGCGGTAGAGTGGTTGTCGGGGTCCTTGTCGTATTCGTCGATACAGTGGCTTAGGAGAGCGTCAGCGAGATCGTTAGATCCGCGCAGGACGGATTCCCATGTGTAGAAGCCCTGTAGGAAGTACTGAGTTATACCTGTTTCAGGCATCAGATGTTCGACGAACAATTGCATGACACGAAATGAAAGCATCTGGGGTGTGACTTGAGCGTTGTCCATCGACTTGAGGACGGCGCTAGGGGGGTCACTAACGGTGTTGAGCTTAGACTTGGGATCTTGTTGAGCCGGAGTGGGAGGCGTAGCCGCAGCAGCGACGGCAGGTGGTGGTGCTTGCGTTGCTTGCATTTGGGTGGACAAAGCGCTTATTTAAGCCATCAAGCGAGTTTCTTGGTCTTGCATCTCTTGTTTATGCCAAGCTTCGTACGCTTGAGCTTGCTGTTTGAAACGAACTTCTTGTTCTTTCAACGCCTTCTGGAGTTCTTGATTGGTTGGCATTTTGCTTGGGTTCAGGAACGTCAGCGAGCTTGACTTGTCTGGAAATCCTGGGGCTCTGCTGATACCGCGACTGGTGCCCAATACCTAGAGAACAGTAATCACAACTGTGTTACCCTTCAGCAGAGCGTGAGAACAGTGGTAGTCTGTCCTCGAATCTGTCTCTTAATCGAGGACAGCCGGTGTGAATAACACAGCGTTTTCTTAAATCAAAGGTGGCAAAGTTAAGTGAACTAACCCTAGAATGGGGGTACTAACCCTAGTTCAGATTTTCTATCTCTATTATCCCTCTGCCATAATATACGCATTCTCAGACACTAAATTGTCGGAGGTTAGAAAACCAGCACAAGTCGAACCTACGCCAGACGAACCTAATGACAATATAATTGAATCTTTGCGTCAGTTAAGAGATGAAGTACAATCACTATCTTTGCATATCGCCAAGAGTGATCAGCAATCTATAGAACGAGATCAACAACTTTCTGATGGCTTGAAAACCACAACTCAACTCAAAAATGCTAATGACACTCTTAACGCGCAAGTGACCGAGAACATCAAGCATGTAGCGCTCTTGGACAATATACTATCCAGCTATCAAATGCACCAGGATACTACATTGTCTACCCTTGCTGTCTTAGCTCATATAATTTCTAGGTCACTTATCTCGTCTATTGGACAGTTTCCTCCAAATACTTTTGAGGAGGCACAGCAAAACATAATCGACGATACAGCTGCTAACTTATATACCGCTATGTCTGATGCACAGGATCATGTTATTTCTGATGTTATTCCTGCAACAGATTTGCATACTTTTGCAGAGCATTTAGCATGCAGTGGTAAGTCACCTGGGAAACCATTCCGTCTCATCATGAACGTCTGGAAGTATTTAATTCGGGGAATGAAGGGTATGTTCCCTATATCCTCAGAACACGACAGGCGGCATCTAGAACCACACGAGAAAGTTAAATGTATAGTGCTACATACCTCGGGACGCGCTAGACCATGATGATGAGCTTGAGCACAAATCAGAGGACTAATTGACTGTGTAGAAAGGAAGAAGAAGGGTAAGGACGAGATCACGTTCTCAACGGACGGATAAGGGTAAGAGGCAGCAGATTTCTCTGCACCCCCTCGAGATGTCTTAAGCGCAAGGTGCGACTATAGAACATCTCTCGAGAAAGATGATGATGAAGGAAAGAAAGAAGGAGAATACAGTCTTGATGGTCGCAGAGGTCTCATACGAAGCATCAAGAGTATAGAATCTTAGGGCTTGGACTTGGTGGAGCTGAGAGTCGACTTGACCTTTTGAACAGACCATTACGAAACACAGGTACAACAGACAGTGTGTTAGGATTATCTGAGGTGAAGTGGTAGATGTCGTTAGTTGTTACCGGTTCGAGAGTGTTGGAATCATCGTCAGCTTCTGCTGTAAGGTGGTGAACACCAATAGCTGAATGATGATGTGCCAAGTGAAATGGAAATGTGAGTGCAAGTAGAGCTTTCAGTATGGATGGCGAAAGAGAATCTAGTTGTAAGGTGTCCATTTGGTTTTCCAAGAAGTTGGACTTGGCGAACGTGAAGATAGAAGAGTCGTCCGATTCACATGCGAAGGGGATGCCTTGAATACACGAGAGCAGCTTGTCACGCAGATGATGGAGGTGATCGTCCGGGGAGGAGTGGTTGGCGGCATATTGGTCATGAATCGTAAGAGTTAAGCGAGAAAGCAGCTCTGTGATCTTGTACAGTGTTATGAGTAACACGTGTGCATTGGCTGTAGGAGGAAAGAGCCGGTTCTCCAGGGAGGTGATTGAAGCAATGGCAGCCTGCAGATCTGTGCGCAGAGATAGATTCTCAGCGCTGAGGGTGTTGGCCTTGCGGATATGTAGGCGAAGAGTTTCTCGGTGTTGCTCGACTTGTTGATGAAAGGCATCGAAATCACCAAGCGAAGCAGAAGACGTAGGTAACGATGGCGAAGATATCTCCAGAGTAGAGTCTGGCGTGGAGTGTAAGTAGTTTAACGACGTTTCGGTCAACGTCAAAAAAAAAAAGGAGCGCAGAAAGTCTTGATGTTCTGCCTGAGTATAAGTGGGGCCGAACATTACATCCTGGAGTGATGGTGGTTTTAGTATCATCCGAAGATGATACGTAGTCGTCGAGATGTTGTACCCACGATTGAGCAACAGTAGTAACCACATGCTGAATTTGGATGGCTTGCACATAGCCTGAGCTTTGCGACTCGATCCAGTGCGAATGGTAATTGTATGTATGGTAGAATCTGTTGTGGCCAGGGCGGATACGGATAAGATCAAATTAACAAGCGACGGGTGTTGAGCTCGCATGTTAGTCAGAAGAGTATATAACTCCCTTGGCAAATGACAGATGCGTATGAGGGTAGCGCGTATATGACCAGCTGAGCGCGCATCACAAGAAAATTGGAGGGAAGTATCATTGCGAGCATATACAGTGGGTTGTCCTCACTTGTACACAGCATAGTCCATGCTGAGGCCGTCCTGGAACGTCAGCGACTGAGGTGAGATATGCACGGCTGGTGTCGGTGCAACCGCAGCAGCCTGTGTGGTAGCAGTAGTAGCAGTCATGGTTTGTCGCTTTTGCGACAACCTGGGAGAAGGTTCGGCCGTGGAGAGCGAGCGTGGGACTGTCCTTCGAACGACTGGGGAGATGCCGCGGCCACGGGAGTGCCAAGAAAAAGACATGAGCGACACTCACACGCGTACAAAAATTTGTGGCAAAATAAGGCAAGGCCAGGGCTAGTTTAACGACGTTGCGGTCACTAGGGTTAGGCATCTTCAATCCTGTAAAGGCTTGTCGTCAGAAGCATGATGCATGCCGAGTAGAGAACGAAAAGTGGAGAACTCAGCAGCAAGTGGCTTTGTAAAACCATCAGCCACGTTTAGCTTGCCGGGAACATGATGGACTCGAATTTTCTGTAGCGAGATGTACTCACGGATCTTAAACCATCTGGTCGACAGTGCCTTGGATCGAGAAGATCCATCTGGGTTATTAGAGGTGTGAACGGCGGCGGCATTGTCAGATAAGAGAGGTAGGCTTCTGATGAAGAGCATATCTTCCGCAATTGGGTTGTCATTGTCATCGAAATCAACAGGATCCGCGGTGTCCTCACCATTAACATTGTTGACGTAGAAGGTGGGGTTGACGACAAAGGAGAGTTCCAACAGCAGCTTGCGTAGCCAAACAGCTTCATCAGCACAAATACTGAGGGCAATCAACTCAGCTTCGTGAGTTGAGCAGGAGACAATCGGTTGAAGCTTGCTTTTCCAACCTATAAGGCAGTTGAAAAGATATAAGACAAACCCGGTGGTAGATTTTCCTATCTTCCTGTGCTAAGGAAGGGACGTTGTCAGCGTCAACCATGGCAACTAGGGAATCAAACTGTCCAGTGGATACATCCTGCAGTTGGTAGTCGACCACAGTGGAGAGATCAATTCGATTAGCGGAGACAGTGCGAAGGTGAGCTTCAATAGCATTACCTTTAGGATGGGACCAGAGGCGAAGTGAGCGGTTTTCCAGCTTCTTTAGGTAGCGGAGCAGGTGCTCTAGCATTTGGACGTGAACATACGTGGGTGCATGCATACCACGCGAACATCTGCCCAAGGCTTGCGAGAAGTGGGGTCTGCAGGCCACTTGCATGAACACCAGCTTGCCAAGGAGGGTGGCAAAGTGCGAATTGATGTACAACTCTGTTTCAGAGCTGGGAGTGCCATCTTTATACTTGAAGGACGAGGACATAGGATATTTCAGCGGGGTCAGTTGCTGCAAGACAGGATGATCAGCGAAGAGTTCATCAAGCTTGGCTTGCACATCCAGAGAAATGGATCCATCAGATGTGCGACACACACGCATGCCGTTTGTGGAGGGCATTCTGTAACTCAGTACGAAGAGTGTCATCATTGGACACAATAACAATGTCGTCTACAGACAGACTGCATACGACGAACTTAGCATGCGCGGATACTCGAGCATATAGGCAAGAGTCCGAATGCAGGCGCCTGTAGCCAAGGCGACGGAAGAAGTCGTCTATCTCTTTGTTCCAAAGAGATGGTGATTGCCGAAGTCCATAAAGTGACTTCAGCAGTTTCGGTAGGCGTCGGCCCTTGTACTTAGCGTCATCGGGGTCGATAAGCTTGATGCCGTCTGGTAACTGAACATAGACGTTGGCATCAATATCAGACTGAACGAAGGCGTTCGGGACGTCTGCGTGGTAGACAGCCAATTGCTTGTATGCTGCAATAGCCAGTAGTACCCGGATTGCGGTCATTGTGGCCATGTGGCTGAAGGCGCCAAAGAAATCGGCGCCAAGGGATGCTAGGAAGCCACGTAGCACGAGGCGAGCCTTGTGCTTAACGTATTTGCCTGCAGAGTCTGTTTTAATCTTCAGCACCATCCTGCTGTCAATAGGGCGAGAGACACCGTCGGGTAAGGAAAGTTAGAAGCAGCCAAAGCGGATAATGTCTTGGAGTTCCTTGGCGATGGCCTTGAGGTAGGCGTGTCTGTCTTCAGGCGACATACCGTGGAGGCACTTGAGTTTGTATTCATCGATGGAAACGTCCGCTTCTTGGACCTTATATTCGTCAGGACCAACAGTGGCTGGTGAACTATAGTTTAACGACGTTGCGGTCGAGGCGGTGTGCGCGACTTCAGGATAAGCGGAAACAGCGTCAGTAGGAGGAGTAGAAGAAGCAGATTCCAGTTGAATGTGGATAGTAGGGTCGGCATGTAAGACCTGGGTGATATACTCTGTAGAGACCAGAAGATATTCCTCTAAGTCAGACAGAGATGCAGAATTAGCGCCAAACTCGGAGGAGTTGTGATCGATAAAGCTGGTCGGTGCCAGATACGCAAGTGCATACTGTAATGAAGAGATACCAAAGGCAGCAGCGTGCTCAGTGAACGCAGTTAAAGGAGGTTGAGGAATGGGGCGCGTTGGTGAACCATCAGCAGTTAGAAAGGTTGCGGCCGGGATGCTGGATGCGCACTTAGCGTGGGTGAAGTAACCATCAACGTGAGGGTAACGGGCAAGTAAGTCAGTGCGCAACGGGAGAAGAAGACGAGCTAACAACGCATGTTCCCCCTCTGAGCAGATAGCAGACCAGAGGATACCACCATTGATATGAAGGGCTGAGAGGGCGGGAGACTGGAACGTAAGAAAGTGGTGGCGAAGATCCCAGCGGAAATCGGCGAGTTTGCTACCAGCGGCCTCGTAAGCACCAATAGTAGACGCTTGCAGCCGGGCTTGGATATTTTTCATGGAGGTTGCCTTGCGGTTGTTAGGTTGTTTGGACCTGGGACAAGAATGAGGTCATCTTGTGCAAAAAGGTCTTTGTAAGAAGGAAGCAAGGTGGCATAGAGCCAGAATCGTCGACGGGAGCGTCGGAAGAGGGAGGAGAAGCAGGAGCAGGGGACGAAGAAGGAGCTGAGGGAGGTGGAGAGTGCCCCCTCTGAGGATGAGGTCTCCGTGTCCCCCTCAGTATGAGATGGTCTTGGATAGCAGCGTGGGGTGTGAGCGAGAAAGGCGCAGGAGCGTGAGGCGGAGGAGCAAGTTCAGGATCAGGAGTAGGGTGCTGGGGCATGTAGAGGAATTGCAGCTTGGACGAAAAACGGACTTGTCCGTTTTCAGGGTTGAGGACGACGTCGGCAATATGGTCAACACGTGGGGAAACGAGCGGGTTTTGCGCGTTGGCGCAACATAGATATAAGTATTTGCGGCGGCACGGTTCCCACTTGTGGTGGTCGTGGGGTTCCAATAGAAGGTAGCATTCAGCGCCGAAGATCTTGAGCATGTCATGCTGGGGGGTGCTCAGTTGATTGTAGAGCAGCTGTTGCGGACTCAGGATAGCATGGTGAATGCGCTCGAGCGTGGCGTTCGGGAGAAGGTTGTAGCTTTGGATGGTGTGTATTACCGCCCAGGGAAACATGATGGCTGGTTCCACGATCTTGGAGCCACGATAATGAGCATTAAGGAGAGAACGAAGGCGAGTTGAGGAGGCGGGGGCGATGAATCCGATGGCTGACTCAACTTCAAAGTTAAAGTGGTGCATGTACGGCGAGAAGGCGATGAGCAGAATGCCTTTATCGACGCGGTACGGGGCGGTAATATGCTGGCTAAAATAGGGCTTGAAGGCATCAGAGAAGAGGGTGCGCATGTGCACGTTGAGTTGTGTACGACGAAAGTCATACACAAAGTCCAGAGCTTGAGTGAACTCCGTGGCGTTGGTGGTGCGTGTAAAGTACACCAAGAGCAACTTCGAGATAAGTTCTTTGAACACAATAATATGTGTGAAGCCTCCCCATTCTGATGGAATTGTCACATAGCCGCCGTCGCACGCCCAGACTTCGCCGGCTTTGTGAGTTTGCTCAAAAGAGGGCTTGGTCGGATTGAAGTGCTTGTGCGGGTGGCGCTTGTTATGTGCGATGCAGTCGGTGCACAAGTCGCGATACGGTAGGTCTGAGGCAGAGAAGCCAGGGCGAGCCAGTACGTTGGGGGCCTTGGCTGCAACGTAGTCGGATCAGTGGTGCACCCGGTGGAAGCGATTGGCACGTTCTTTGGCTTTGAGGTATTCAGCAGATCCGTGTGCGAAGGATTTGCGAGGAATGGGATGAGCGGGGATATGACGTTTGCGCCGAACATCGAACTTGAGTTCGGTGTCCAAGGCAGGAGGAGGTGGTGCGTCGTCATCCTGGTGCGCAGCAGGGTCACTTGGAGGTGCATCCTCATCATCACGAGTAACGAGAGTATCTTCTTAGGACGAAGATATATAGTTTAACGACATTTCGGTCAAGCAGTTGCTGGAGATAGACGTCATAAAGGCTTGTGCCAAAGACAAGGTATCTGTGCTGCACGTGGTGGAGGCCGGATCAAAGGTCATGAAGTTGGATACATAGGATTTCTTCGTCACGGCAGCAGTATGTTGGAAGGTAGGGTCCAACATAAGAGATTTAATATCGGCAACGAGGAGCGAAAGGTGCTTGTACAGTGTGCTGTACGTACCGGCAGGCAGAGCATTGCTGAGCATGTCGCAGTAAAGGTCGTGGCGAAGAGACAAGAGGAAAGATTCCTGTTGTTTGGTGTGGTTGTTAGCACGAATCAACTCCGGTCAAGTAGGATAGCGTAGTTTCCCGTTGCGAGGGTCGAGTAAGATAATGTTTGCATACCCTCGGACGGTGGGCAATGGAGCAAGCATGGAGTGGATTTTAGAGCCGAGTTTGCGGCCACTTCCACGAATATGCCCTATATAGCGACTATGAGATAAGTGGTGATCTTCCAGAGCAAAATGAGAATCTTTGTAGTCGAAAGAATTGTCGGTGGCCTTGTAGGTAAGGCAGCCAGGCATCACAAGAGAGCATCTGGACAAGAGCCTTTTTATGGCGGCGCCATAGGTGGCAGCGGAGACAACTTGAGGAAGGGCTTGGATTATCCACAAGTAACCCATAAACGGCTCCAAATATATATAGATCTGTCTCTGTCGCGGGGGACGTTGGAGGCAGTAAACGTATACGTGCTTCCAAACGCGTCAATGGAAGCATGATATTTGGTGGCGGCGTTTTCTGTGGTGAGGTTGCCGTCAGAATGGTGGCCGCCGGTTAGGAAGTAGGTATTGTGTGATGTTGATGAGGTTGTAAGTAATAACCTATGTGACGGTTGGTCAGTTTCGAAAACGGTTATGTAATAGGACACAGGCGTGGGAGAGTTAGTGTGCAATCTGGCAAACACGTTATAGACGATTGTAAAAGCCTTGACATGCAGTGGATTAGTTGCATGAGGCAGTGGATCCATGGAGGAGCGGTTGAAACACAGCTGATGATAAGTACACTCGGATTGAACAGAGTGCGTACGTTGCTCGTGAGCCTGTTGTGAGTGAAGGCGCAAAAATAACATATTGAGTGTTTCAAGGTCAGTCATAGTAAGCTGAACAGAACCTGTGCGAGAGTAAGGTGCAAAAGTTTTAGGAACGGGGACATATGGAGGATCGGGGAACACCCGGATCCAATCTTTAGAGATATCTTTGGATAGCCAAAGTCGTTTAGGAATGGCTTGTATGTCATCCACGATCTTAAAGAAGGGGCGTGGGTGGTGGATAGGCCATGACAGTATGTTGATTGGTCCAGTAGAATACCTGCGTGCGATGCAGATCCATCTTTCCCTAGATTGGTAGTCGCCACAGAGGTAGGTCGGGAACCTGTCAACAACATCGACACAGTAATCGAGTGTAGCATGGATGAGATTGGCGACAGTTATGTGGTCTTGATGATAGTACTTGTGGGGTGGTGTCATCTCAGCCAGTAGTACCAAGGGTTGGAGAAGTTTGATGACAGACAGCATGCTGTCGAACAGAGAGTCGTCGAGCAGGCTGTGTAAGTCTTTGGTCTTATGCTGCTTTAGTAGATTCCGGTTGGTGCAGGGAGTGATTGATCTCAATAATATCGCAATAAAATTTGCGCCTTTCCTCTAGTGAGATTAGGTGAAGATGGTTTATAAAGGCGGGTAAAGATTCAAATAATAATACTGTAGGAAAACGGTGGCGTAACATGCGCACAGGCGTATCATCAGACTCAACAACAACTCTTACATTGATATTTAAGCCTAGGTCATTAGTGGCTTGAGACAGGAACGCTGGGGTTGACAAACCAGAACAGAGTAACATGACAGAGGGTTTGCGAAGATTGGGCTCTTGTGAGAGAAACACTGGGCGAGAAAGCATTCATGTTAATGGCGGAGTGTTTTGCTGGACGAACTTGTTCTGTTTCCGAAGATTAAGAACCAAAGGGCGAATCCACGGGCGATCTGGTAAAACTCTCTTGAGGAGATAGTTGTAATATGCCAGTAGATCCCTGTTTTCGTGGTATCGCTTGAGCGGAAATGCGAGGGAGCGTAGTTCGAGTTGCTTGTCGCGAGCGATGTTGTAGGTGAGACAGGGGAGAGCAGGCAAATTAGCTGCTAAGTAATGTATGGGAATACGCACATCTTTGTCTATGCGGCTCGTGACAGCGCTGGGCTTTGGCTCAGATCGATCATTGAACACAGTGGTCAGGTTCGTCTGGTTCCACTCGAGCATGCTCAAGATAGCGAGATGTCGGTTGTGCACTGGCTGAAGACATAAAGCGAAATCAATCTTCACGTAACCGATTTGTGGATGATCTGGTAGGGAACAACTATATTACATGTTAGCATCATATGTGTGGCACGTTGTTGTCCAGTGGCAGTTTGCATGATAATCGACGCGTATTTGGAATCCAGTGGAATAATATGATTTGGTATTGCAAAATCGTATGTGGACATTAATGATATCGTAGCACAAGAGTCAAAATATAAAAAGGGACAATGTTGGGGGACACTGTTTACCTTCATATATTTCGCTAGGAGTGCATTTTCCGAATGCGGGCAAGTAGTGGAGAGGCTGGCAGTGAAGAAGTTCTCCAGAAATAACAGGTGAGTTGGAATAATAATCGGTTGAACTGGTGGTGATGGTTCGTCAGCCTCATCAGCCATATGCCGAGCTTCTCATCAAATGATGATAGCGAGGTCTGATCGACATCCCTTGTGGTTTCGGCTTGATTCTGGTGGTTGGTTGATGGCTGATTGGACCTGTGAAGATAGCGAGGACAGTAACGCTGGTGATAACGCCGAGATGGCGGAAGCAGTAAAGAAGTTAGGCACAATATCGGAGGGATTACCCAGTGTGTTGAGGGCATTCTTGGTATCTGTAGTAGGAGGAGTGGCCTTTGGGGTGGGAACAGTAGCAACAGTATGATGTTGTGGCTCCACGTAGTTTAACGACTTTTCGGTCGAGGATAGATGAACGTCTACATCATAAATGATGTCCTCTCCGAACACGAGTTGTTCGTTTAGGCGAAGTAAGTCACTATTGTCCTCAGTAGATGTCGTTGACAGAATATCGGCGGATTGCAACAGAGTCTCAAATAACTTGGTGATGTTCTGTTGTAGCTGAGCCGTGATATCATTATCTGTCACATGCTTCGTAAGTCCACTACACTGCTCTTGCAGTGTATTTAAGGTGTGCTTCGTTCGATCTAATAATTTCAATATTAGATCGAGAGGACCTGTCGAAAGTGCGGGGGTAAATTGGACGGTCATGGGACTGTCCATCAGTTTTCTTGGTGACATAAGAATCACCAGAACGACAATACGATAGGTCGCTGCGAGAGAAAGGCTGGCGAGCATCATTAAAGTTACGCAAGCGTCTAGCGTTAAACGTGGAAGATGTTCCAGGTTGAGACGAAGTAATGGACGCGAGTGTGTTTGCAGTTTGAGTCGGACTTTTGTCTGATAAATCCAGCGTGTTTGTCAGTAGTAATTTTGGCTTTGGTTGTGGTGTCAATCCTTCGACGTAGGATTGCCAAGAAACGGGGCGTTCTAAGCGTAATTTATTTGATACTACATTATATAAGTCTAATGCGTATTCTAAGATATAGCTAGGGTTGGTAGGGTGACACAATCGTTCAGCGTCTGGCACAGGCCGAGATGAAGATCGAGTTTCATACATATAACACCATCTACCCAACCACGATCGTAACGATTGTTGCTGGTATTATCGGCATAATGCCGATGTATCTCTTCATAAATTTTTCTACAAAGAGTACCAAAGTCGAATTGAAGGTCAGTCTTTTCCTGGTTAAGTTGGTAAGAGATTGCCTAAATGCTAGGTCAGCTTCAATAAAGACATGGACATACCAGTTAGGATTATAATCAACAGAGCTAAACTGCTGTTTCAGGTAGGACACATCAGTAGTCGTAACAGACTCGTAGTGACTAAAGGCAATGAGCATAATGGCTCGAGCCTTGTTGGGTAAATAACTTTTGTTATATACCTCATTGATGGCGGGCCAGGCCGCAAGTGCTGGTTTTTAAACACTTTCAAGATTGAAATAAGTATGCAAGAATGTAGCATACGTGTTTCTGATAAGTGTGCCAGTCAGCAGCAGTTAACGAAAACATAGTAACAGGGGCACGAACACGGGTGTCAAAGCTAATGCTTTCGGGTGCGCGCGATTTAAATTCGTTCCTCTTCTAAGAAACGCGGGTTGATTTCAGGCGTAATGCCTTGACTTCATGTCGTAACAGACTTGCTAGCTGAGCTACTTCTGCATCGGTAAGTTGGGGAAAGCTCATTGGTGAAGTGCCATTCCGGATACTCAGGGGCCAATTCATCATCAGCTAAACGGAGATCAGCAGCCCTATCGGTCTCCCATTCCATGAAAACGCGATCGAGAATTTGATTCCGAGATATCTCGTAGTCCTTGCATGACCGAGTGCATGCTTCGTACGAGTCATACTCGAAGAAGGCATCGGCATGACTGGACCGTAAAAATTGTTTGGTCTGTTTAATTTGCAAGGATACCTTGCGGGTCTGAAGCTGAAATCGATTTCCTTCGTTGAGAAACTCAACTACAGGAGTTTCGAGCTTCAATATATCCGCACCTGTGATCGTCTTGGGTGCGGCTCGTGCTGCGTGTTCTGCCTAGCAGTTGACGGGGAACCTGTGGGTTCAGTCACGCAGTTGACACTGTCTAGACATTCTAAGGGGGTCTGTCTATCGGTGTCTATGTACACTCATCGTTTTCGATGGGAAAATGTCTATTTGACAACTGTGCAAGCTGTGAGTCCAGAGTAGTGTCGCTAAGCGTAGTCACTCATGGCAGCTGGTTATTTTGGTGCTCTCGAGGAGCTGGTAGGTGCATTGCCATGGAATGTACGACTGGAAGTACCCAACATATTCCATAACATGTGTGCAAGAGTACAGGTTAGCAAACTTACACACACATCAACATTGACATGACAATACGATGCTATGAACAGGTGCACACAAGGTTACACGATCACGTGTGCAAAATATGCTATATACAGCCCAATGGTAATGGCGTTGTATTGACAAGCGTGTTTGCGTGGCGAGGCTGTACGGGCGCGGAAACAGTCCAAACCCCATAGGTTACGTGCACGCTTGACACATGGTTTCTCAGGGACCCGCCTGGGCCCATAACCTGCAGAGCATTTAGCATGCAGTGGTAAGTCACCTGGGAAACCATCCCGTCTCATCATGAACGTCTGGAAGTATTTTATTCGGGGAATGAAAGGCTATGTTCCCTATATCCTCAGAACACGACAGGCGGCATCTAGAACCACACGAGAAAGGTTAAGTGTATAGAGCTACAAACCTCGGGACGCGCTAGACCATGATGATGAGCTTGAGCACAAATCAGAGGACTAATTGACTGTGTAGAAAGGAGGAAGAAGGGTAAGGAAGAGATCACACTCTCAACGGACGGATAAGGGTCAGAGGCAGCAGATTTCTCTGCAGTTTAATTTATTCGCTGTTCTCATGTATCATACACAAGCTCCGCACTCAAGAGCGTCTGAAATGCATAACGCATTATTTCACACGTTGAGGGGGTCCAGAGCGCTACACTATAATGTGTACGACACTGGCACTCCTCACTCCTTTCACACCTTTCTCTACTAGGGTTTCTCTCCGCAATACGGCTCTCCCTCTTTCCTTCCTTACCCTTCCGCCGTTATGATTTTCAGATTATGAAGTATTAGATCTGCAGTTCACTCCCAACAAGGAGTAGGAGTAGACCTCCGGGTGCGTACCGTCAGGTATGGGGTTTTCTGTTTAATTAATGGAGGCGTAGGTTGGCACAATTCGCCGTCCCGGGGCGGCCGGTTGGGCAACGCGGTG
>JAQMWT010000334.1:0-376224 GCA_029834535.1 Chrysophaeum taylorii
TGTGCAATCTGGCAAACACATATAAGAGGATGGTAAAAGCCTTGACATGTAGTGGATTAGTTGCATGTGGCAGTGGTTCCAAGGAGGAGCGTTTGAAACACAGCTGATGGTAAGTACACTCGGACTGAACAGAGTGCGTGCGTTGCTCGTGAGCCTGTTGTGAGTGAAGGCGCAAAAATAACATATTGAGTGTTTCAAGGTCAGTCATAGTAAGCTGAACAGAGCCTGTGCGAGAGTAGGGTGCAAACGTTTTAGGAACATATGGAGGATCGGGGAACACCCGGATCCAATCTTTGGAGATATCTTTGGATAGCCAAAGTCGTTTAGGAATGGCTTGTATGTCATCCACGATCTTAAAGAAGGGGCGTGGGTGGTGGATAGGCCATGACAGTATGTTGATTGGTCCAGTAGAATACCTGCGTGCGATGCAGATCCATCTTTCCCTAGATTGGTAGTCGCCACAGAGGTAGGTCGGGAACCTGTCAACAACATCGACACAGTAATCGAGTGTGGCATGGATGAGATTGGCGACATTTATGTGGTCTTGATGACAGTACTTGTGGGGTGGTGTCATCTCAGCCAGTAGTACCAAGGGTTGGAGAAGTTTGATGACAGACAGCATGCTGTCGAACAGAGAGTCGTCGAGCAGGCTGTGTAAGTCTTCGGTCTTATGCTGCTTTAGTAGATTCCTGTTGGTGCAGGGAGGAGTGATCTCAATAATATCGCAATAAAATTTGCGCCTTTCCTCTGGTGAGATTAGGTGAAGGTGGTTGATAAAGGAGGGTAAAGATTCAAATAATAATACTGTAGGAAAACGGTGGCGTAACATTGCGCACAAGCGTATCATCAGACTCAACTACAACTTTTACATTGATATTTAAGCCTAGGTCATTAGTGGCTTGAGACAGGAACGCTGGGGTTGACAAACCAGAACAGAGCAACATGACAGAGGGTTTGCGGAGATTGGGCTCTTGTGAGAGAAACACTGGGCGAGAAAGTATTCATGTTAATGGCGGAGTGTTTTGCTGGAGGAACTTGTTCTGTTTCCGAAGATTAAGAGCCAATTGGCGAAACCACGGGCGATCTGGTAAAACTCTCTTGAGGAGATAGTTGTAATATGCCAGTAGATCCCTGTTTTCGTGGTATCGCTTGAGCGGAAATGCGAGGGAGCGTAGTTCAGTTGCTTGTCGCGAGCGATGTTGTAGATGAGACAAGGTAGAGCAGGCAAATTAGCTGCTACGTAGTGTATGGGAATACGCACATCTTTGTCTATGCGGCTCAGCGCTATCAGTGTATGGGAATACGCACGTCTTTGTCTATGCGGCTCGTGATAGCGCTGAGCTTTGGCTCAGATCGATCATTGAACACAGTGGCCAAGTTCGTCTGGTTCCACTCGAGCATGCTCAAGATGGCGAGATGTCGGTTGTGCACTGGCTGAAGACATAAAGCGAAGTCAATCTTTACATAACCGATTTGTGGGTGATCTGGTAGGGGAACAACTATATTACGTGTTAGCATCATATGTGAGGCACGTTGTTGTCCAGTGGCAGTTTGTACAATAATCGGCGCGTATTTGGAATCCAGTGGAATAATATGATTCGGAATCGCATAATCGTAGCTGGACATTAACGATATGGTAGCACAAGAGTCAAAATATAAAAAGGAACAATGTTGGGGAACACTGTTTACCTTCATATATTTCGTTAAAAAGGCATTTTCCGAATGCGGGCAAGTAGTGGAGAGACTGGCAGTGAAGAAGTTATCCAGAAATAACAGGTTATTTGGAATGATAATCGGCTGAACAGGTGGTGATGGTTCATCAGCCTCATCAGCCATGCCGTACTTCGCATCAAATGATGATAGCGAAGTCTTGTCGACATCCCTTGTGGTTTCGGCTTGTGGTGGTTGATTCATGGCTGATTGGACCTGTGAAGATAGCGAGGACAGTAACGCTGGTGGTAACGCCGAGATGGCGGAAGCAGTAAAGAGGTTAGGCACTATTTCAGAGGGGCTACCCTGTGTGTTGGAGGCATTCTTGGTATCTGTAGTAGGAGGTGTTGCCTCTGGCGTGGGAGCAGTGGCAACAGTATGATGTTGTGGCTCCACGTATTTTAGTTTGGGAGCAGTGGCAACAGTATGATGTGTGGCTCCACGTAGTTTAACGACTTTTCGGTCGAGGATAGATGAACGTCTACATCATAAATGATGTCTTCGGCGAACATGAGTTGTTCGTTTAGACGAAGTAAGTCACCATTGTCCTCAGTCGATGTGGTTGATAGAATATCGGCGGATTGCAACAGAGTCTCAAACAACTTGGTGATGTTCTATTGTAGCTGAGCCGTGATACCATTATCTGTCACATGTTTTGAAAGTTCACTACACTGCTCTTGCAGTGTATTTATAGTGTGCTTAGTTCGATCCAATAACTTCATGTTAGATCGAGAAGACCTGTCGAAAGTGCGAGAGTAAATTGGACGGTCATGGGACTGTCCAGCAGTTTTCTTGGTGACATAAGAATCACCAGAACGATAATACGATAAGTCGCTGCGAGAGAAAGGCTGGCGTGCATCGTTAGAGTTACGCAAGCGTCTAGCGTTAAATGCGGGCTTATTTAATGTTCCAGGTTGAGAAGAAGTAATGGAAGCGAGTGTGCTTGCAGTTTGAGTTAGACTTTTGTCTGATAGGTCCAGCGTGTTTGTTAGTAGTAATTTCGGCTTTGGTTGTGGTGTCAATCCTTCAACATAAGGTTGCCAAGAAACTTGGCGTTCTAAGCGTCTTTTGTTCGACCCATTTGATACCACATTATATAAGTCTAATGCGTATTCTAAGATATAGCTAGGGTTGGTAGGGTGACACAATCGTTCAGCGTCTGGCACAGGCCGAGATGAAGATCGAGTTTCATACATATAACACCAATCTACCCAACCACGATCGTATCGATTGTTGCTGGTATTATCGGCATAATGCCGATGTATCTCTTCATAAATTTTTCTACAAAGAGCACCAAAGTCAAATTGAAGGTCAGTCTCTTCCTGGTTAAGTTGGTAAGAGATTTGCCTAAATGCTAGGACAGCTTCAATAAAGACATGGACATGCCAGTTAGGATTATAAACAACAGAGTTAAACTGCTGTTTCAGGTAGGACACATCAGTAGTCGTAACAGACTCGTAGTGACTAAAGGCAATGAGCATAATGGCTCGAGCCTTGTTGGGTAAATAACTTTTGTTATACACCTCATTGATGGCGGGCCAGGCCGCAAGTGCTGGTTTTCCAACACTTTCAAGATTGAAGTAAGTATGCAAGAATGTAGCATACGTGTTCTGATATGTGTGCCAGTCAGGAGCAGTTAACGAAAACATGGTAACAGGGGCACGAACACGGGTGTCAAAAGCTAATGCTTTCGGGTGCGCGCGATTTAAGATTCGTTCCTCTTCTAAGAAACGAACATGGATTTCAGGGCGTAATGCCATGACTTCATTGTCGTAACAGACAGTAGCTAGCTGAGCTACTTCTGCGTCAGGTAAGTTGGGGAAAGCTTCATTGGTGAAGTGCCATTCCTGATACTCAGGGGGCAATTCATCAACAGCTAAACGGAGATCAGCAGCCCTATCGGTCTTCCATTCCAGGAAAACGCGATCGAGAATTTGATACCGGAGGATCTCGTAGTCCTTGCATGACCGAGTGTGTGCTTCGTACGAGTCGTACTCGAGGAAGGCACCGGCATGACTGGACCGTAATAATTGCTTGATATGTTTAATTTGCAAGGACACCTTGCGGGTTTGAAGCTGAAATCGATTTCCTTCGTTGAGAAACTCAACTACAGGAGCTTCGAGCTTCAGTATATCCGCACCTGTGGTCGCCTTGGGTGCGGCTCGTGCTGCGTGTTCTACCATGGCAGTTGACGGGAAACCAGTGGGTTCAGTCACGCAGTTGACACTGTCTAGACATTCTAAGGGGGTCTGTCTATCGGTGTCTATGTACACTCATGCGTTATCGATGGAAAGATGTCTATTTGACAACTGTGCAAGCTGTGAGTCCAGAGTAGTGTCGCTAAGCGTAGTCACTCATGGCAGCTGGTTATTTTGGTGCTCTCAAGGAGCTTGGTAGGTGCATTGCCATGGAATGTACGAGTGGACGTACCCAAAATATTCCATAACATGTGTGCAAGAGTACAGGTTAGCCAACTTACACACACATCAACATTAACATGACAATACGATACTATGAACAGGTGCACACAAGGTTGCACGATCACGTGTGCAAAATATGCTATATACAGCCCAATGGTAATGGCGTTATATTAACAAGCGTGTTTGCGTGGCGAGGCTGGACCGGCGCGGTAACAGTCCAAAACCCATAGGTTACGTGAACGTTTTAACACATGGCTTCTCAAGGACCCGCCTGGGCCCATAACCTGCAGAGCATTTAGCATGCAGTGGTAAGTCACCTGGGAAACCATCCCGTCTCATCATGAACGTCTGGAAGTATTTAATTCGGGGAATGAAAGGTATGTTCCCTATATCCTCAGAACACGACAGGCGGCATCTAGAACTACACGAGAAAGGTTAAGTGTATAGTGCTACATACCTCGGGACGCGCTAGACCATGATGATGAGCTTGAGCACAAATCAGAGGACTAATTGACTATGTATAAAGGAAGAAGAAGGGTAAGGAAGAGATCACGTTCTCAACGGACGGATAAGGGTAAGAGGCAGCAGATTTCTCTGCACCTTTGCCCAGTGCTGGTCCTGAGACATATCTGATCATCTTTTTTGATCCATTTTCTCATTTCTTTAAATGTCGACTGCTAAGAGGGGGGTGTGTGTGGGGAGCCTGAAGGATGTGGGTGGGTTTGTGGGGTATTCATTTCCTGATTCTTGACGTACTACACCATTAGACCGCTGAGTCAATCCTCGAGTCTTTTGTCGCGAATATATTACTCAAAGCTTATCTGCCTCAGAGGATTCGTACCGACAATGGGAAAGAGTTCGTCAACAAGTTGATGGAAGAGTTTTGTCATCTATTCAATGTTCGGTATAGTACCACGATTCCGTATCATGCTCAGGCTAATCCTGCGGAAAGGGTCAACCGCTTGATCAAGGCTTTCCTCCGTGCGTGCCTTCAAAGCCGCAAGATCACGGAATGGCCCGAATTCGCGGAGTACATTGCTTTTGCTACAATCGTAAGTTTATTCCGGGAACTCAGATCTCACCTTTCATGCTTCGTCTTAACCGGCAGCCTTTATTGCCAACCGATTATACGATCCTTACCCTGATCGCCGGCCGCATGGTTGCGATGGAGGACGGTGCCTCATGAATCCTGAGCCTTGCGAGGGCATCCGCCCTCCCGGCGTAGGTTGGCACCTTTTCGCCTCCCGGGCGGGCCGGTTGGCAGCCGGAACGTTCGCAGTGGGACGGGGTATGGCCGGGGGGCGCAGACGGAAGGTTATCGACGAGTTGGTTGTCAGTCACATCGCGGTCTCCTCGTCGCATGGCGACAAGCTTGATGATCACTCTCCGCCGACCCACCTTTCGGCGCCCCTCGTCTACAGGCCCGTGATTCCGGACTGGCTCCTGTCGGTCCGGCCTGGCTCCCATGCTCGGGAGAGGTCTGAAGTTAGTTAGTTAGTTATACGATCATGGATCTTGATGTCCGCCGCCTGCCGAAAACTCGCTCCGATGTTGTGGCAGAGACTCGCGAGAGGCTGAAGTTCTATACCGCGACGGTGAACGAAGCTCGCGAGAAGGCTCTTCGTAAACAACGTCTCGCTTATTATGCGGACCATGTCGATGTGGAGAGTATGAAGAAGGTTCACATGTTCTGCTCTACATCCCTTTTCTTCAGAACAAGCTTCGACCGGAATGGCGCGGTCCATTCGTTATTTTGGAGCGCATGTCTCCGGCCACTTACAGGATTGAGTCTCTTGATTCTCCTCCTGAACGCCGTTGTGTTCATGTTAGTCAGATCACCCCTGTGATGGTTTCTCCAGTGGTCGATCGAGCTGTGCCCAAGCCCAAGGAGACCATTTGGGATGATCACAAGCATGGTAAGTTCGTTGTCTTTCGGATCCCAGATAACAAACGGTCCGATTGGCGAAAGAAGATTTACGTCGCTGAAGTTTATGAACCTTATGATTTTGTGAATGATCGAGTCGCTCTGCATTTTTATGCTGATCTTGGTCCCCATGACAAGGTTTCTTATTACAAGCCTACCTCACATCTCTCTACTCGCAAGCTTAAGCCGGAATATAAGGACGTGGACGGTCGCAGTTTCACCGACAAGACCAAGGTCAACAACAGTACCACTCCATGTGTCACCGACTTCGCCCCGCATGAGATCGATGTGTTGATTCCTAAGTTCACTTTGCGTAGTGGACGCGTTCCTGAACCTGTCGTTGAACGTGTCTACAAGAAGATTCGTTCCCGAGACGCTCACTCAGCCAAGGCTCGTGCTTCTCGCCAGACTCGCTGAGGGCAGCTCGTATTCTCACCAGGGGAGTCCTGTGGCGGCAACTCCTGACCGCTAAGGCTTACCCTCTCTTTCTCGAGGCTTAATACCCGTTCAACGGGACGCCTTTCCCTACCTTCCTAGTGACATCATACCTCTCTTTTGTGAGAAGCATTCAAAAGTGCCATTCTTGCAGTATTATTGTAGCATTCTTGCTATTATATACCATCTCTCCATCTTGTTGAGAGGCTTGGTGAGCGTGAGCAAGGTGTGTGGCGAGCATACTCGACCCCGAGTCCGTGTTTCCCTCGTTCAGTGAGGTCTAGGACGAGTCGGCGAGTGCCCCCTTTGTCACCAATAGGTCGGGAGTGTTTTTTTCTGTGCCGCCATACTCCCTTCCCTGCTCTCTAGAGTTTTTACTCCTAAACCCTTAGCCTCGTGTGGTGAAAAAAAAATGCTGTTGATTGTTCTGTTGTGGAGCGTGGTGGTGGGGCTCGAGGTGAAGGGACGGCGGCTCGTCGACGAGTCCGGGAATCGCGTGATTCTCCGGGGCGTGAGTCACTCGGGGACGGAATACGGGTGCGTCCAAAACACGTCGAACGGCGAGCCCAAGCCGATCGTTGAAGGGAACTTTAGCGCCGAGGCCGTCGCGAGCTGGGGGAACAACGTGGTTCGAATCCCTCTGAACGAGGACTGCTGGCTGGGGATCAACGGTCCGAATTATTCGGGGGAGGAATACCGTGCCGCGATCTCGGGATTGGTCGACGAGGTCCTCGCCGAAGGTCTGTACGCTATCCTGGACATGCACTGGACGGCCTCGGGGTCGGAATTGGCGACGGGGCAGCAGCCGCTCGCGAACGCGGACCACACGCCGAGCGCGTGGTCGTCGATTGCGGCAATATTCAAAAACAGGAGCAACAACGTCATTTTCGAGTTGTTCAACGAGCCGTACCCGGGCAGCGACGACGTCGACGCGGCTCAGTGGGCGTGCTGGCTGAACGCCTCCTGCAACGCCGCGAGCGGCATCGATTTTTCGGGCGCTGGCATGGAGACTCTTCTAAAGGCGGTGCGGGACGCGGGCGCGACAAACGTCGTGTTGATGGGGGGTCTCGACTGGGCCAACGCGCTCGGCGATTGGCTCGCGTACGCTCCGAGCGGCGATAATCTCGCTGCCGCCTGGCATAGCTACGACTTTAACGCGTGCAACACCGAGGCGTGTTGGAAGGAGACCATCCTCCCGGTTCTCCAGGAGGTCCCGCTCGTCGTCACCGAGTGTGGCTTCCACGTATCTTACTCCGAATCGTTGTGGGGTTGGCTCGACGACCACCGCGCGTCCTACTTGGCCTGGACCTGGAATACGTGGGAGGGCAGCGACGAAGCCCTCATCCTTGACTACGACGGCACCCCCACGGATTCCTGGGGCCTGGCTTGGCAATCCCACCTGGCCGGAGCAAACCCCACGCTCGAGCCGACGCGGAACGACGACGACGACGACGACGACGGAGCAACCGCCTGCGTCGACGAGTACGGCAAGTGCGGGGGCAGCGGGTACGACGGCCCCACGACCTGCTGCGACGCGGACGACACGTGCGTGAAGAGCAACGACTACTATTCCCAGTGCAAGCCCATGGCTGCGGCGCGTCACCGTTGCGTCACCAAGTACGGCAAATGCGGGGGCGCCGGGTACGGCGGCCCCGATTCCTGCTGTGGCGCGGACGACGCATGCGTGAAGATCAACGACTACTATGCGCAGTGCAGGCCTTCCATAACGCAATAATAATTGTGGCGAAAACAATGGTCGCGCGTCACGCGGGCGTCCCCGTGATGTGACTTGGGCGACGCTCTCCGAGGAGTTGTGGGGCACATTAAATTTCTCTGTGTGCGGGCTTAAACCCTGGCCAAGGCGCTCTTCACGGAGGCGATCACCTTCGAACGCGGACTCAAGGACGGCGGGCAGGGGCTGCTACGGTGCCGCCGTAGAAGACCCGTCGACGACGCGCCGCGAGCACTTGATTATTATTCCAGTCCTAACTACTAATCGACAGATGTTTGTCTGTCTGTCTGTCTGTCTGTCTGTCTTTAAATGTTTGTCTGTCTGTCTGTCTGTCTGTCTGTCTGTCTTTAAATGTCGACTGCTAAGAGGGGGGGGTGTGTGTGGGGAGCATGAAGGATGTGGGTGGGTTTGTGGGGTATGAGGGATGTGCCTGACGGGCGGAGATAAGTACGCGGGACCTAGTCGGGGTCATCGCCGAGGCGTGGGGCAGGCGAAGAGAGGACGGGCCCCGCCCGTAGGTCGTACGCATGCTGCCGCCGGACGTATGTGCGACGAAGGGTGACGTCCTGCTGGGATCGGGCGGCCTGGGCGGGGTTCCCCGAGGCGGCGACATGGGTGAGGGCGGTGAGGGCACAGCGAGCCCGGCCTAATGCGTTGGCGATCCCCCACTCACGGTAGATGCGGCGAGTTTGGGCCGCCTTTGCCTCTGTGAAGTTGGCGCAGCCGCTTGTCACCCAGGTTCGCGCAGCGATGCGCTCTGCGCATGTTTGGGCGAGAGCGTGGCACGCCGCGCTGGCCTCACCGAAGGCACCGAAGACGAGGCCGGCGACGGTGCCGTAGCTACGTAGCCGCTGTTCGACAGGGCCCAAGAAGCCAGGCGGTGGTGCTGTACCCGGCTGGGGGATGATGGCGTCGATGCCGCGGGCGTGAGCGAGGTATTCGGAGTGGACTTGCGCTGCGCGCCGATCGACAGGCGACGGGTGGGAGGGATGGAGGGCGTGGGCGGTGTACAACGAACCCCAAGCGAGGGTTTTGATGTCGTAGAGTTGCTCCTTGTTGTCCAGCGTGGTGAGGATGTCTGGGACGACTTGACGTCGGGCGAGATTGCCTCGGTACCGGCCGTAGAGGCGCGTGCGAATGGTAGGGGCGACGACGTCAGCAAAGATGCCGAAAACCTCGGACAGGGCTGGGATGCCGGCCTCTTTGACGCTGCCGTGGACGCAGTCGAGCTGGCCGTCATGCCAGGTGGTCCGCGCTCCTCCGCAGTTGACAAGGTTGGCCTGCGTGAGAAGCACCTTGCCGTGAGCGTCGAGAACGACGTCAGTGCCCAGAATGCGAGTGCCCACGAGGCCCGAACAAGCTGGAGAGGGGTAGCCAAAGTACTGGGCACACATCTCAGCCCAGCAGCGGTTGGGGATTTGAAGGCCAGAGCTGGGCCACGAGCTGATGAACGTGGTCGAGAAGCGATCCCATGAGGACGCCGCTACTCGAAGTGCTTCGGTGATGGGAAGGGTGGCCGCAAGGCGCTGGAGTGCAGTGGCCCGAGCTGTCTCGCGCTGGGAGGTTAGAGCACGCTGGAGTTGGGGTATGAGCACGGGTGTCGAGATGGTGGGGTCGACGAGGACGCCCATGGACACGAATTCGTGGGAGAGAGGACCGTCGACGAGATGAACGTTGGCGGGGTCGCCGGAACCAGCGCCGCCGTGAGAAGCCAGCGTGGTACGGAGATCAGCCCGAAGTCCGTTCCACGCAGTCTCGAGTGCCCGCCCCAGGCGGCAACCGGATGCGAGGAGGTGGTGCCAACGGTGCAACTCGTTACCTGTGCGAAAAGAAGTGGCACCCAGGACCGAGGCGAGGCGGGGAAGGTAGCCAGGGACCTCCAAGGCACCCGTAGGATCGCGAAGGTCGACGAGGTGTGGGAGGGCCTGGGCCGCCGTGCCAACAAAGGCGGCGGGGCTGAGGTCGGCGCAGGAGCGAATGCCGCCACCCCCACTTCGAGCAGGAAGACGGAGGCGTTGGAGGACGATGCCGTTGGAGTCAAAAACCTGACGCGGATCTGCGCCAAGTGCTGTGGCGACGAAGCTGAGGGCGGCAACGTCGAAGCGGCGGAGCGCGCTCAAGGCATTGGTGGGGTAGCAGTGTTGCGCGATGTAGTCCATGCGCGGGGCGATGCAGTAGCGGCCCAACGAGTACATGCAGTGGAGGGAGACGTTCTGGAGCTTGGTGCGAATACGGCTCATGTAGCTCACCTGAGCGTCAACCTCGCGTTGCAAGGTAGCTTCGACATAGGCATCTCCGGCGTGGCCGGGGGAGCCGATGGGCACACCGTAGATTACGAGGCCGTCGGCGACAACGGGGATACCAGCAAGAGTACGCGTGCCGTCAGGCGCAACTTGGACGTGGTCGTGAACATCGGGGTGGTCGAGAAGCCCCATGCCAAGTGCCGGACAGAACGCCTCGCACTTGTCGAGGCGGAGCTCCTCGCCGCTAGCTTGGATGTCGCGGGCGTACTGCAGGAGGGCGTCGACAACCTCACGAGGGGAACCAGAGATGACGCCGTCGTCCATGCCAAATCGGGCGTAGCCGGCACATGAACGTAAGCGGGTGTCAAGGGCCTGAGCGGCGTCATGCGTTGCCAGACAGTACGCCGGTGGATAGGTGGGGTCGCCTTGCTGGCCGCCTTCTTGAGAGTCGAAGGGGGCGCGATCGAGGCCGGTGGGGCCGTGGAGGGCCACCCAGGATGCCGGCCGCAATTGCTTGAACATAAAGTGGCCAAAGGCACGCAGCTTAGCGTTGGCGTGGTTTGCGAGTTTGTCCACGACGGTCCGGCGCTGTCTGTCTGTCCCTCGATTTAGGGTAAGGATCAGATAGGCGCGAGAGTAAGGATCAGGTAGTCGCGAGAGCCAGACAGTGATCCTCCAAGCCGTCTACGGCGACGTCGCAGACTCTTTCCACGACCCGCGGCGGCTCTTTTAGCCAGCGCGCCATTCTCACGCCCCGTCGAAACGATGTTGTCGATGCTGACAACGCGCGCATGACCGCGGCCTTTTTTTCCCGGAGACGAGGCGTCGGAGTTCTTTTCGGCCGACTAGGTTGGGTCGGAAGACGACGCCTCGCTCTCAAGAGTCGAGTTTTGAACTCCCTGACAACCAACGGCATGCTGACTTTGATCGCGAGCTTAAAGTCTTCGCAACCTCGACCCGTCGCACGGCCACTGCAACGGTACCAGATACATGATCGATCGTGTTGTTGTCACCGAGGCTCCTCCAACCTGTATCCCTTAAGGACCGCCTACGCCAAACGATCAACAAGAGCCAGGGCCAGACGCCCCGCGAGGTCGGCGTCCTCTTGCCCAAGCCCGTCTTCTGCCACGTCCAGCTCTACGTGGCTCTCTGTCGATCGGCAACCCCGAGGATATCCTCTTCTGAGTCGACGACTCCACCCTACCCCACACGTGCTGCGCAATACCGATAAGCCCCCTCCCGGCGTCTACACGCGCACTGTAGGTGAACTTACTGGGACCAGGTGAATCATCCAAGCAGCTTAGATTGGCGGAGGTGAGAGCGACGAGCTCAAAGGAGAGTGGGGTGAGTGGATGTGAGCACGAGTGGGCTTACGCCGAACTTTTTTAAGCCGAACGGTTAGAGATTGGGACTAGGTGAACTTACTGGGACCAGGTGAACTTACTGGGGTTAGAGATTGGGACCAGGTGAACTTACTGGCGAACTTACTGGCCTGCACTTGTTGATTATTATTCCAGCGTCGTGGATTACTCCTCAAATAAACCCTTACCCTTTGTGACCATAGACTTTTCTTCTTCGGTAAGTTCGAATTGCGACGAACACTGCCGTGTTCTGCTCAGGCTCCCTCTCAGTCAATCACTCTTTCGAGTAGCTGATTTCTGTTCCTCGAAGCCAAACAACGAGGCCGCCTACCCTGTCCCCGGCGAAGCGATATACCTGCTCCTTCGCCGTCTGGTGGTGCCACGCCTGTGGCAAGTGGATACACAACAGAATCTTTCTTTAGCTGCGAGATCGACGCCTGCTGCATGCCCGTCCAGAACCTGTGCCGATCCTGTTTCGACCTACAGCGCCCGTGCCAAAGCAAGACGGGGGGTCCGTGCGCCTTCGTCTAATGCCCCTCTTAGCCGGCTGCGACAACTTTCTGTGGTGCTGCACGGACGTCACCCCGGAGAAAGGACCTCGAGGGACCTCGGAGAGAGAGACTCCCCAGCGCGAGGCTCTGCGAGATAGTCGTCGTCACATAAAAAGCCCGCGGGTACGGCGGTTGCCAAGCTACAAAGAACCGCAATGACTTCTCGCGCACCTTCCCCGCGCGGCTTTTCTCGAAACCGGCTACGATCGCGTAGCGAC
Organism: Chrysophaeum taylorii; assembly: GCA_029834535.1. Classification (NCBI taxonomy): domain Eukaryota; class Pelagophyceae; order Pelagomonadales; family Pelagomonadaceae; genus Chrysophaeum; species Chrysophaeum taylorii. Next base: position 12,595 of record JAQMWT010000334.1, read on the forward strand.
GAGTGCTTTTTGAGCAAGGGCCGTATATATATTCCCGAACGCAAGATCGAGATTGCCCCTCCCACTCTAAGGGCGCCACCATCTCCCCAGCAGTACACAAAGACCACCATCGCCGATCGTACCGCACGCACGTCGCACGCTGTCGTCAGGCCGGCCATCTTTTGCCGGGACCCCGAAGTCGACCCCCCCCCTCTCCTACGACATACAGGACGGCGAAATCAATGACGTCTCCGGTGGTGCCTTCCTCGAGGACATGCCATCTTCCCCTCCGTAGGTGCGATCACCCAACCTTGAGCATAATGGCCTGGACGCCGCGAATAAACGCGAAGACGACCGCGAGATCAATGGCCGCAAGTCCGGCGAACCCGGCGAGGATCGTTGCCCGGCCAAGGAGCGCGTCGCGGTCGAACGCGGCGAAGTCGACGTCTCCCGTGGGGTTTCGCCACCGCGCCAGAGCGGCATCGACTTCTTTTTTGTCGGCGAACCCTGACCCTCTCGACCACGCGTCGAATATAGCGTCGAGCGCTGCATCTCCAACTTTGGGCCCGACTGCCTTGCGGCAGCGTGCCTTGAACGCGGTCTTGGAGACATACACGGGGGCTGACGAGGCGGTGGCGGTCTGTGCCTGCATAGCGAGAGACAGCGGCTGAAATTCGAGGGACTGCGCCGACACGCGCTTCAACGCGGCATCGACGTCCTCAGCGAGCACGGCGTCCGCTGCGCCGAGAGACGCCAACGGAAGGACGCGCCCCTCGCCGCTAGCGACGAATCCCTCGTACCGCTTCGACGCCCTCAGCTTGTTCCACGCAAACGCGTTCGCCGCCCCCAACGCTGGAATGAGACCTCCCTGCGAGGGCTTGTGACGGCGACGATTGGACCGTTAAACGCACAAAGAGCCACGTCACGATGACGACGTCCTTCGCAACCTCGCCGCCGCCGCCGCCGTTGACGACGGTCCGCAATTTCGGCCTTGGCGGTACCACGAACGCCGTGCCCAGATTCACGATGGTTGCGAGCCACCACTTCATGGTTTCAACACTTACTTACTTACCCCAGGCTCAAGTCGAAAAGTATCTTTCAAGTTTCTGAACTCGGGCGAAGAAGAAGAAGAATGTCGTGGAGATTTTTTTTTCAAGCTCCTCCATCCTAGGTCGGCGTTGACAACCAAGCGAGAGACCCAAAATCGACAACAAAATCCCGTTAGAAACATTCATACGATGATTTCCAGTAGTAGCACGGCATGGCATTCTCCGGACGGCGCAGGTTGCTGCTCGAGGCCCTGACCTCGACGTTCTCAATGGCAAAGGCTAAAGAGGAGATCGTGGCACCAAGAGACGATGGAAGGCATCTCAAGGTCATCCAACAAGGACGCGCGAAAGCTTCTGTTCGTTGATCGAATCGACGTGTTCCCTCGCAGAATCGGCCTCCTACGAGAGGTCCTTGCGTTGGCGTGGTCCAGCGGCTAGGTTAGAATAAGGGTCTTGCTGCTGGCAGCAGCAAATTCCACATATCAACGACGAAGGCCTGGTACTCCCTCGCTCAAGACCGTGACAACAGGCGACAAAAGACTATCAGCTCGCCCTCAATCATCATCCTTTCCACCGTATGGACGCCCTGCAACTCTGATCCCACGTGCCGCCGGCGTTGGGATTAAGTAGCCTACGACGCCCTCTGCGTTGGGCTAAGCGCCAACGGACACCCTTTCTGGGCGGAAAGCCGAATGTGCCATTGCGCGCAAGTCCCTCCGCGTTTGGGCGTGAATCCTGGGCGATCAAAGGGGGCCGATCGAACTACAACGAACAAAAAACCCTCCTCTCTCGGACGACATCCGGGACATGAAGTATTCCCTCGAGCCGCGTAGTCCCCTGCACGCGGCTTCTCTCAATCGGGGGTATCGGTGGGAGATCGATAGACGATATCCCGCTCCGCGAGGGGATTGGCGCGAACGGTGATTGACGTGAGGATAACGTCGGTCGAGGGTCGGTCTTTCGGGCCGACGGGAACTTTTTCGATGGCGTCCAGAGTGTCCAAGCCATGGATGACCTTACCGAAAACGGTGTATTTGTTGTTGAGGTGAGGCTGAGCTGCGAAAGTGATGAAAAACTGGGACGTATTAGTTCCGGGACCTTTGTTCGCCATCGAGACGGTACCCCTCGTGTGAAGATTGTCGGGGTGGAATTCGTCGGGAAAAGCGCCGCCCCAGATGCTCGTGCCGCCCTTCCCCGTGCCGGTTGGGTCGCCTCCTTGGACCATAAAGCCAGGTATGTTCCGGTGAAACAGCGTTCCATCGTAATAACCGCTGGCCGCGAGCGCGAGAAAGTTGAACGACGTGCGCGGCGCCGTGTCGCAAAACACCTCTAACTTGATGTCGCCGAGCGACGTGTGGAGCGTCACGCTCATGCTGAGAGCGCGGGGTATCTGGTGGGATATCGTTCGTGCGTGGGTTATTTATTGTGAATGTTTTGCGAGAGAGCGATACGAAGGAGGCGGGGGTGTCTGTCTGCTGCCTCAAAGCAAAGAAAAATGGGGGCTACCGGACCGGACGATATAAAAGCATGTTCTCCCGCCGCCGCCGCAGTACCCCCCGAGCCGCAGAGGAAGGAAGGAAGGAAGGAAGGAAGGAGCCAACATACGTAAATTCAAGAGCGACTGTTGTTGTTATTATAATTTAGTGAGATAAGAAAATGAAAGCTAGCAAAAAAAAAATAGTCGAATATATGGCGTACTACGGCCGATGGAGGAGCTCGGACACGTAAGGACCATAGGTCGACCACGCTTCGTCGTCGCGGCCTCATGAATCTCGCAGAAGAGGACGCCGTCATAGATGAATAAATCACCAGAGGTCAGCTCTAGATTTGGGTCGGATCAAGCAACAGCGGAATCGGGAGACTTTTTCCGCGTAGCGATCCCAATCGACAAGCTTGAGGCACTTGTGGAGAATGGAAAAGGCAAAGCCAATGGTGGCCACGACCCAGGCGACGATGGTGAGGATGTAGGCGAGGGCGGCGACGAGGGAGGCGCCGTTGCCACCGTAGAAAACCCCCCGGCATCGCTTGGCGCGGGCGGGGTCGGGGTCGACGGCGAGTTTGTAGTAGTACTCGGTGGCGAAGAAGGCGGTCGCGACGACGCCGAGAGTGCCGCAGGAGGCGTGGATGGGGATGGCGTCGACGACGTCGTCGATGCCGCAGGAGATGAGCAAACGCGACGAGCCGTAGTAGCAGCCCGCGGCGAGAGCGCCTACGCAGAGCGCTCCCCAGTGAGTGACGACGGCGCAGCCCGCGGTGATGGCGACCAAGCCGGCGATGATGCCGTTGACGGGATAGTTTGTGTCGTCGATGTCGCTGCTCAGGGCAACGTCGACGCGGCCCCTTGCCTTGTGTATGTTGGAGATGGCCGCGGTGAGGCAGCAGCTCGCGGTCGCAGCGAGAGTCGTGTTCATCATCGCGTGCGCGGCCAAGCCCGCGTTGTGGGCTAGGGTGATCGTCGAGACCCCGTTGAAGCCAAACCAGCCGAACCACAGGATGAAGGCGCCGAGGGCCCGGAAGACGATGCCGAGGGAATGCGGCTCGACAAAATCTCTGGCCTCCTCGTCGGTAGTCGCGAACCTCCCTCTGCGACTGCTGAGACAAGGGAGCACGCAGAGCGCGGCGCAGCCGCCCGTGAGATGCACGACGCCCGAGCCCGCGAAATCGACGACGCCGCACCCCAGAAGGAGCCGGCCCTCGCGGTGCGTGGAAAAAAAGCCGTCCTCGTCCCATGTCATGTGCACGATCACGGGATAGACGATGCCCGAGAGCAACGTCGTGTAGGCGAGGTACGCTTCCAAGGTGCACCTGCCGCCGACTGCGCCGCTCACGATGGTCGCCGCGACGCCCGCGAAGGCCCACTGGAACTGCCAGAGCGCCTTGTTGTAGGTCTTTCCGAAGCTCGTTCCGGTCAGCGGGCTCGCGTCTTCGCCCGAACCTTCGTTCTCGTACATGAATCCCGAACCCCCGATGAAGCCGTTCAAGCCCGTCCGCTTGAAGGCGTCGGTCCCGTTTGCGAAGGCGAACCCGCACAACCACCACATGATGGCAGCGATGGAGGTGTCAAATATGTTTTTGAGCAGCACCCTTCCAATCCTGTCGGTGTCGACCGAGCCGGCCTCCATCATGGCAAACCCCGCCTGCATGAAAAATACCAACACCGTGCCGAAGATGAGCCAAAACGCGTCCCCGTCTTCGACCGTAAGATAGGTCGACGCCTCGTCTTGGTCGGCCATATTTGTTTGTTAGTTTGTGTGTTTGTGTGTTTGTTGTTGCACGCGCGGACGACCAGAATAAAAGTAATTCTTTTTGATGATGAATGAATTTCCGCTTCGGGAATACAGTAATGTGTATTGTATACCATAATTTGAGGAAGAGTCCCTGATTTCTCAGGATTATCCACAACCTTTCCCCGGTCGGGCTCGTAATTATTAGAAATGAAGCATTCTCTTGTCCACCAGGCCGCCGGAGACGACGCCAAGTTGGTGGTGGTCGAAGAAGAGCGTTGGTCGAGAGGGTCTTTCACCACCACCACCACCAAAAAACGGCGAGAGCTGAGTTTGGTGGAGTATGTCAAACAACAACATTCGAAGAACGACGACGACGAGGAAACCTACGTTCACGTCCATGCGGGGGTCGAGGCCTCGCGGCGGATTCGCGACAACGTGAGGCGCATCGTAGTGTGTTCGGAGGAGGATTGGCGAGACCACGTCGAGCCTTGGCGCGTCCACGTGTGGCCCGGCGCGGTCGTCCAGGGCGCGGGCAACAAGAGCCTCGCGAGCAACGCGATCGAGCACGTCGTCAACGCAGCCAAACCTGACACAAAAATATTTGTGACGCATTACGTCGCTGTCGAGAGGGTCGCCACGATTGCGGTCATGCCGTCGCAGAGCCGGTGCCTCATCGTCGCCGTGGACGACCGCCCGCGCGCGCATTCCGTCAACAACGCCCGGAGAATGCCGCCCTTTGTTCAGTGCGCGATTCTCGTCACGGACGAGTGGGTGAAGCCCGTCATCGATGACGTCTTTCGCCTCAACTCCCTGCGGGTCTTGGAGCATTTCGTGCGCCACTTTCGCCTGGGTCCCTCGACGCGAGACGAGGTCAAATGTCCGATTTCTGTGATGAATGCTCGCGTCGCCGAAGCGATGCGCGATGTCCAACACCGCAACGCCGGGCGTGTTGTGGTCAAACGTCGGTCGAGGACAAAGATCAAGGTCATCGCAACCTGCGGCCAGGTTTCGACCGCCGACGCGCGCGTTCATCGAATCCTCGGCAGCTACGGCGACGACGATCTCTACTTCGAAGAGTCCGAACCAATCGCTCGATGGCTCGAGCTTTTCGTGGCGTACCCCAAACACGAGGCCACGACGGCTCTTTTGGACATGGTCTCCGCCGACTTTATGCCCAACCTCGTCGCCGCCAGCATCCCGAATCCCGCGGCACCTCTCTTGACTCGGGTAGTCGGGACCAGCGACAAAGCCAAAGCGCGCCAAATCGCCACCGATCTCATCAGCACCGACCTCGAGACGGCGACCGCCCTTGGAGTTCAAACCGATCTTTGCTCGCTCGCATACGCCACTGAAAACTCAAAGCCGACGTGCGTCTGCCCGGGAACCTCGGCCTACGGCTTCCGGTGTGAGGTCCGCCTCGTCCAGCTGATCCCATACGCGGACGATGCGAATCAAGCCTCTGCGCTGATGGGCCAATTCTTTGTCGCCTAGACTAAGGGGTGTTCGTGACTCTTCGCGGACGACGAACGGTGGCCGCGTAGTATATGTTGTATAAAATGCGCCGCCGCCGCCGACTTCGTCAAACATCTGTCGCTTTCCTCCTCCTCCTCCTCCTCCTCTTACGCTTTTTTGCACATAGCACCCCACCGCCCACCAGAAAGAGAGCTGCAAGTCGCACCATTTCGACGACGGCGAATCCCCTTGTTTATGATGACTTCTTCTCACGGCTCCTAGCATGCTGCTAATCGAAATTCGACCCTCCTGCCCATCTTCTAGATCTTCGGGGGTGGCTAGAGGGAACCTCGGGCCCCACACGACACAAATCCCACAATATTATACTATATCCCCCCTCTCTGCGAGCAGTCGACACTCGTGGATATATCATTCATTATGAAGTCGTCGTCGTCGTCGTCGTCGTCATCCCAGGCAGCAGCAGCGGACGACAAAATTCTCCTCGAAGAACGTAGCATCATCATCATCATCATCTAGGGGTGGCGCGGCACGATCATAATAATCTATGGTGGTGCCGCGTACAGTAGTACTAAGCATAACGACGAGGTGCATGTTTTCTCTCAGTGGCCGCCCGAGTGGTCCCCGAGGACAAACTGCTTGTAGTAGGCGCTCTCCTTCTTGTCGGCCTCTGCGGGGGCGTGACTTGGACCACACAATGACGCACCAGTAATTCCGGTCGCCATTTTGATTCCCATGAAAAGCGCAGCCCTGTACGAAAGAAAGAAAGATGAGGAGGACCGGCAAAGTTCACGCACATGCCCCCGACGACAAAAGGCCAGGTCTCCGCGCGCACCACCTCGTACGCTAGGAACTGGCTCCATGGAAGTTTGTGCCACATGCTGGTGCTCTGGTCGCGTGCGATCTCTCTATCAAGACTGCGTGGCTTCAACGGAAGGTTGAAGGTTTTTGTAGTTAACGGAACTTCATCGTCGGGGGGATGAATGCTTGGCCCTTTTGTTGTTGCTGCGGGAAGAAGAAGAAAAGGCTCCGTCGATGTCGCCGAGGCCGGCTCTCTTGGAATCGTACTTGCGCCGGAGGGTGTCGTCCTGGCGGCGCCTGATCCAGCCGTTGAACTCGTAGTCCTTGTCGGCGAAGGTGGTGTCTTCGTTGGAAAGGTGGGTGTACTTTGTTCTACCGGCAAAGCCGAAATCCTTGACCTGGAGGACCTTAGGAAGGGCCTCGCGGTCGAACTTGTCGATGCCCGTGGCCTCCCCAGTAGACCTGTTGCGCACGTCTTGTGGGTCCTTGGTCAGCGTGTCGTCGTCCATGAAGTAGGCGCCCTTGTGGTGATACTTTTGGAGGAACTTCCACTTGGCCTTTGGTTTGGGGACGTTTCTGCCACTCGCCTCGTCCTCCCTGGCGCGCTCGGCGGGCGTGAGGCCGCGACGTCGTTCCGTCTCGGCAGCCTCCCTCGCGGCAGCTTCTCTGGCGTTTTTATCGCGCGTCGCGCGAGATAGCTCCCGGAGGCGCCAGGCCTCGAATTCCAGGGGATCGTCGAGGTCGTCCTCGTCATCGGGGGCGTCCCAGTCCGAGCCCTCTTCGGTCCCGAAATGTTTCTGCGTCTCCTCGGCCGTCACGACGCGGGCCACCATCAGCCGCGACTCCTCGCCGCGTTCTTCGACCCGAATTTTTTCGCGCTCCTCCCGCGCCCGTTCCGTTCGCTCGCGCTCCTCGGCCTCGGCGATCGTCGCGCGGTGCGCCTTGGGCACGAACGTCGGACGCACCTCCTCGTCTTCGGATGACGATGATGAGCTCGTCGTGCTCGACTCGTCGTCGTCGTCCCAAGTTTCTTCTCGGGGCTCCTCCGGAGGAACCGCCTCCTCCTCCTCCTCCTCCTCGGGACCCGCCTCCGCGCGTTGGCGCAGCTTTTCGCGGACTCGCGCGCGCCGCGCCGCGGCGTCCTCGGCCTTCTCCGGCTCGGGTGCCGGCGCGTCGCCCTCCGCCGACGACTCCTCGTCCTCGTCCTCGTCGGGCACCGCCCGCAGCACCACCGGCTCTGCTTTCTTGCGACGCACCGGCGCACTCAAAAATTCGGGCTCCGACGCCTCCACCTTGACCCACTTGGGCGCCTGTCCCGGAAAGTACCGCGTCACCTTCTTCGACCGGGCCGCCGCCCGCCGTCCGATCGTCTCGTCGTCCCGCTTCGTGTGCACGCCCAGGGGCACCATCGTCGCCTGCGCCGTCTCGTCGGCCGTGAACCGCATCGACGCCGCATCCCCCTGCGTCGTCGACAGGTTCAGCCCGAGCTCGCGCAGCCCGAAGAGGTCCTCGCGGTGACCCATTATTATGAGCCGAGCCCTTTCCCCGATCAACGTTGCTCCTGTCGGGGTTTTAAGGTCTGCCCCTCGTTTTTGCCGTCATCATCATCATCAAGCTGGACAAACGCAAAGCCTTCACAACAAGCTCAAGCGTCGGACCGTCGTGGACAAACTCGCACACCGCGCCAACGCTAAGCTGCGCGCCTTTGGCTGTAATTCAAGCAATTACAGCTCGCGCAAGCACGATTTGGCATTGGGCGACGGCGTCATCGCTGGTTTGGTTCTCGACGCTCTCCTGTAGTACGCCCGCGACATCCAAGCTAGCGGCGAGGAGCTCGGAGCTCCGAGCTCCGCCTCGACAAGTGCGTGGCGTTCTGTCCGGCGCTTAGCATGGGTCTCCTCGATCGCCCCGATGTCCAACACCACGTCCAAGTTGTGCCGGTTGGCACCCGCACTCTTGCTGGCGTATTGCCGTTGTCGCTAACGGCCTCGTAATCTACGGTGTGCCCATCGGCTCGCCCGGAGATGCCTACGTCGACGCTACCTTGCAACGCGAGGTTGACGATCAGGTCGGCTACGCGACCTCCATTCGCACCTTGCTCCGGAACGTCTCTCTCCATAGCTGGGGCCGCTACTGTATCGCCCAGCGGCGCATGGACTACCTTGCGCAGCTCTGCTACCCCGCCAATGCCTCGAGCGCGCTCCGCCGTTCGACGATGCTGTTCTCAACTTCGTCGCCACAGCACTTGGCGGCGCTGACCCGCGTCAGCTTTTTGACTCCGCCGACGTCGTCCTCCAACGCCTCCTGCTCGAAATGGGGGTGGCGGCATTCGCTCCTGCGCCGACCTCAGCCCCGCCACCTTCGTTGGCACGGCGTCCCAAGCCCTCCCGCATCTCGTGGACCTTCCCGATCCGAGGGGTGCCATCGACGTCCCTGGCTACCTACCTCGCCTCGGTCCTGAGTGCCACCCCTTGAAAATATTTTCGCGCAGGAAAAAGAGGTGGACCGTCGGCACCACCTCCTCGCATCATCTTGTTGCCGCCTGGCGCGAGCACTCGAGACTGCGTGGGACGGACTTCGCGCTGATCTCCGAACCGCGCCGGCGCTGGTTCTGGCGACCCCGCCAACCTTCATCTTCTCTACGGTCTTCTCGCCCACGACTTCGTCTCCATGGGCGTCCAAGTTGACGACACCCCTGCTGCTCATACCTCAGCTCCAGCGTGCTCTAACCTCCCAGCGCGAAGCAACTCGGGCCGCTGCACTCCAGCGACTGGCGGCCCCACCTTCCTATCACCGATGCTCGTCGGGTAGTGGCGTCCTCATGGGATCGCTTCTCGACTACGTTGATCAGCTCGTGGCCCTGCTCCTCCTCTCAAATTCGCTGCTGGGCCGAGATGTGTGCCCAATACTTTCTTTGGCTACCCCTCTCTCTCTCTCCAGCGTCTTCGGACCTCTCGCATTCTGGGCGCGGATGTCGTTCTCGACGCCCGCCGCAAGACGCTTCTCACGCACCTCAACGACCCCGAAAAAATCTCGCCGCCGCAAAGCCTTCAAAGCCTTCGAGCCCACCCCCCCCTTCTTATATATATTGACAGTCGACCTTTTTAGAACCCCCGGGACCGTCGGAAGGGAGGGAGTAGCAGGTCGGTTGCAGAATTGAGAAATGCTTCGACGGTGTCTGGTGCGGCTGTCAAAGAAGAAGCTGAGCCGCGAGGAGGTCGAGGCCCTCGCCGAGCGCGCCCGGAACGAGCAGCGACTCTGGGACGCCGAGCGCCGCATCTTCGGGGGGCACATTGGGTGGGGCCACCCGCTGTTGTGGCTCCTCGCGGGCGGCGCTGTCGTGCTCCACTACGCCAACGCGCGAAGGGACCTCCAGCGCGAAGAGAACGAGGCCCGCCTCGAGGACCTCCGCCGACTCCGCGATAAGCCCACGGACGTCGACGCTTTGATCGCGCACAAGCGGCACCAGATGGAGACGTGGACGGCGCGCGCCGTCGGCAGCGACGCCGCCGCGGCCGACGCCCGCGCCCGCGTCGACAAGCTCCAGGCTGAAATCAACGACCTCGACTTCAACCGTCCACCCGACTGAGAGTGGAGTGGACGCTCTTCGAAAAACAAAAACAAAACTTTTTTTTTTTGTTCGCGCTACTCCTACTAAAACCGCGTTGTCGTCGTTTCGTTTAGTTGTCGTTGTTGTTGTTGTTGTTGCTGCTGCTGGTAGAATGATGATTATAGCCGAAGAGGAGAATGGCGGCGTTGAGGGCGTCCTCGCAGCGCCGGTGATTCGCCTCGAGGATGCCCGCGCGCGTCGACCGGTAGCGGAGGGCGAAAAGGGTATTGGCGAGTCTGACGCGCTGGTGGTGGTCCAGGGGGGGACCACCACCACCACCACCACCACCACCACCACCACAACCACCACCACGGTGCGAAGAAGTAAGTTCCGCGTAAGCCCGGGCCATGGCGTCGCGGTCGTCGTCGTCAGGCGAGGATAGAGCGTAGAGGAGGTCCCTGAGCAGGACGACGAGGGCGTCCAGAGCCGGAACGTCGGCGGTAATGTGTGCGCCCGTATCAAAATTGGTCGGGTCGTCGGCGACGGCGACGCGGAGCAAAGCCAGGGCGTCGGCGTTGCGGGGGGCGGCGAGGAGATCGGTGTCGCGGTCTACGGTGAGGTAGGCGAGGTGGGGTACGTGGCTCGCGGCGAGAATCCGTCTTTTCGCCTCCAAGAGATCGTCGTCCCTGAGCGCGACCGGGATCCGGATCTTGTCGTGACGGTTGTTCTCCAAGGCAAAGCCGTACTCCAAGAGGAGTTTTGCGTTGGGGGCGTTCCTGCCGTAGGTGTTCAAGGCCTCGACGCCCTCGCTCACCGCGGTGGTCGGATACAAACGGAAGGTGCCATCGGGAGCCGTATCGTAGGTCGCGTCGCTGTCGTCGTGGTTTAGGCAATCGGCCCACGGAACCAGCGCGGTCTCGCGGAGCTTGCGGCCAAAGGCCCGAGCCTGGACGACGTTCCAGGCCGCCGTAAACGCGGCGAGTGACGGAACGCAGTACTGTTCTCTGACGCGAAGGTTGAAGAGCCGCGCGTGCAGGTCGGCGACCCACTGCCCGCGGCGCTTGGCGCGGTCGGCCAGTTCTGGATCCCTCAGCTCCTCGAGTTCGACTTGGGTCCACGACGAGATGGTCGCGCCGCCGGTCGCGATTTTGAGGTACGGCGCCCAGAAGCTGGACTCCCCTTTGCGAGCCTCCCACCACACGAAGGTCGCGAGCAACGCGTCCCCACCGAGATTCGCCAACGCGGCCAACTCCCCCATGTCCGAGGCGAGGGCCTTGCTCGGTGTCATCCACAGCTCTTCGGGGACGCGAAGGAACGGTTCGCCGGGGGCTATGGCGCGTTTTGTGTAGGCGGTTCGTCCCCCCCAGGCGTCCCTCACGGGCCACACGAGTTTCGACACGTCGGCGCCGTGGGCGGCGAGCCACTCGAGAAATTCCGCTTCGAGGTACGTCGGCGTCGCGATCGGCGTCATAATCGTGTTGAAACCGCAGAAGATTAGGGTTATGGTTTTAAAATGTCGCCTAGGCGTTGAGGTTTTTTTTTGTTCAGAGTCCAACAAGAGTGCGCGGGCGGCGTTGCGTCTTCAGGGACGGACCTACATCAACGTGTACAAACGTAATATAACTTGTAAAATAAAATCACACGCTGTGTAGACTATTCGAATCGATCGCAGGAAAGGGAAGGAGGATGGACGTTCTCGGGTCGTCTTCCTTGCCAGGATGTAAAACCCCGCGTAGAGTAGAGTAGAGTAGAGTAGAGTAAAGTAAAGTAAAGTAAAGCGAAGAAAAAAAAAAAGGTGAGAAGGGCGGGGGGGTTCTCGTCTCTCTCTCGGCGGCGGCGGCGGCAGCAGCAGCAGCAGCAGCAGCGGCGCCAAGAGGAGGCGGCGGGGATGTGGTGGTTGGAAGGCTAGGCGATGGCGCTGATTGGGGCTTCGGTCGTCGGCAGGATCTGGGCGTTTGCCCCATAGAAGGAGGAAGATGCCGGGGATTCGTCGTCGGGGGCTCGTTGCTTGATGGCGTCGTAGTCGCCAGGACAGCAGAAGCAGACGGCGCGGCGGAGGCGACGCGACGAGACGGGGATTTTTTGGAGGAGACGGTTGGCGCGCGCAAGGATGAGAAGGGCGGCGAGGAGGGCCATAAAGGAGAAGAGGGCGAGGGCGGAGAGAATAGTTTGGGCGAGGACGCGGCGCGGGGGCGATTCGGCGCAGGGGACGCCCGTCCAGCCCGGGATGGGGGGAAAGGGGCTGACGACGCCGTCGGTACAGTCTTGGGCCTCCTGCTCGAGGTCCTCGCAGGTCAAGCCGAGCTGGTCGGAGACGTCGACATTCCTTTCGAGCTTGGGGATCCAGCCCTCGCGGACGCCGCGGAGGTAGTCCCATTCGCGGTAGACGTCGGCTTCCATCCGGAAGTTCCAGAAGAACCAGCCGTGGAAGTCGAGACCCGGCGCGCCGCTGAGGTAGGGCGCGGATTCCTCGGGGGTCGCTTCGAAGGTAACCATCTGCGCGATGACGTACTGGAGCAAAAAGCGCTTGCGGTCGTCCGTGAGGGGTCGGGATTCTGGCGAGGCGAGTTCGAGCTCGGGGGAAGGCGTCTGATCGTAGGCGGCCGTCCATTCCCCAACGAATCTGCTGAGTTCGGTGGGCTGGGGAGGCCAGCCGTCCCAGCAACATTGGTTGATGTGGGCGCGCTCGAAGCGACAGACTTGCGTGACGTGCTGCTTGGGCGTCATCGCCTTGAGGTCGTCGACGAAGCACGCGTATATGTGCGAGTCGAGGAAGACGTTTGTCGCTCGGATGGGGTTTCCCGCGTGCCAGAACCAGTTGAAACTCTGGGGGCTGAACATGTCGCCGATGTAGATAGAGATGCCGTCTCCGAGCACGGTCCTGATGGTGTCGTACGCCTTGTTGTAGAAGTCGAGCATCAGCCAGTAGTCGATGTGCTGATCCGGCTCGTTCAAGAGGCCAAATCCCGTCACGTCGTTTCGGAGACCCTCGGCGTCGACGCGCCGCACGATCGTCTCGATGGCCGCGAGGGATCTGTTGACGTTTCGCGTCGAGGCATCCCAGGTCGCGTTCCCGAGGCGACCACTGTTGTCGAAGCCGTTCTGCGAGCCCGGGACGGCGTGCAGGTCCAGCCAGACCTCGATCCCGCGCTCCCGGGCCCAACGGGTCATGCGTGCGAAGTACTTCCATTGACCGCTCACGTACGGTTCGCCCTCTTCGACGTCGCCGGTTATCCACCATCCCACCGGCACCCTCACGTGCGTGATGCCCGCGTCCGCGAGGTCGTTCATCTCCTCTACGCTCACCCACGTGTCCCAGTGCTCGTCGAGTCGTTTCTGGCACTCGCTCTTCCCGAGTCGTTCGCAATATGTCCATTCGTCCTTCGGGCTTGTCGGATCGAAGGGATCCCACTCCGCGAACAGCGACGGCTTTATCCACTTCTCGAGCACGAGCCAGCCCCCGAGGTTTACTCCGCGGATCTTCAGCGACGTCTGCGCGGACACGGGGACGCCCAAAACGAAGAAGAAGAAGAAGAACAACAACAACATTGCGTTCGTTCGTTCGTTCGTTCGTAGCAGTGGGTGGGACACCAAAAACGCCTGTGCTGAAGACACGTCAGGTCCCTGGGAATCTTCAATGCAAACACGTATGCGAACTTAACGGTTTTTCGGGGAAAATAGCGTCACTCCTCCCGCTTCGGCTCCGAAAAAGGAAAACACCAAACGACTACCCTAGTGGTGGTCCGACGCGATGTACTATAACACTCTCATTCATTCTTCTTGATAGATGTCGCCGGCCTTGTCGGTCTCGCCGTAGAGACCGAGGAGCTCGGAAACGTCGTCCGCCGAGCCGAGGACGACCGGAACGCGCTGGTGGACATTCGTTGGGTTGATGTCGAGGATGCGGGTGCGACCCGTGGACGCCTTGCCCCCGGCCTGCTCGACGATGAAGGACATGGGGGCAGCCTCGTACAACAGGCGGAGCTTGCCGCAGACGTTCTTTTTGTCCGCGGGATAGCCGAAGAGACCGCCGTAAAGGAGCGTCCGGTGGACGTCGCCGACCATCGATCCAATGTAGCGCGAGGAATACTTGGTGCTCGTCTCGCCCGTGCCCGTGCGGACACCGTTGACATACTTCTGGAGGGGCTCGTCCCATTCCTGGCAGTTGGCCTCGTTGAAGCTATAGATCTTGCCGCGGGAAGGGATTTTCACGTCGGGGTCCGTCAGAACAAACTCCCCAATGTGCTCGTCGTAGGTGAACATGTGGGTCCCAGCGCCGAGCGTGAAGCACAAAAAGGTGCTGCTCGAGTACAAAATGTACCCGGCCGCGACCAGATTCGCGCCCGGCTGCAGAGTTTTGCCGAGGCACTCGTCGACGATGCTGCCATCTGGTAACACCTCGCACTCCGCGTTCGAGTCCTCGAATATCCCAAAGATGGTCCCCGTCGGAATCCCGGCGTCGACGTTCGACGACCCGTCGAGCGGGTCGAACACGGCGACATACTGGCCCGCCGTCCGCTCGACCAAGATGCTGTCGTACCGCGACTCCACGTCGTCGTCAACCTCCACCGGCGCGTCCTCCTCTTCCGACGCGAGCACGCCCATGCGACCCGTGAACTTGAGCGCATTTTTCAGCACGTCGTTCGTGATGACGTCGAGTTTCTTCTGTTCCTCGCCCTGCACGTTCACGTTCCCCGAGTCTAGGTAACCGGTCAGCCCGGTCAACGACGACCGCCGCACGAGATTCGAGATGGTCTTTCCCGCCGTCTCGATCGCGCTGAAGATCGACTCGAGCTCTGCGAGCTGCGGGTTCGCGACCGTCGCCTCGATCATGAACCGCGACAACGTGATACCCGTCTGCGAGCACACCTCGGTGAAAATGGGGGCGCGCGTCGACGTCGTTGGCGCGTCCAGCGTCGCCGCGAGCCGCTGCGTGCTCGCCGCGCCGTGATTCAAACTTGGCGAGAACGCCGCCGCCCCGCACGCCAACACCCACAACATCATTTTTTCACTCCCAGACACACACACGTACGCTCGTGTGTGAAGATGATCCACGACGACCACATTCAACGGACGTTTTTCCTTCCTTCCCTTCCCTTCCCTTCCCTTCCTTCCAACGGGTTTATTTATTCATTTATTATTTGTGATGATGAACACCACGATTCATCTTCGCGTCGGCGTACGCTGCCCCGTGGGGGAGAAGCCCCCGGACTCGGTCTCGATCGCCACGCGCCGCGACCGCGCGTTGCTCTCCCGCTGCTCGCGCCGTCGACGCCGCCGCTCGGTCGGCGACACGCGGTCGTCGTCGTCGCCCTCCGGATCGGCGGCGACTTGGCTTCGCCGCGGCCCTCGCGCCGGTTGTTGTTGCTGCTGGAAAAAGTTGCCGAAAGCGTTGTCGCCGATGACCCCCGTCTCGACGAGGGCCGCCGTGCGCCCGTTTGGGTTGTTGTTGTTGTTGTTGCCTTGGCGCCTCGCGTGGCGCCGCTTCTGGAGCATGGTCGCGTACCCGAGCTTGACGGCGCGGCAGTCCTGGAAGACCTGTGTCGACGAGTGTGAGTGAAGCAAGGATTTTTTGTTTCCAAGGGGAGGCGCCGGAGCATACGCCGTCAGGAAAGTGGCACGTGCCGGGGCTGTCGACCTCGCAGTGCGGGTAGTCGGGCGTGACCTCGATGCCGCAGCAATAGCAAAAATCGGTTCGTTCGCGGTTGCAGGGAAGCGGGTCGGTCGACTTGTGGACCATATGGTTGCACGTTTCCGGGTCGTCCTTCTCGATTATCTTGTAGCAGCCAGGACACCGTTGCGCTCCCTGGAGCTCGCGCCACTCCTCGAGCTGCACGTCGCCGCGCTCGTCGCACTGCACGCCCGGATGCCACGGGCACTTGCAGCGCACGCACCACCGGTACGCGCAGTACGGACACTGGACGAGCGGCTCGGCCGAGTCTGCCGGGAGATTGACAAAGCAACCGCACTTGAGGCAGTGCATGCCGTCGCCGAGTACCGACCGATCCGAGAAGTCCAAGAACTTGCGGTACTCGGCGCGACCCAGCACGAGCCGCGCGAGCGCGTCGGCGATGGTCGTCTTGCACCCCGCGTGGTGCATCGGACACCGCAGCGGAAACATCGAAATGTCGCCGAGCGCAGCCTTGGCGTACATGCTGAGGCACGTCCGGCAGACCTCGTGGTTGCACTGGGCGAGACCAAAGACCTTGACTTTCTCGCCGTAACAGATGCTGCACGTTCCCTTTTTTAGCGTCAACGCAGTCCAGATCGCGTTGACCGCGGCGCCGTAGTGCCGCGCGTGCGCGAGCTGCGGCGCGATCGGCGACGGTCCCATGCCCGTCTTCTGCTGCTGCTGCTGCTGCTGCTGCTGGCCGAACGGCATCTTGTAGTGGACCTTTGGTCGTCGCGTCTCGAGCCATCGAGCGTAGAACACGAATCCGAGGCCGCTGGCGACGACCGCGGCACCGGCGACGCCAAGCGCGAGAACTACGAACACGGAAGGCCTGTTGTTGGATGAAGACGACTCGGGCGCGGCGTAGCTCGGGTCGTCCCAGCACGCCTCCGAAAGGTCTCGCGGTACCGAGATCGCGGGCCCGATTTCGAAAGAGACGCGCAAACTCGTTGCGTTAAACGCCTCCTCGAAGCGCACGCCGGCCGTTTCGTTGGCGTCTAGCGCGAGCGTCAAGAAGATTCGGCCACATGTCGACGTCACAACGCGCCCGCGCTCGGCGCAGCACTCGGCCGCTCGCACTCCCGACGATGGAGCGGCGAGTGCCGCCGCCGCCGCCGCGGCCGCCGCGGCGTCGACGCACGATTCGCAAGCGAGCAACGGCTCGCCGGCCGCGGACGATCCGGCGTAGATGTACAGGTTGACCCCCGGCGCAAGCGCGAGATTGTCGAGGAACTCGACGGATGCCTCCGCGGCGTCGTACGTCGCCCCCTCGAGCGCCCACGAGCACGCGGACGCGGGTGGTACCTCGATCGTCCCGTAGCCCTGGCTCGTCGCGTTCAGAGCTGCCCTCGCGGCCGTCGTACCGTTGTAAAAGAAGACCTGTTGCCTCGAGGTCGTGCGAAAGTGGAGGTACGACGTGCGCGGATCCACAGGGAGCTCATCGCCGTTGCTTCGGAGGGCCACCTCGCTCGAATTGCTGCTGCTCCTCGAAGGACCGAGCAACGCGCCGCAGTGCTCGGCAAACGACGTCTCGAGCTCCCTTTGTCCGGACGCATCGTTGCCGTCGACGACGACGACCGACTCGCGGTAGGTGGGCGTCTCGCCGTCCGAAGCCGAATCTCCCCCCTCGAGCGGTAGCAAGGTTCCGACGGTTTTGTCGAACCGCAGGCTCCAAGATCCGTCTTCCGGCAGCATCGCCAAGTGCCAGAAACCGTCGTCGACGTGGGTGCGGAGGAGCAGTGGCAGCTCGTTTGGAAGTTGCGGCGCCTCGGTCGTCGCCGTGAAGTAGTGCGCGAGAAAGCCAGACCCGAGCGCGTTGTCGCGGGCGCCCGCTTCGGAGACGTAGACGACCCGCATCGAGCAATCGTCGACGACGACGTTAGAACACTCGAGCACCAAGGGGGGTGGTGAGGAGACGCAGGCTGCCGTGCACCGCCAGAGCAGGCGTCCGGTGGTCGCGTCCGTCACGTTTAACGTGCCCGCGGTACCGAGGTCGAGCCGCGGAAAGCGGAGAACAATCTGTCGGACGCCGAGCCCCGTCGGCGAGACGATCCAGTCGCACGACTCGCCCGCGCGCATTTTCTCCGCAGCCGCGGAGCCATCGGAGAACAGGAAGCTCGGCGCGCGGAGAATCGTACGAGTTCCCCCCGACCACGTGGTCGCCTCGGCGTCCAGAGTGCCGCCGCAGCCCGCTTGCGCGCGTTCCGAAAAGTAGGAGACGTCGAATCGACCCGCGGATACCGCGGCGCCGGTCTGCAGGCGCAACGTCATGGTAGGTCCGGAGGAGACGAGCCACGCGGTCGGGAGCGTGCTGCCGACGAAGACGGCCATCTCGTCGAGCGCCGCCGAGCCGTCGTAGACCGTCAGGTTCGCGTCGTCGCCAAAATCCAAGGCCGAAAACGCGAGGGTGATCGTTTCGGCGCCGCCGACGTCGATGTACCAGTAATGGTCGAGGTTCGCCGAGAGGCTGGTTGGTGCCTGGATTGATGGCGCCGCCGCCGCGACGAGCGGCGCGGCGCGGTCGCCCATCCCGGTACTGTAGTATCGTGCTTCGAAGCCAGTTCCGAGGCTCGCGCCGACGGTCGTTTCCAGGTGGACGAAGAGCGTTTTGCCGGAAGAAGTGATGACGGGCGGTACCTCCTGGCACCCGGCGCATCGCCACAACATCGGCGCCGCGTCGTCGCTGCCGTCGAAGACCTCGAACACGGCTCCGACAAGGTCTACGCGCGCGAGCAAGAGCGTGATGCGCCCTCGCGCGGCGCGCGGCGCGATACGCCACGTGCAATCAGCACCACTCGGCATCTCGTCCGTCGGGCCCGAGCCGTCGGAGAAGATGAACGAGGGCGCCAGCAGCAGCCCCGGCTCGCGAACGTGTCCGCATCGATACTGGGGCGCGTCCGAATAGTAGCTGAATTCCAGAGAGCCCTCGGTCGTCGTCGTCGTTTTTTCCGCCGTCGTCGTCGTAACGGAGGATGTCTTCAATCGCAACGTCAGGAGACCCGATGTCGCGACGAGCCACTCGACGGGAGGGTTTGCGCTCGTGCAATCGTACGATGCCAGCAACTCGGGGGACCCGGCGAGGGCGTACGCCTGGTCCCAGTCGCCGCCGTCGTCGACTCGACCGAGGTAAACGTCGAGGACGTCCGCAGTGCAATTGCGCAGGTCGAGCTGGATGAACGCGAGGCGCACCGTGGTCGCGGGAGGCGAGATGATCCATCGATAATCGAGGTCGGGGGCATAAGAATTGGCGTCGGCGTCGACAAAGGGGGCGCGGACGGACTCGACGGACCCGGCGAGGAGTACGACCGCGCTGGAACCTGCACCGCGCGCTGTGGTGTATGAGTCCGTCCAGTACATTGCACGCCAGCCGGTCCATTCGAGCGACGCGCCGGTATCGAGGTCCTGGTAGTAGGCGCTTCCGGCATCCGACGAGTATCGGACGAAGAGCGCCGCGCCGCTCGCCTCGAGAGGAGGCGGTGCAACTTCCTGGCATCCCGAGCAGTCCCAAAGTAAGGGCGCGGTCGCATCGTCGCCGTCGTAGACCCGGATCTCGCCGCCGGTGCGCTTGACGCTGACGCGAACCGGCACGAGCGTGAGCTTTGGCGCCCACGCGGAGGAGCCGTTAGAGTCTGGCGGCCAGACCAACGTCTCATCACTCCCAGCGTCGTTGTTGTCGTCGTCTAGAACGTGCGGCTTGATGAGCCACGAGCAATCGTCGATTTCCATTGCAGACTCCGAGCTGGAGCCGTCGGACAAGATCATGGTTGGGCCTCGGCGCAGAGGAAGGTCGTCGGCCCCGCCCGCCTCGCCGCAGTTGCAGTAGCTCCCCAAATAGCAGCTCTGCGCGTCGGCAAAGATTCTTGCATAAAATGCGCCGATAGTAGAATTATCGTCGTCATCGTCGTCGTCGTCGTCGCTTTGTTTTGTCTCCAAGACCACGAGCATGGTCTCCCCCGTTGCCCGGATCCACGAGGAGTCGTCGCTCCGTTCGTCGACGTCGCCGCCCACCCAGGCCGCGAGCTCGGCATTGTTGTTGGTCGAAAGGCCGTCGTAGACGCGGATCTCGTCGCCCACTGGCAACCTAAGGGTCTCGACCATCAAGGTCAAGTCACACGGCGTTTCGCAGGCGTTGGGAGCGATTTTCCATTCGTAGGTGAGGCCGCGAGGTACGCGAGCGTCGATCGTTGGTGCCTCGAGCCAGGCCTGTCCCATGAATAAGTTGACCACATAGCGGCCCTGGGCGAGTTGTGCCGTGTAGGCGACGTACCGCACCCGAAAATAGGCCGTCGCCTCGAGCGGGGACCGGAAGGTGATGTGCCACGCGTCGAGGTTCGTCCTCGCGGGAGGCGGCAGGACGTCGTTGCAACGCAAGCACGACCACTCGAGGTTTTGGGTGGTGACCGCGTCCCCCTGGTACACGAAGAGTTCGGCCGTCGGGACGTAGAGATCTTCAAAGACGAGCAAGATGCCCTCGATCGACTCAGCGGTGGAGGCGGCAGGCTCGATGCGGAAAATGCACTGGTCGTTCGCCTCGAGGGGCGAGCTCGAGTAGTCCGAAGAGACCAGCGTCCCCGAGAGATCGGTCAGCCTCGCACCCGTGCAGGTCGCGGCGACGACGCGCACGATGGCGAGCCACATCCTCGGCGGCCGGCCGCGTATCAAGACGATATCCTATCCTAGGGTTTTGTTTGTTTGTTTGTTTGTTTGTTTGATAGTTGTTTTTTTGCGCGATGCGTAGGAGGCTCGTGATCCACCTCGACGTGAACGAGACGATGATATTGGGTGATCCTGCGGGTGGGGACAGCTTCGAGGACAGCCTGAACAAAATCGTCTGCAAGCAGGCGATTGTGCGTCGCGTCGCTCCCGCGCAAAAACCAGTGGTCGAACAGTACGCATGGGCTGACGGGCGGCCGCTAGGGAATGCCGAGGGCGAGGCGCCCGCGTTGCACTCGTGGGACGTGCCCGAGGGTTGCGTTCGCTTCTACGAACAACCCGAGCTCAAGCAGCTTTTCGCGAAAACATTTTGCACGGGCGCCGATTCCCCCGGACGGACCTACTCCGGTCTGCACCGTCGCCTCGAGGCTGCTATGCGCCGCGGCGACGAGACTGACCCGCGACTCGTTCGCGGCGACTACCACTTCGTGCTTCCGGCGGTGTGGCGCTTTCTCGAATCGCTCGCCGCGGAACGCTTCACGCTCGTCATCCGCACGTTCGGGTCCGACCTCGTCGCCGTCGCCGCCGCGCTCGCGGCCTTTGCCGAGCGCCAGAAAGGTCCTCTCGCGCGACTCGGCCTCGACCGCAACAGTCTCTACACGCTGCGCCGCGACGGTGACTCGTGCGTTGTGAGGCCCATCGATGGCGGGGAGACGTTGAACGAGCTCCAACTTTTATCGATGCTGGAAGAAGACGACGTTCCCGTCCGTTGCGTCGGTATTTCCGACGACTACGCGAGCTGGAAGGCTGCGGGTTATGATCCCAGCGCGGGCAAGCCGCTCTGGATCACCAAGACGGCCCGTCACATCTTCTTCGACGACAACATCCACAACAACCCCGCCGATAGTATCGCGGCGGTTAGGTACGTCGACGGGTCTTCGATCCTTCCGCTCGACGGCCGCATCATCTGCGCGCTTCAAGGTCTCGTGCTCGTGCGCGTGCCTACGATCGAACCTATCCTGGACGAGATGTGGTTTGTTCGTAAGCTCCGCCAAGTCGCGGAAAAAATCGCGCGTCTTTCAGCAGCAGCAGCAGCAGAAGCAGAACCATCCAACGGCGACCGCGACGACGACGACGACGACGACGACGCCGCCAAGTGGTTCCTTCCGTGGCTCGTTTCGACGGGCCTCGTCGACCACTCGACGACGACAACTCACGCCCGGCTCCGCTCTCTCCTCGCGAGTATTAATTAAAAAAGGCAGCGCTGATATAACGTAGCGCATAACAGAGAGAATTCACCCGAGGAGAGGGTTGGTGACGTCGTCGGTGGGTTCGCCCGGCTGTTTTATCGATGGTTCTTCGTCCTCCGAGGGGTCGCGAGAAAGGAGGCTCTCGGTCTCGTCGGTGTTAAGGGTCCGTTCCCGAGGCACCGGTCTTCGACGGCGGCGGTGGGCGCCAGCCCTGCTCTCGCCACGGCCGCCTCGTGTTGGTGCTGGCGCCGCAACCTCTGGTGGTGGTGGTGGTGGAACTGACTCTGTTGTTGTCGTTGTTGTTATCGGGTCAACCGGAGGTGGCGGCACTGCCTCTGTTGTTGTCGTCGTTGTTATCGGGTCAACGGAAGGCGACGGCGCGGCGTCGGTCGCCCGCATACGCTCGAGCTCCGCTTCCTGACACAAGCGGAAGAACTGCGCCGTCTGGCGCGCGATCAAGACATCGAGCGTCCTTTTCCCAATGACGAGTTCCAAGACCAAGAATACGAGCATGATGGAACCGCAAGCGGAATCGAAAGGGAACTTAGGGTCTTGCAGGAACGTAAAGAAGGAGACTGCTACGAGCTGCGGGAAAATTGTCAGGAGCAAAAAGGCCGAGACCATTGGCACTTTCTCCTTGACGTTCCCCACGTACCCGAGGCCAACGCGGGCGACTTCGGTCACGGTCCACAAACAGAAAATGGGAAAGGTTACGAGCTCCAAGATCGCGTTGCTAAACTCGTAGTTGGCCATCTTGTTCAACAGGCACCCCCCCGAGACAGCCAAGTACAAGAGCGAAAAAAACCCTTGGTAGTACATCAAGACCTGGAGGCCGAGCGATGACTTGATCTCGACGAGGTCATCGTCCATCTCTCGCACAAAACAACAGCAACGGATCTGATACTCTAGATACATCTAGGACTTATTAAAAAATGCGATAAGTCGTCTCGTGTTCTCTATGGGGCTGTGCCCGTCGAGGCAGTCGCACCACCACCAGAGCCATCACCACCGGAAGGTGTCGGCGGAGCAGAGCTATAAGGCCAAGGAGGATGCCGTGGCGGGGTTGGGGACGCTGGAGGTGAAGAGAAAGTACCGAATCGACTTTTCCCAGCAAGGTAAATTGGGGTCGGGGGCTTATTCGACGGTGTACCGGTGTACGTCGCTCGAAGTGGAGCGCGAAGAGTGCGCGGTGAAAGTGATTCGGCTTGGAAAGATGGCACCGGATGAGCTGGCGGCCCTCAAGGTTGAAGTGGAGATTTTGCGAGAGATCGACCATCCGAACGTGATCAAACTCTACGACTACTTCGAGGACGACATCGACGTCACGCCAGAGCCCATGGCGTACATAGTCACCGAGATATTGGAAGGGGGCGAGCTTTTTGACAGAATCGTGGAGAGGACCTACTACAGCGAGTTCGAAGCGCGAAAAGTTATACAGATATTGTTGGACGTCATGACCCATCTCCACGACAAGAACATTGCTCACAGGGACCTCAAACCCGAGAATTTGCTCCTCAAATCCCAAAAGAACGATCATAGCTTGAAAGTGGCGGATTTTGGCTTCGCGGCGCGCTCACACGGCGCGACCTTGTCGACCCAGTGCGGCACGCCAAACTACGTCGCTCCGGAGATTATAAGAAACGAAAAATATGGCTTCGAGGTCGACATGTGGTCCGTGGGGGTTCTCACCTTCGTCTTGCTCGGGGGATATCCCCCCTTTCACAACGACAACCAAAAAGAACTCTTCCGACGAATCAAGCATGCCGACTTCCAGTTCGATCCTCAATATTGGAACGTCGTCACCGACGATGCCAAGGACTTCATCACCAAACTCCTCGTACCCAACCCCACCAAGCGCCTCACGGCGAGACAAGCGATGGTTCACCCTTGGCTCGTCAAGGGCGACCACGACCTCGTCAGCCGACACCTCGACTCGGCCTTGACCAACCTCCAAGGTTTCAACGCCAAGCGCAAATTCAAGGCCGCGGCCAAAATGATTATCACGGCGAGAAGACTCTCGAGAACTGCCCAACCAGGCACCGAGGAGGAATCAGCATATCGCCTCGTCCACGTCGCTGAGGACGACACCAGTTACCGATCCCCACTCCCGGACGACCCCCCCGCCGCCGCCGCCGCCGCCGAACCGGCGCCCGATCGCGAGCCCTTGCCGGCGCAATGAAAAAAGCGTGACCGACATCGGGCTCTTCTTCTTCGAAAAAATTGCCACGTGCGTCGCACACGGCGCCGACCATCCTCGCACCCCCGATTCCTCCTTCCTGACATTATTCCGTCGATGTCCCTCCCTGCCTCTCCCTGCCTGCCTTTCCTTCCCTTTCCTTTCCTTTTCCTTTCCTTAAAAAAGTGGGCGCAATGTGGCGAGGCACGCACGCAATCTGAGCAGCGTGGCCCGCCGTATTACTAGCATCATCATCATCATCATCATCATCATCATCATCACTATTCCGCTGCATATATTTTTACGTCGGCTCTGGTGCCTTGGAAAGAAAAGAGATGGATGGCCCCCCGGCCGGGGTGGGCGCTCAAACGACAGGAGAGGACATCAAAACACGGCGAGCGCCAAAATTAATTCCCAACCCTTATTAACCATAACTTACAACGGCCACGTCAGTAAGTCCAAGTAGCACTACGACGCAAAACGATCTCATCCAAAAATCAAGATGACAGCAACGACCGTGGATTCGCCGGTGCTCATCACCGAGCTCAAGGATGACCCGACACAGCAGCAGCAGCAGTCGTGGACGTTACCGCGGGGTGGTCAGATGGCGGTGATCGCGGAGGCGATCGTGCGCGAGGCGCCGTTCGCTGGCGGGAGCTCTCGGGGCGAGTGGCGGGAGCTGCTGCAGACCCCCGCATTCGAGGAGCTGAGCAGCGAGGGGTTTCGTTGGTTCAACACGCACGTGATCGGGCCGCGAGACGCGGGCGAGGACGTGGGTCTCGAGGGCGACACGAGCCGCGATCCATTTGGCGCGACGGCGAGCGTCGAGGACGTGCACTTTAGCCTCATGGCGTCCAACTACGTCGCGCTGTTTCGGCGCGTACCAAGGGAGCGCAAGGATTACTTTTTTCGCAAGTTTCACGAGGCGATGGCTTACGGTATCATTCTCGTCATCGGCGCCGCTTACCCTCGTCGCCGCGACGCGCTGAGCGAAGACCTCGCCCTCAAGCGCCACATCATCAATTTGTGCGCCGAATGGACCACGGGGATCCGGCCCAGCACCTTGCCGGACGACCACTGGATTGTTCGCGGCGAGGCGCGCTCGGCGCGGGCCGCCGCGGCGAGGAGAATGTCGTCCGCGTCGCCAAAGTCGACGACCGTCGATTCCGTACTCGCGGCGGGATCGTCCGTCGCGTCGGCCTTGTCGCCGCCGGCCACGTCGCCGCGAACGTCGCGGAAGCGAGACACGCTCGTCCACGCGACCTACACGCTCCACCACAGTCCCTTCTTTCGGCACCACCTCGAAAAGTGCGGCGCGAGGCCCGCCGAGCGCACCAAGCTCAAGGTCGGCCTCACGATCGGCGCGACGCGCGTTCCGCATTTCGTTGCCAATCACGTCGAGGACAAGGCAGAAGCGCTCCGCAGAGTCAAACGCGCGATTCGCGTCGCGCCCAAGCCGCTCCCCGTCAGCTACGTGCTCTCCAACTCGGGCGTCGCGCGGCGCTCGGCGATGGAGGACCACGCGCGTCGCCGCCTCGAGTCGAAAACAGCCGCCCAGGCTTTCCAGCGCGAGTGCCGCAGCATCGCCGCGCAGATAGAGGTCGACCAGAACGCCGTCCTCGCCTCGGAGGATTTGCGCGAGTTCGCGACGACCCTCGCCAAGAACACGGGGAGAAACCAGCCGCGGACGACCGTCTCCTCGACGACGACGACGACGACCGCCGCCGATGGTGGCCGCAATACCACGACGAGTCGGCCTCCTCCTGCAGCTGCTGCCGCCGTAACAGAAGATTAAGCTGACGATCACGCCGGCGGGTTGAGGCTCCTCCTTAAATAACTACATAAATAAACAAATAGATCACGGAGGAGGCGGCGGCGGAGGTGGAGAGCTCCTCCTCCCCGAGGTGGAGGAGGATGATGATGCTAGATCGTCGGGTCGGTCGCGGGGCGAGATACGGATGAGGATGACAGAGACGTTGTCTGTGGCGTGCTTGTTTTGGACGGCGTCGTCGACGAGGGCCTTGACGACGGAGGACGGCGTCGGCCATTGGTGGGGCTTGGCACCCGCGTAGGAGACGTCGGCGAGGAGCCTCGCGCGCACAAACTGGGCGGCGGTCTTATTCGAAAAGGCCTCGAAGAGACCGTCGCAGGCGAGGAAGATAAATTCGTCCTTTTCTGGATCGAGGGCAACAACAACCCTGAGATCAGGGTCGGCGACGAGGGCGCCGCGCGCGGTCTCCTTGATTTTAGCATCTCCAAACGACCGAGAGACACCGAGACCGCCGACGCGGCCGCCGTCGACCTCCGCGCCGGCCGCCTCGATCCTTTCGCGCTCGAGGGTTGGGCGATGGTCGACCGTGAGCCCAAGAGCGCGCGCCGCTCTTGGCCGCGGACCCCCGAAATCCCAGGGAAATTTGTGTCTCGCGGATACACCCGGCGGTCCGCCGACGTCATCGTCGCCCAGAGGCTCCCCGGCTTCCCCGCGCCGCACCAAGACCGCCCTCGAGTCCCCGATGTTGACGATGTGGCACTCGTCCTGCACCACGAGCGCTGCGACGCAGCAGCATCCGGAATTTGTCTTCGTCGAGCACGCGCGCTCGACATTTTCGCAAGCGCGGCGCAGGGCTCGCGTGACGTCTTTTCGCCTGTGCCACGCGCGCGACGCTAGGAGCTCGGAGGCGATCTCGCGCGGCAGCGCTTCGGCCGCCACATCGGCGGCCTCGCGTCCGTTGTGTCCGTCGAGTACGGCGAACAGCGCGATTCGCAGTCCCTCGGGGGCCTGGCCTAGGAGCAGCTCGCCAAATTCGCTCGGACTGACCACCACGTGCGCGTCTTCCATGTGCCGCCGCCGCCCGCAGTGCGACGCGACGGACGCTTCGACTTGGGCCTTCCATGGCGCGAGGACGCACCGTCGCTTTGACGACATTTACTTTACTCTAATATAACCCACGCTCGTTCGCGGAGCAAGCAAGCACGCAAAATGTCTGCGATCTTCTTTTACGGGCCAAAAGATGAGTACGGGTTCTTGTCGCAGTGGTACGAGTCGCCGTTCTCCGACTCTGAGGGCCGGGAGTTCGCGTGCGCGGAGCAATACATGATGTTCGCCAAGGCGGAGTTGATGGGAGACGGCGAGAGGGCGGCGTTGATCCTGTCGGCGACACATCCGGGGGACATGAAGCGGCTCGGGCGGCAGGTGAGCCCGTGGGACGAGGAGAAGTGGGTCGCCGCGCGGAGCGACATCGTCGAGGAAGGAAATTTCCTCAAGTTCAGCCAGAGTTCGTCGCTCCTTGGCGAATTACTGGCGACGGGGTCTCGCGCGCTGGTCGAAGCCTCGCCGAGGGACCGGATCTGGGGCATTGGGATTGGGGTCAAGGCCGCCAAGGCCGGGGCCGCGTGGCGGGGGCGGAATTTGCTGGGCGAGGCTCTCGTTCGCGTCCGCGAGAGGTTGCGATCGTCGCGGAGATCGCGGCTCGCGATCGACTGCGGCGGCGTGCTGAGCGAGTTCGACACCGACGCCGGCGACCTCGTTGATAGGATTTCGAAGGGCGCGCCGACGATGGAGTGCGTAAAGGCCGTCAGTACCTTGGTGAAACTCTTTGGCTCGGAAAATGTTTTTGTTCTCTCGAAATGTCGGAAGAAGTTACGCCACGCCACCGCGGCTTTCTTGTCGAACCGCCTCGCCGACGGCTCCGAGAATTTTTATGCGGCGACAGGACTCTTGCCTCGCAACGTCGTCTTTTGCGCCAGGCGCTCCGGCGGCTCGAGCGCCGGACTCCGCTTCAAGCCCATCGACGAGGTCGTAGACGATTGCCCCTTCGTCCCGGGGCCCCGCGTCGCCGTCCCGGACGACGTTGGGAAGGGCTGTGTCGCGAAAGTCTTAGGCCTGACGCATCTCGTTGACGACCGCGTCGACTGCCTCACCTCTTTTTGGCGGGAAGGTGTCGAGGGCGAGGAAAAGGCAGTATTTCTCTTTGGCTCGACGACGACGTCGCGCGCGGTCCCCGGAGTCCCGATCCGCGCTTGCCCGAAGGGCTGGTCCGACGTCCTCGGACACTTCGACCAGTCCCCTGCGGAGGAGGAATCCCCTGGGAGTGAAGAACCCCCCGAATCGGAAACCCCACCCAACAAACGGAGCAAAAACAAGGGCTGCCGCGTCCAGTCAGCAGCGTGGTAAGAAACAATTCTCTCTACAAGCACCAGTCCGAAACCGTAATAACAAGTAAGTAAAATGCGCCACCGACGATGGTTCTGGCTGGCATGCGCAGGCGGCGCGATTGGCGGTTCTTCCCCAACGGTGCGGTTCGGGCCGGGGCCCCGAAACGCGTCGGAGGTCTGCGAGGAGCTGATGCGAGGGTTCGGGCGGAGCGAAGTGGTGGTCAACGAGGCGCGGTTTCCGAGTCTCTGGGGGGGACTCTCCCACGCTCTCGCTCTCGCGAAGCGTCCCGCCGTCATGATTTTCTGCAACGGTGCGCACTACAAGCTCGCCCACAACTTCATGTGCGGGCTCGTTGCCGCGGGCCTCGAACACGTCGTCGCGCACGTCGTGCTCTGGTGCGCGGACGAGGCGTCGTACCGGTCGTCCCGGGCCGACTGGAGACGGGTCCAGGCCGTGCGGCTCGCGCTCGGCGGAGACGTGAGCGGCGACGCCCCGTTCAAGGAAGCGCGGTACGCGCGAATGGCGGCCGTGAAGGCCCTGATGCCCTGGGCGGCGGCGGCCCTCGGGTTCGACGCGCTGACGCAAGACGCGGATCTCGTATGGCGCGGCGACGTCCTCGCTCGCGTCGCGGAACTCGACGCCGCCATGATGCCCGACTCGAACCGCGTCGACCCCTTTCAGCGACCCTGCAAGCGCAAGGAGGCGGCCAGGATCGACGCGTACGCGGCTCATCACGGGCGGAGTTCTGGCGACTGCGCGGCTTATCGGTGCGTTTCGAGCGTCAACGGTGGGTTCGTGTACGCGCGCGCGCGGTCGAGCATCGTGGCCGCGCTTCGAGACTGGTTTGAAAGGTGCCCGACGATCGTAGCCGACCGCGAGAACCAGCCGAGCCTGGTCGCGGCGCTGGAGGAGAGAGTACCGCCGGGAGGCTGCGTCTACGGGCCGACGAGAAAAGACGCTGCTGCTGCTGACCTCGTGGTCATGGGAGAGGTGGTTTCGGGCCAGCGGCCCGCCGTCGCGCGCGACCTCGAACGTCGGGGCCGTCTCCTCGCTTTCCACTGCAACTTTCGGTTCGGCTGGCGCGCCAAGTGCGACACCCTCCGCAAGCTCGGGATGCTCTATGTGGCGCCGAGACACCTCCTCGGCGACGCGTGCCGCGAGCCCCCCCACCTCCCCTGCGGCGCCTGCCTCGCGTCATCATCATCATCATCATCATCATCCCTGGACGTAGTGCGTCATTACGCCAACAATTCAGTCTCTAGTCGAGGGCGTCAAGGTCGGTGGTGACGACATCACGAAGAAGAAACCTCGGCGGCGGCGGCGGCGGCGACTCATCTTTTTTTTGCTGGTGCTGGTGGTGGTGGTGATCGGCGAGGAGGGCGTCTCGGTAGCAGCGCGCGGCCGCGCTCGCGCGGGGGAACGCGTCGTCGGGGGCCTCGTGGGCGACCCAGAGAAGGAGGAAGCGGAGCTTGGAGGCGCGGGTGGAGGGGGCCCCGCCGATGTCCAAAAGACGCCAGGCGTCCAAGAGCGCCGCGGCGGCGACGGCTCGTCCGGCGACGAGGGTCGCGGCGTCGTCGACTTGGGCCGCCGCGTACCACGCGTTAGTCGCGGGAAGGAGCGCGGTGCGGCGCGCGGCCTGCGCGACCGCGCTGAGCGCATCACGGGGACACTCGTGGCGCGCGTCTCGCGAGAGTACGGGGGACGCCGCGACGAGCTTGGCGGCCGCCTCGGGCGCGTCCAGGACGTGCTCGCCGTCGAAGGACCGGCACGCGAAGGCGTAGGCATACAGCACATCCAAGGCCGAGTTGATCAAGAGGGGCGAGGGGGGCTTTGAAAGCTTGCCGATGCGCCGAAACGCGGGCAGCGTCCGAACGCGCGACACGAGGTTTTCTTTCTCGGGATGATCGTAAAAGGCTTCGAGCACTCCCCCCTCTTCGATTTCGATTTCGATCTCGATCGATGGGGGTCCATCGGTGTTTTCCCACCAGGGATTCCAGGGCGTGACCCGGATCTCGCCGCGGCGCGCAGCCGCGAGGGCCTTTCGCTCTTCCTCTGGCGTAGGGTCCGCGCCGTCCGCGAGCTCCTTCAGCCGCGTCGCCTCGAAAGCGTCGCTCACCTCGTCCCGCGTCTCCGCGCACAAATCGCGCACGCACCGCACACGGCCCGAGGGCAAGCCCTCGGCCTCGCGCTCCCGCACCTCGCGCTCGCATTGGCCGCGAAAGAACCGCTCGCTGCAACCGTGTCGCGCGAAACACGTCGCGGCGCAGTAGGCCGCGCCGCACGAGGGGCACCGGTACCGCCCGAGGGAACGGCGGCACACCAGACACACCGCGGCGCTCGGCTGCGCGGGGAGGTCGACGCGCCTCGTCCTCGACCGCGTCGGCCGAAGCGCACATCGCACTTGGTCGAGCATGCGCCTCCTACTGGTCGTCTCTGAGGGTAAGGGATAAAAGAATGGTGTCGGAAGAGGCCATAGCCCAGGCGCTCCTCGCGTCCCTCAACGTCGACAAGTACGAGCCCGGGGTCGTCGGCGTGGTGCTCGAGCAGATGCACCGCGCCGCGCAGGCGATCTTGAGCGATAGCCGCGATGCCGCGCTGCACGCGGGCCGCGACGTTATCACCGTCGAGGATGTGCAACTAGCGGACGATCTCGCGCGCGAAGACAACTACTCGGCTTCGCCGGTCCCCTCGCGCGACGCCATGTTCCAGGTTGCAAAAATCGTCAACGCCCAGCCCATCAAGCTCGACGACGGCCACGGCCTGAGGTTGCCGCCCAAAGAATACCAGCTGACGGCGAGGGCTTTTCAGCTGGCCCCGGCCGACAACCTCTCCCGCGCCTCCAACAACGGCGCCAGACCGACCCCCCCCAACGCCTCGGCCGTCCTCTCGGCGGCGGCAGCCTCGTTCGCGGCCGGCATGGCCGCGACCGGGCCGCCCGCTGCGTAATAAGTATACCCTCTTTGAGCTCGAGTTGCGCTCTCCAACCCCCCCCCCCCCTTGTAATAATGATGACTCGGTGTAAAAGCACAACAACTATATCAGGCGGTAGTCCGAGCGTAGTGGATGGAGGCTGACATCCTGGAGGTGAATAAGCCGACAAGGAGGAGTGACCGCCCGCGTTGGTATCACCGACGGGCATGGTGCGGCCACGCTGCCGGACCGGACCTCCTGGGCAATTAACTTGCAAAGACGAGGAGGCGGCTGCCCGCGCCCCAGGAGGACGAGGCCAAGCGCAAGCGCGCCAAGAACTGCGCCCAGAAGCGCGGCAAGCAGGACTACGCGGAGCTCCTGGCCGCCCGTACGAGATGGCTGCATCTTTCTGTGCGGATCTTACGATCGACGTGGAGGCTTGCGACGCCAGCCGCCTTATCAGGGGCCATGCGGGAAGAAGAAGTTCAGCGCCGAGGCGGACGTCGACTTCAACGTCGACGGGCGGCCTGCGAATGATGCCGTCGAGATCGAATGTGGTAACGGGCCCGCCGCCGCCGACTAGGTCGACCACATATCTCGACGACGCTCGCTCGCTCGCTCGCTCGCTCGCCATCGTACAGTACTAGGTGGTCCGGGACTTGAATTCGGTTCCGGTTCTGTATTCGGGTGGGACCCCAGGGACTGATCCTGCTTGCAGGATCTGGTGGCGGATGCCCCACGTTCGTCGGCTCGTGGAGCGGCGGGTGGTGGTGCGGCGTCCCGGGCGGCTGCGGCTGAGGATCGAGTGGTCCACCGACAAGAAGCAGGGGGTGGTGGTGCGGCTCGTAAAGAGGGAGGCGCCGAGTTGCCGCGTCGCGACGTCGGTGCTGGCGATGATGTGGGAGGGCGTGTTCGAGTCGGTCCGGCAGCGGCTGCGCTTGTTCGTGCGGCAGGTTCGTTCCAAGCCACCGGTGAAGACGCTGGCAACAACGGCCGGAATGGAGGGTTGCCTGAGCGCTCTTCCCGACGACGTGCTACTCCGAGCGCTCGCGAGGCTGCCGCTCGAATGCCATCGCACCGCTAGGTGCGTGTGCCGGAAGATGCGCGAGGTCCTGACCTCGCGCGCCTACCGCACCGAAAGGGTGTCCTCGGGGTGCGCCGAGACGCTGGTGGTCGTCGCGGGCGGCCAGAGCGAGCGATTGCGGTGCTCGGAAAGGGTCGGCGTCTGTCGCTTGACGACGGGCTGCGGTCTGTCGCGCGAGACGGTCGCGCGGCTCCCGGCGGGGCGGCGGGCGTGCTCGGCGCTGGCGGGGGACGTCGTGGTGGTTCTCGGCGGGTTCTTCGCAGACGGTATTCCGACCGCGACCGGAGTCTCGTTCTCCCCGACGACGACGCGAACTTTGCCGTTTCCGGCGATGAGGATTCCGCGCGCGGGCCACGCGACCGCCCGGCTTGGAGGCTCCGTCGTCGCCGCGGGGGGCCTCACGAGGACTGCGCTCGGGAGCGGCGTGTGCGCTTCGGTCGAACGGTTCGACGGCCAAAACTGGTCGTTCGTCGAGCCGCTCCCGCGCGCGACGTGCTTCTGCGCCGCCGGCGTCCTCGTCGCCAAGGACGGCACGGACCACTTGATTCTCGCGGGTGGCGAAGATGGACGCGACATCTTAGCTTGCGTCCAGGCCTTCGACGGCGCACGCTGGTCGAGCAGGGCTCCGCTTCCCTTACCCCTCTGCGCGACGGCCTCTGCCGTCTACCGCAACAAACTCTACGTCTTCGGGGGCTGGAGCGACCGTCGCTTCGCGATGGATCTCGTCTTAGTCTACGACTACGACCAAGATTCCTGGTCTCTAGGCCCGACCCTCCCCGCCCGCACCTCGTTCGCGTCGGCCTGCGCGACCCCCGACGGCATCATCCTCGTTTCCGGCGACGCGGTTATACTCCTCTCCGGTCGCCGCGGCCGCGAGACCATCACCGCCCTCGGCGAGTGCGAAATTCTCGCCCAAGCGGCCCTCGCCCTTTCCGTCCTTTGAAGGGGCCGCCGTGTACATACTCACTACTTCTTCCTCTCGATGCTGCACCCTCTGCTGCTACTACGTCGAGACGTGCCGCCGCCGCCGCCGTTACACTGTACATATCCCACAACCGGCGTCTCGCCTCGTGCTTGGCTTGGAGGAGGAGGTTTCACCGGCCCCTCCAACTGGAAAAAAAGCGGCGGCGGCGGCGGCGGCGCTTTTTGTTCTCCTTCCTTTCTTTCTTTCTTTCTTTGTTCGTTCGTTCGTTCGTCGTCGTCGTCGCTCCCGTCACTTTGCTGCTCGCCTGTTGTCAGGAGGGAGCAAAAAAATAACCGGCTTCTTCTTCTTCTTCTTCTTCACATATGATAGCATAATATATACTAGGCCGGCGGCAGCCCATTCGAACGAACGAACGAAAACGGCGGCGCTTGCCTCAACCAGCAGCAGCAGCTACAGCAGCAGCAGCATTATTACCGCCGGAATGACCGTCGGGCAGGAGTGCGAGGAGGTCGCCCGCGTCGAGGAAGCCCATCCCAAATTCGCGGGTCTCTGGGACGCCCACGGTAAAACGGTAGGTCCCGGGTACAGGCTCGAGTCTCCGCGACTTTGGCGTCTTGGCGAAGGTGAAGGCAGAGAGGTCGGGGTAGAGCCAGACGGTCCGGGTCTGTCCCGGCGCGAGGGTGACGCGATCGAAGGCGACGAGGGACTTGAGGGGCATTCCTTCCCGCCCAGCACCGGGGGGCGCGAGGAAGCCAAGAACGACGTCGTCGGCCTCGATGGCGCCGGTGTTCGTCACGTTGATCGCAAAAGCTACTTGTTGTCCGACGAGCGCGACGTTCGGTCGGCGAACGAGTTCGTACTCGAAAGTCGAGTAAGAGAGGCCAAAGCCAAACGGCAACACCGGCGTGCCCGCGTAAAACCGGTAGGTGCGTCCTGCGGGAGCGAGGTCGTTATCGACAACGACTCGAGCAACGTACCGGGATTAGTGCCGTTTCGGCAGGACGAATACGGAGGCGGACAGTCGGGTCGCGGCCACTCGGACGGTCCCGGCCTCATGCTAAAGTCGAAGATCGAGATCGCGTCTTGGTATTCCGCGGGATACACGGTCTGGACAAGGCGACCGGCCGGGCTCTTGAGGCCAAGGACGACGTCGACTATGCCGGGCGTTTGGACCGAGGGCTGGCCTACGTGAAGGACGGCGGTGACGTTCGGATTGCCGAGGAGTGGCCGCAAATCCAAGGGCGTCGCCGTAAAGACGACAGCCACTACATCGCGCGTCGCCGCGATGGCTTCGACGAGCGCGAGCTGGCCCGCGGAGAACGTGATGTTGACGGCGTCCCTGCCCTCCATGGCGAGGGTGAGATCGGTCCCGAGCGCGAGCACGACGGCTCGGGCTTTCGCGGCGAGTTCCACCGCCTCCGGGATACCATCGAGCGAGTCCGAAGACACGCTCGGCACGCCTGGCGCGTACGTGGTGTCTGCGACGACCGCGCTCAAGGCATCCAGGAGCGTCGTGTAGTCCTTGCCGCACGGCGTGCCGCCGTAGTAGCGGGCTGTCGTTTCGGCCAATCGCGCGGTCGGGCCGACGAGAGCCACCCGATCGTCGGGTCCGAGCACCAACGGAAGCCCGCGGGCCGTGTTCTTCAAGAGCGCAACACTCTGGCGGACGCCATCGCGCGCGAGTTCTTTGGCCTCTTCGGTGCAGACGTCTTTGTCGAAAGAGATTCCGTCGAGCGGACTCGGACTAGAGTCGAAATGACCGAGTCGCATCCTCACTCTCAACAGATTACGCAACCGAGCATCAACGAGAGTCTCCGTGATGATGCCCTCGTCGAGGGCATACATGGCGTGGGCGCCCACAAAGGCCGTGCAGTCGACGTCCGTCCCGGCGCCCAGCACGACGCCGACCGTTTGCTCTGGCGTCCGCGCGTAGTGGTGCTCGTCCCAGACGTCCTTCACGGCGTCGCAGTCGCTCGTGACGTATCCATCGAAGCCCCACGCGTCGCGCGCCGTGTCGGTCAAAAGCCAGTCGTTCGCGCAGCTCGGGACGCCATCGATCGCGTTGTAGCTGCACATGAGTCCGGAGACTTGGCCGACTCTGACGCACGTCTCGAACGGCTTGAGATACGAATCCAGGAGATCTCTGTCGTCGATCGTCGCCGAGAAGTTGTGGCGCGTGTAGGTGACCCCCGCCACCGTCGACTTGTCCATCGAATTCGCGGCAAAATGCTTGCAGCAGGCCGACGCCTGGAGGTGCGCGCCGTCGTCGAGCGATGATCGCTCGAATCCTCTCACGAACTGCGCCGCGTATTCGCCCGAGAGCACGGGGTCTTCGCCCGGGGTCTCGATGTTGCGGCCCCATCGCGGCTCGCGCGCGAGGTTCACGACAGGGGCCCAGAACGACGAGTACCCCGCGCCCGCGTTCATGAAGGCGCGGGCTTCGCGGCCGATTTGTGCGCCGGTCGCGCGCCACAACGATCGATTAAACGACATCGCCGCTGTTATGGGAAACGCAAAGTTTGATTCCCAGGGAGTTTCGGGCGTGTTGTTCACGTGCGATATTCCGTGCGTCGCCTCGGACCACCAGTTGTACGCCGCGAGGCCCAGCGAAGGCACGCCGGGGCTCGTCGTGTCGAGCTGCGAGATCTTCTCCTCGACGGACATTCGCGCCAACATGTCGTCGATGCGCTCGTCGAGCCCGAGTGCCTCGTCGCAGAACGGGTATCCCGAGTACGGCTGCGAGACGCACGGATTATTATTATTATTATTATTGTTATTCACGAGGTGCGCCCCGGCCAACACTACTTCTTGGAAGAAGAAGAAGAAGAAGAAGAAGAAGAAGAGCATCGTGGACTTCAAAAAAAGAGGGGAATCGTGAGGGTAAGCGTGGTTGTCCAGGACTCGCCCCATGTTCCACGGGTGCGTGATTCTCGCCGGCACGTCCGGGGAATCGCGCTTCTTTCCGATCACCGAGGGCTTGCCCAAGGCGGTGTTGCCCGTGGGAAACCGACCGCTCGTGACTTACTTGCTCCGGACGTTGCTGGTCAAGTGCGGTGTCGCGCGGTGTGTCGTGGTGACGACGTCGCGGTACGAACGCGCCGTGCGCGGGGCCGTCGCCGACTTTCGGAACGCTGATGTCGCCGTGGTCGACGAGATGGTCGGATCGGCGGGCGCCGTGCGCGAGGCCCTGAGCAACGACGAGGGTCTTCGGCAATGCCGCGAGGTGCTGGTCGTCTCTGGCGAGTGCTGCCTGGGCTTTAGGAGCGTTCTCAGGCTCGTCGAGACGCACAGGCTGCAGGGCGTGGACTGCACGATGCTGGTGCGCCGCGGCACCGATGATGCCGAGGACTCGGAGGTGATGGTGCTGAGCGGGGACCGCGTCGCCGACAAGGTTTCGGCCATGGAACTCGACGACGACGCCGAAGACGGCGAGGGTCGGATCCGCGTGGCCAAAGCCCTCCTGCGGCGCTCCCCGCGGCTCGTTGTACGGACGGATCTTCTCGACGTCCACGCCTACGTCTTCTCCAAGGAGGCTCTGCTGGGCGCGATAGAGAACGGCGGGCCGAGTCAGAGTCTCCGCGCGGACGTCGTGCCCGGCCTCGCGACCGCCTACTTCCGCGCACCCCCCGAGGACCTGGTGGAAGGGTACGACCTCTACGAGCGCATGATGGCCGACGACGACGACGACGGCGGCGGCGGCGGCGGAAGCATCCGGCCGCGCGGCGTCGTCGCGGTAGTGGCCAAGGAGCCGAGGCAGCAGCAGCAGCAACCGAGGGCGCAGCAACGAGAAGGAGGAGATGCCGAGGAGAAGGAGGAGGACGACGACCCTGTCGGCGCCGAATTTGTTGCGCGCATCCGGTCGATCGGCGCGTACGCTCAGCTCTGCCGGCACGTCGTGGCGCGCGCGAATTTGACCTTTCCTCTCGACGGAAAGATCTTGAAGCGCGACGGAGCTCTGGTCGGGCCCGACGCTCGGCTGGGGGAAAAGGTCACGCTCAAGAACACGACCATCGGCGCGCGCGCAGTCATCGGGACCCGGTGCAAGATTAACAACTCGGTCGTCTTCGACGACGCGGTCATCGAGGAAGGCTGTGTCGTTCAGAATTCGATCGTCTGCAAAAGGGCGACCGTGAAGACCAAGTCAAACCTCAACGAAGTTCAGGTGGGCGAGGCGGCCGTCGTGCCCGCCAATTCCCAGCTCAAGCAGGAGGCCTTCACCGCAGGTTCCTTCGGCGACGACGACGACGACGACGACGACGATGAGGATCCTATTAGTAGTAGTGGTCCGGCCAGCTTAGGATAATACTAGGCGGCTAGGTCGTCGAGGAGGCGGAGGACGAGGTGGGTGGAGAGGCCCATGATGGAGTCGAGACCCCCCGAGACTTCGGTGACGAAGGGCTGGAGGAGAGGGTGTTCGACCATCAGGCCGCCAGCGCACTGGAGCATGGCGTCGGCGTGGTCTTTGATCAGAGCGTCGACGACAGTGTCAGGTATTGGGTCGAAAGTAACGGAGGCCTCGTGGACCCCGATGACACGTTTGCCCGTGTCGAGGGCGTGGAGGCAGACGGCGCCCACAGTCGTGCAGCGACCGTAGGAGCTGATAAAGGCTCGACATTCGTCGACGTCGACCGGTTTCTCCCGGATCGTTCCTTCGAAGACGACCACCTGGTCCCCCGTCAGAAGGACCCTCGAATCTGCGGGGAGCTTCGAGACGAGGGCGTCCGCTTTGGAGGTGGCCACCAACCTCACGAGCGTTTCGGGGTCGCCCTCGCGATCCCCAATGGCCTTCTCGTCGATGTCGGGGACCATCGTCTCGAAGCTCGCACCCGTCGCCCCCAAGAGGGCGCGCCGCGAGGACGACGACGACCCGAGGATAAAGGCGGGGGCGTTCGGGGGCATCCTGGCGACAGATTCGAGTGCGGTCTCCAGGGAGACGACCATCGCAAGGGCTAGCACCATCTCGTCATCCTTTTATCAGTAACGGACCGAGAAAAGAGCATCTCGAAAATTATAGGGTAAGCCTCGCAG
This sequence comes from Chrysophaeum taylorii, assembly GCA_029834535.1. Lineage (NCBI taxonomy): Eukaryota > Pelagophyceae > Pelagomonadales > Pelagomonadaceae > Chrysophaeum > Chrysophaeum taylorii. The sequence goes on from JAQMWT010000334.1 coordinate 50,524, forward strand.
CCTACCTTTCTCGCGACGAGGCACGTGTGTGAGTCGGAACATCGCGGTGTTTTTTTGAGATTATTCCAGCCGTCTTAAGAGCAATTTCCCCCGAGGATAGATAGGTCGTCACGTCTAGCGCAAAAGCCGGATTGTGCTTGCTTTTCGCCATCACCGTGGACTGAATGCGGACTTGATCCGTGCAGGACGAAACTATGCAGTCATCATCAACCTTGTTTTGGCGCAGGGATCGTCGAGGATAACGGACACCAGCGACCACTTCTTCGTCTTGATGAACTTGGAGTTGTGGAACCATCGGATGACGAACTCAGTCGTGATGTGCGGCAGCTAAATAATTTTTCGGCTGCTAGAGGATCGGGCGTACGCGCGGAGATTTGGCTGTCGTCAGAACACGATCGGGATCCTCAGAACCGTAGTCCATGATTCCTGGTGGTCCGAAAAGAAATGAGACACTCGAAAACAATGATATGTCGAAAGGATCCCCATTCCGAGAGCACAGATACGTAACCACCGTCACATGCCCAGGCTTCACCAGGTAGAAAAATTTTTTCGAATGATGGTTGCTTGATAAGGTGGTGTGGATGAGGAAAGCGTTTTTTATGAATCGTACAAAAGAGGAATGGGATACCGGCTTCCTTGGCATTTTCCCAATGCAAGGTGATCGTCTTTTTCTTCGATGCGAGGTAATCACGAGGGGTGATGATGCTGGAGGTGCGCAAAAAAAAAAAGTCTCGAGCATCATAGCGCGCACGTCTTGATGTCATTTCCCCTGTTCTCGACCGCGATTGCAGTGCGGGTTTCGGCAGGAACGTGGAATTGCGATGACACGACCTTGAGCCTGACGATGGCACTACTGAAGCTGCGTACTGAGCATGGCACGGGTCCTTTTCGTTGACTTCGTCACGGCTTTGGACAGGGTCCCGTGGGGACTACTATGGGAAGTGCCATCGAAGTTGGATGTTCCATGGAAACTCGTACGCCTTATTATTTACAAGTACTACGGTTTCACATACATTTCCGGCGCTGCCGCTTTGATCGACTCAATCATGGCGTCAAGCAGAGTGATGTCCTCGGTCGTTTTTTTTTTGGTTCTGTGCATGGCGGCATTGACCCAATTTATCATAGTGACAACCCGGGGATCCAACAGGCGTATGCAGGACGAAGCAGGATGATGCGTAGATTCGTTTCAAAACCGTTGCACTTTGAGTAAGTGAGTGAGTGAGTGAGATGACGCCTCGTCGCATGAAAAGCACTCTTTCATATGGGGTTTAAGAGTCCACCCGTCCGAAATCCGTGATACTTTTTGTTGCCAAGTCAGGAATTCTCTACAACGACCCGGCGACGTATGATGATGATGCGGGGATTTCCAATACCGGCGACGGTTTTCATATTAAGTAAGTCCGGTTGTGGCGACGTTCAAATATCTGGGCTCGATACTTCTTCGCGACCGTAGAGACTCTGCGGACGCCGACTCTGGTCTGAATGAAAATGCCGCGGAATTCGGTGCGCTTTGTTATTCATTCGTTATTACGCTTTCGTTTCGAGATATACGTCTCCGGAGGTTTTTTAGCCAAGGGACCTGTCTCTCCGTCGGTCTCATACGACCTCGCGCTCCTCCACGGCGCGGAATCATGGTGCCTTTAGAACCGAGGTTGTCTTAAACGAAAACGACTATATGATGCTATAATAGTGCGCGATGTGCGACGACGACGCCAGACCGGAAAAAAACACCGCATAAAAAAAGCTTTGACCCTCTTTTGGAGCTATCGATACACTCATAATCTCTCTCGCGCGCGCGGCACCGAACTCGGCAGTATGCCGCCGCCGCCGCTCACTACGTATGCCCTCTGGAACCGTCTTCATTCATTCATTCATTCATTCTTTCCCCCTCGGAACGGCGGTGCGAAGCGACGGTCTCCTCCTCCTCCTCCTTCTTCTGGTGCAGTGCCAGAGCGAGAAGGTGGAGGAATTAAAAAACAACAACCTCTCGCGTTGAGTTCAGTTGTGCGAACATACCGACGACAACAAGAATTGATCCCCCGAGGTGGTCGGTCGGTTCTATAGTTTACGCGGAGATGGATGGATGGGATGGGATGGATGAATGACGTAGGCAAGTGATAAGTGTCGTTAATCCAAAAAGACTGGTGGTGCGGAATGCATGGCGGGGCCCTAGTGTGTTTTCAGCCGCGGGCCGAGCCGGTGGCACGCGTCATATGCTTTCCCCACGCGGGCGGAGGCCCGCACGCCTTTGGGGAGCTGGGGTCGTTGTTTTCCGACGCGATCGAGGTCCATGTGGTGAGCTACGCGGGTCGCGGCCAGCGGTTCGCCGAAGCGTTTGCTCCCGACGTGGAGACGGCGTCGCGCGAAGCGTACGCTGCGATTCGCGCCGTCGCGGACCGCCCCATCGTGCTGCTGGGCCACTCGTTTGGCGCGCTCCTGGCGTTCGACGTGGCAGCGAGGCTGGTTACGAACAACGACGCGGTCGTCGTGCTACGCGTGTTCGCGTCGTCGTGCCCCGAGCCCCGGGCCGTCGCGCCGCGGCTGAGCGACCTGTCGGACGCCGACCTCGTGACAGCGCTCGCGTCGCGCGGGTGGTTGCCGGCGGCGGCGAGCGGGGGTGGGTCTGCGGGTCTCCTCGAGCACGCGCTTCCTCCGCTTCGCGCGGACCTCGAGCTTTACGAACGATACGAGCCGCCGGAAACTGTCCCCAAGCTCAAAATCACCGCTCTGGGGGGGGAGCTAGACTCGTCGGTCCCCGTGGAAGAACTGGACAAGTGGCGGGCCTGGGCGGACGATTTCGAGGTTATAATCGTCGAGGGCGCGGGCCACTTTCACGTCGACTCGGACCGCGAGGAGCTCGCGGCGCGCTTGGAGACGACCGTCGAGAGCGCGTTGGCGGGCCTCGCGAGCTCCGCGCTCGTCGGACCGAGGTTCGCGCCGCCGCCGACCATGAGTGAGCGCACCATCGTAGAGGTGTTGTGGCGGTTGGCGGCGGAGCGGCCCGACGATCCGGCGATTTTTGATCCGGGCAACGAGTCGGGCGCGTCGTTGTCGTTCGCGCGACTCAGGCGCGAGGCGCTCAAAGTCGCCGCCGGTCTGCCGATCGAAGAAGAACACAAAGGCGAGGTGGTGGCGGTCTACCTGCCACCTTCGGCAATCTACGTCGTCGCGAATTTAGGCGTCTTCCAAGCCGGGGCGGCCGTCGTGTACTTCGAAGTCAACTACACCACGGCTCTCATCGACCAGCTCCTCGACGCGAGCAGCGCGCGCTGCGTGCTGACCAACGCCAGACTCGAACCGAACCTCCCGGCCCGTGCCGACCGTCTCCTCCTAGATGTCCTTGATTATGGATGCGCAACATCATCGTCGACTCTGACGGCGAAAAATGCGTACGACGGTCGTTTCGACCCGTCGGCGCTCGCGTACTGCTCCATGTCCTCGGGGACGACCGGCAAGCCCAAGGCAATATTAGTGGACCACAAGGCCGTGTTTCACAACTACTTTGCCCGGGACGCGGTCTGCCCGTACGACCGCGATGACCGCGACGGCTGCAACATATTTTTCGTCTGGGAATCCCTCCGCGCGCCCGTTCACGGTTTAGAGATGGTCGTCGTGCCCGATTCGGTCGTGGTCGACGCGCGACGTCTCGTCGCCTTTCTCAAACAACACAAAATCACGCGCACGATGCTGACCCCGAGCCTCCTCCGGAACATCCTCGACCAGCCTGGCTTGGATGCGAAACGGCACCTCGGACATATGCGCTACTTTTTTCTCCAAGGCGAGGTCGTGCCGCGCGCTCTCGTCGACGACTTTCGCGCAAAGTTTTCTTCTTCTTCTTTTTTACAAAAAAGAACGAGGCTCGTCAACTACTATAGCACCTGGGAGTCCCTCGACGCGACCGCGGCTATCCTTTCGCCGGCGCCCGAGGAAAGCGGTTTCTTCTCGTCGGTCGCGCCGGTCGGAAAACCGCTTCCGGGAGTGTGCGTGCTCGTGGTGGACAGGTCGTCGGGTCGCGTCGTTCCGCGAGGAGTTCCGGGTTTTGTGTACGTGGTCGCGAGCTCCCTCGCGCGCGGATACCTCGGAGACGACGAGAAGACGAAGGCGCGATTTTTCCCCTTATCGTCCCTCGCGGACCACCCCTCGACGCGCCGCGCCCTCGCTGCCGTCGAGACGCTTTTTTTGGAGGAGGACCCGTCTGTCCGGTGCTACGACACCGGCGACCGCGGCGTCGTCCTCGAGGACGGGAGCCTCGTGCTCCTGGGCCGCGCCGACAGCACCGTCAAGATCCGCGGCTTCAAGGTCGCCCTCAACTACGTCGAAAACGCCGCTCTCGATTTTTCTCGAGTGAAAACGTGCGTCGTCAGACCAGTCCTCGATCCCGAGACCCAGCAGCCGGTGGGTCTGGTCGCCTACGTCGTGCCCGCCACCCCCCAGAAGGAGGAGGAGGAGGAGGAGGAGGAGGGTGTTGTCAAGGCCGTCCGCGACCACCTCAAGGCGACGCTCCCCGAGTACGCCGTTCCCTCGCACGTCGTGGCCCTCGACGCGCTCCCCACCAAGCCGGGCTCGGGCAAGCTCGACTACTCGCGCCTCCCGCCGCCAGCAGTGGATGATGTTGCTGTTCCCGTCGAGACGACGACGACGACGACCCCGCCAACAACTCCAACGTCGTCGTCGTCGTCCTCCTCCTCGTTTGGGCGCGTCGCAGCGCGCGAGATTAAGGCGGCCTTTGAGACGACGCTGGGCCGAGAGGTGGCGACCGAGGCAAACTTCTTCGAGCTCGGGGGACACAGCCTCCACGCGGCCAAGATCGTCGGCCAGGTCGCCGCCAAGCTCGGGGTCGAGCTCGCCGTCGTGGACCTGTTCGAGCGGCCCTCCGTCGAGGCCCTCGCAGCCCTCCTCGCCGACCGTCGCGGCGGCGGCGGGAACGCGCTACCTCGAGGAGGAGGAAGAAGAGACCACTTTTTGGTCGTCGAGGCGCAGCAGCAACCCAACTTGACGACGCCCCTCGCTGTTACGGGGGCGGCCTGCCTGCTGCCTGGCGCGGGCGACGTGGCCGAATTCTGGCGGAACCTGAACGAGTCCCGCGACTCGCTGACCGAGTTCTCGCTCGCCGAGCTCAAGGCGAGAGGCGTCCCGGACGCGGTCCTCTCGAACCCCGCGTTCGTGCCCAAGGCCCAGATGCTGCGGGGGGACGACGTCGTCGCCTTCGACGCCTTTTTCTGGGGTATTTCCGCGGCCGAGGCGCGCGTCATGGACCCTCAGCACCGCAAGCTTCTGGAGGTATCTTGGCGCGCGCGAGAGACGGCCGGAAAAGGAACGCGCAACGCGGAAGAGGCTTGGGGCGTCTTCGCGGCCGCGGGCATCGACGGCTACATGATCCACCACCTCGAGGGCAAACCACTCCGCGACGCGAGCGATCCCGGCGCGATCTTCGCGGGCGAGGTCGGCTCGGAGAAAGACTACGCGCCGACGAGAGTTTCGTACCACCTCGGCCTCCGCGGGCCCTCGGTCGCCGTCAACAGCGCGTGCTCCTCGGCCCTCGTCGCCGCGGCGATGGCGGCGTACGCGATCACCGTCGGCGACTGCAAGGCGGCCATCGTCGGCGCCTCGTCCATCACGTTTCCAAACGCGGGCTACGTCTACGTCGACGGCCTCGTCGGCTCGGAGGACGGCGTCGTCCGGCCCCTCGACGCGCGCGCGACCGGCACCCTCTTCGGGGACGGCGTCGGCGCCTTCTGCTTCGAGGAGCAGGAGGCCGCCGGCGCGCGGGGCATCGCGGTCGTCCTCGGGGCGGCCGTGACGAACGACGGCCGTCTCAAGGCCGGCTTCGCCGCGCCCTCTCCCGACGCGCAGGCCGTCGCGATCGTGAGGTCGACGCGACGCGCGAAAGCCCGGCGCCTCGACGCCGTCGAGCTCCACGCGACGGCGACCAAGCTCGGCGACGCTATAGAAGTAGCTGGGCTTTCGCGCGCGTTGAAGGCCCTCGATGTTGCTGCTGCTGCTGCTGCCGAGGACGGCGGCGGCGGCGTCTTGTGCTTGGGCTCGGTCAAGGGCAACGTCGGCCACGCGAACTGCGCGGCGGGGTTTACGGGCCTGCTCAAGGCGTGCCTCGCCCTCGCTCACGCGCGGTTCCCCCCGACCGCGCATTTCCGGGAACTCAACCCGAAAATCCGCGGCGGCGGAATGCCGCCGAACGCGGTCGTCGTCGCCGGCGATTCGGCGGCGCTGCTGGGAAGAAACGACCGGACTCCTCTCCTCGCCGGGGTCTCGAGCTTTGGGGTCGGCGGCACGAACGCCCACCTCACGCTGTCGTCGGAGTTCTCTGTGCGGGACGCGGGCGGCTACTACGGCGAGGTTTTCGACGGCGAGGTTCGCGAGCCTAACAGCCGGCGACGCCCGCCGGTCGTCGCGTGGCGCGTGCCCGAAGACAGCCTGGAGACGCCGCGCGGCGCGGCCGCCAAGCCGGCGCTCGCGAGCGAGGCGGCCGCGGCGGCAACCCTCGCCGCGATGCGCGACGCGGCCGCCGCCGTCGGCATAAAAAGCAACAGCAAAAACAGCCCGGGCGTCAAGCCTATCTCGCGCGTCAACAGCCTCGACGCCTTAGTCGAAAGCCCGCGTCGCCGGCGGAGCGAGGTCGTGTGCCTCTCGGCCAAAACGGAGGCCTCGCTCGCGACGCTGGTCGAGGCTGTCGCCGAGTTTCTTCGCAGACGCGACGACGACGACGACGTCTCGTTGTCGGACGTGGCCAGGACGCTCCAGGAGGGCCGCGAGGAGTTCCGCGAGTGGCGCGTGGCCGTAAACGCGACGACCAAGGCCGAGGCCGCGACCGAGCTCGAAGCGGCTTCCCGCGTCCCGGCGCCGAAGCGACGAAAGAGCGAGGTCTGCCTCGAGCTCGGCGCTTCGCGGGTCCCGATCCGCCTCGGCGCGGGCCGCGCTCTTTTCGAGACGCACGCCGAGTTCCGGGCTCGGCTCCAGGCGTGCGCGGCCGTCGTCGACGCTCCGCTCCGCCAGCTTCCGTCGAACGGCGCGACGGCTGCGCCGGACGGCCTCCTCGACGCCCTCGGCTATGCCGTCGACCGCGCCGACTTTAGGCCCGACGAGGCGGCGACCTTTGCCGCGCACGGCCGCAGCTCGCGGATCGCCGCCCAGGCGGTCTTGTCGAGGCCCGCCGTTTCCGAGCCGGCGACCTTCTCGCTCCTCTACGCCCTCGCTGCCTGCTTTTTGACGGACGGCCGCCTCGTCTTTTTCTCCTCTTCTTCCTCCGGAGAGGAGGAGAGGGCGCCCTTCTTCGCCGCCATCGCCGGCCGCGGCGTCGGCCAGCTCGTCGCCCTCGCTCTCGACGGCGGCATCGCCCTCGACGACGCGCTTCTGCTCTGTTGCGAGCGCGGCCGTCTCCTCGAGGAGGAGGAAGAAGAAGAAGAAGAAAAACTTCTTCTTCTCGAGCAGTACGTGGCCGCTCGCGTCGCCGACCAGCCCGCGTACCTCGAGCCCCCGCGTCGCGCGGCCGTCGCCGACACCGTCTCCGGGGGGTGGCTCTCCTCGTTCGACGTCAAGGACCCGGCCTACTGGGGCCTCCAGTTGGCCAAAAAGGACGACGACGACAACTGGGACGCCGCTACTGCGGCCTTGGCGAGATGGGAGCCCGCACTAATCCTGAGCGTTGACATTTCTTTCGACAAATTTTTTGAAGAGGAGAGGTCCTTTTCTGTCGTCGCGCGGTGCGACGCGAGCGACGTAACGCGGGCCCTCGCGGTCGCGTGGTGCGCGGGGCTTACGGTCGACTGGCGCGCCGCGCGCCGCTCGGCCCGCGGGACAGCCTCGCGAGCGCGAGAGCCCAGATTTGTCGCGGGCGTCCCCGGCTACGCGTTCGCCCGAACGACGCACTGGGTCAACCCTTTAGCTTCGGTCTACGCCCCCCCGCCGCCGCCGCCGCTTCCGCCGCCGCCGCGTAGGAAGAAGAAGAAGAAGAAAGAGGCCCCCCTCCTAAGATCAGCAGCAGACTCTTGTCTCGTCGTTGTGACGCCACAGAAGTCGTCGTCGCCCAAGCGAGCGCGGCTCGTGTGCGCTGCGTACGCGGGCGGATCGTCCAAGGTGTTCTCGTCCTGGGCCGCCGCGGCGCCGCCGTGGCTCGAGGTCGCGGCGATCGAGATGGCCGGACGCGGCGCTCGCGCCGACGAACCCCTTCCGAATTCGGACGAGGACGACGAGGTGCACCGCGAGTCCGTCAGAAAAGCGATTTCTCGCTTGGATCCGCTTCCGTGGGCCCTCGTCGGCCTGAGCGCGGGAGCGCTTCTCGCGATCGAGTTGTACAAAATTCTCGACGCTCCCGCCCGCGACGCGCTCCGGTGCGTCTGCCTCGCCGGACGCGGCTTTCCTTCTTTGGGAACATCAATCCCCGACGACGACGAGATTTTCGAGACCTACGCGCTCGCGCCTCGAGCCGTGTTGGAGAGCGCCGCTTTCCGAAAAGTTGCGCTCCCGCGGCTCCGCTCGGACCTCGCCGCCGACGCGCGCGCGGCCGCGAGGGTGGTCCTAAACCCGCCTTCTCTCAACGTTCCTCTTCTGATTTTCGGGGGCCTCGACGACCCCTCCTTTCCCCCGACCGACGCGACCAAGTGGCGCGATGCCCTCTCGCCCCCTTCCCTGAGCGCGCGCTTCGTCCCCGGTGCCCACGACTTCCTCGCATCCTGCGCCGACGCGATCATCCCGGACCTCGTCCAATTCTTTGGAGGTGGCTGTCGTCCTACTTGTGATGATGATGATGAAGAAGAAGAGCTCCCGCTCTACGAGGTCCGCTGGGAGCACGCCGGAATCGTCATCATCGAGGAATCTCCGCAGCAGGAGCTCGACGCGATGATCCCGGCAACGCGTCTCGAGGATATCAGGCGAAATCTGCTGGAGGAGGGCGACGACGAGATCGTCGAAGAGACGGCCCGCTTCGCAGCTAAAACCGGGTCGCTCGTCCTCGACGCGCTCGCCTGCGGCTACGACGACTCGTGGCTCGATCGCGACGAGGCCGACGCCTGGGCCCTCGTTTGCGTGCTGAGGGCCGTGGCCGAGACCGACGCCCCCGTCTTCTGCACGCTCGTATCCCGCGCTTCGCCCCGCGGCGCCCTCGCCGCCGGCGCTTCCAAGTGCGCACCCTACGAAGGTCGACTCGTAGGAGTCCGCCGCGTCTACTTGCTGGGACTCGACGACGACGACCTGGGCGACGCAAACCTAGCGAACGGCGCGGCCCGCGCCGCGGCGCTCGCGGCCCCCAGAGACCTCGACGTCCTTCTGACGCCCGGACCCGACAACAACGGATGGCGCGCCGCAGTCCCGCGCGCCACGCTCAAAAAACCGGAGCATCGTCGCCGGCGCTCGGACGACGCTTCGGCGGCCGCCGCAGCCGCGCGATGGCTTCGCGCGAAGAAGACGACAACCCTCGTCACCGGCGCGACCGGCGGCCTCGGCGCGGCCCTCGTCGAGTGGCTGCGCGATTCCGTCGGCGCGAACAACCTCCTCCTGCTCGGGAGAAGGAGCAACGGCTCCAACCACGTCGCTTGCGAGTCCGTAGGCGACCCCGACGCCCTCGACGCTGCTTTGGAGGCCTACCCAAAAAACATCGGCGCCGTCTTCCACCTCGCCGGCGCGCTCCGCGACGCGACCATCGCCACCATGGACCGCGACGCCTTCGGAGTTCCTATTTACCCCAAGGCCCGCGGCCTCGCGGCAATTCGAACGGTGGCCGCCAGACGACGATGGCCAGTTCGCGCCATCGTCGCCTACTCGAGCACCACCAGCCTCTACGGCTTTGGCGGCCAGTCCAACTACAGCGCGGCAAACACCTTCGTCGATCATCTCGCCGACTGGGACGACGACCCCTCTAAGCCTCCAGTCGTCGCGATCCATTGGGGACCTTGGGCCGACGCCGGCATGGCCAAAAGGGGCACCAAGGCCCACTCCTTCGCCCTCCGCTTCGGCGACGCACCCCTCGCCACAGACGAGGCCCTCCGCTGCCTCGCCTTTGCCCTCGGACCCGCGCCCTCGCGCTTCGCCGCCTTCAAGGTTGCCAACTGGGACAGGTCTCCCTGGAAATCCCTCGCGGTGAGACTACGAGCGCCTTTTTCACTCCTGGTGAAAAAAATAATCACAAAAACGCAGGCGACCGACCACCTCGTCCTCATCCCTGGAAAAAACCACGACGACGACGACGACGACGACGACGACGACGCTGTTCCGCGCGTCACAGAGGACGAGGACGACGACGACGATGGATCGTCAAATCCTAAAGACGCCGTCGAGCTCTTTCTGAGAGCACGCGTCTCGGAGTGGCTCCCGGACGCGACGCTGGACGCCCTCGGCCTCGACTCCCTCGACTTCGCGCAGATGCGTGCCCAGGCGGTCGACCTCTTCGGCCGGCCCGTCCCCCTCGCCCTCTTTTCCACCCCCGACCGTCAGTTATACTTATTCCCGTCTGAATTTATTTTTACCACCGCATATCTCAGGCACGCTCGCCGACCTCGCCGCCGCCCTCCGCAATCACCTCGACTCCGCCACCACCGACGAATAATTTTACTTCTTGTTGTAATATGTTACTTACTTCCTTACTTCTTCGCCTACAAAATCACGCCGGGGATCACTGCGCCACCTCCATTCATGGTACACGCAACGTCACGTTGCGCATGTCCGGCCCCAACAACGACACGACGCGCGAACTATCTTTTGGTTGGAATTTGGATTTAAATTTAACGCCTTCTGCCTCAAAAGCTTTAAACTCGAACGGCACGAGTTGTGGCAGGCACCACACCGCGGGAGAGCCACGCGCACGTGGAATGGCCGCAAGTGGGGAAAATTTAGTTAGATCTCCGCCGTCGTGCCGTCACCACCGCTAATCCCAGACGACGACGACAGGTTCGACAGGTTCGACAGTATCGAATTTGAATCGATACCGATGGCTGAGCAGCGGAAACGGAGGGCGCGCGTGCGAATGCGAAAATTTGAAAGACGCCAGCTACCGTCGGTCGAGCCTCGGGGTCCTGCGCCCAGCAGTGGCGCATCACCTTCACACGAGGTGTGCATCAGCGTCAGGCGGGACCTCAGGTCCAACACGTCGCGTGATCTGCACGGCCTGCAATCCAGCCCAAGGGACTTTGCGCGAGGCGATCTGAAAAAAAGAGGACGATGCCACAAGAAAATACATCGGGGACTTCTCAGTGAATATGTTCGACTCGAGCAGCCTGTGCCACAGGGCAGAAGAGGTCTCGTCACGCTACGGGTAACGCGTACTCGGGGGCCATGAAAGGGGCGGTACTGCCGGCGCCGCCCTCGGACACGTGCGTGGTATACGCCCGGAATTCGTCACAACGAGACAGGCCGAAATCACGTATTTCGCATACGAGGTCGTCGGTGAGCAGCAAGTTGCTGGCTCTGAGATCCCGATGCCGCAGGTATACGGGTGCGCGAACGCACCTGAACGGGTTGATCGTAGATAAAGCACATGCCACGAGCGATCTCCTCAGCCCAGCGGAGGCGCATCGCGCTGTCGATAGAAACAGTATGGTCGTCTTGCAACTTGCGGAGGAAATCCTCGAGAAAAATGCTCCGTGACGATCCCGACCATATTTTGGTCGGTAGTAACGGCCCCGTACACCTGGACGATGAGCGGTCACCGTAGAGTCAGTCAGCATAATCGCGAGCTCATTCGTGCATTCGCCCAAGATCTTAGCCTGCGGTCGTGGCCTGCGCACTTCTTCCACTGCGCGCGACAGAAGGCACAGACTCTGCTGCTCCTTACACTGCACGCGGCGTTCAGCCCGGAGAGCGAGATGATCTTGACGGCGACGGTCTTGTCTGCAAACGTGCCGCGATGCAGACGACCGATGTTTTTTATCGCGAAAGGCTCCGGTTCGATCGAGTCGAGTCGAGTTTCGGAGAGGATGCCTGTGAGAAGTCTCGGTTCTATACTACTCGAAGACGACTTTTTTTCAACACAATGCTCAAGAACGCTGCCATACGACCGATTTTTGGACTTTGGCTGCTCTTTCATGCTTCGTCTTGCACGCGACCTCCTTGTGAATGTCTGCAACTTGGTCTCGAGGTCATTTGCACGCTCTCCTAGACCCTCGAGAATCGCGCTCGAGGATATCTTAAGCAACACGTGCTATTTTGGCAACGGCTTCGTTTACCTCGTCGTCAGCAGTGAGCACTTGAGCAGGGCTATCCTCGTCGAGAAAATTCTCTGACATGACACGTCTCAGTTCTCTACAACGCGCATGGCGTCTTCGAACTCGTCCTTCTGTGTCTCCGGAAGCGACGAGATCTGTGGAAGAAGTGTGCTATATTTGGCAAGATTGCCTGGTATTTGCTTGGCGATCATGCATCTGCTGGTATGTATGCTCAGCGGAGTGCATCCAAGCACCTGACGAACGATGGCTTCGTCCAGCTCATTCAGCTTGGAGCTGTGGCAAACAAAGCCCCACTTGCGCCGCCGAAGCCATCCCTGCTCCTTGAACAATTCACAACTTGCACCTGAAGGTCGAGCATCAGCTCGAGGAGCTTGGTCATTCGAGACGAGACAACGCGCTTGGCGCTGTCATCGCGAATTTTATTCGTGTTTTCGGAGAGAATTTGAAGCATCTCGAGCGTCTTGAAGACGCGCTCGCCGGCCGTACGGACGTCCGACGCCTTTCGATGCAATGTCTCAACACTTTCGAGGATAGCCTTCGCTGCACAGCGCAAAGGGGCGCGACTCCAGGAATCTCTTGTCCAACCATATGCCCATCGGCAACTATCTTGGCATTGTGTGTCATCTCCTTAACGCATTTTGACCCTTGCCTCCGACGCGTGCCGCTGCGCCTGCGAACCGCAAGCACGCACCAGCTGTCAGCACGTACATCCATATTTTCGATCGAAAGCGACCCGGGTATAGCATCGCCGTCTCTTGGACCTTTCGCGCACTCGATGCCGCTCGTGCGCGTCCAGCACGGGGTTCGCGCTGGAAGTCGTCCGTCAACGGTTGACGCGTTGCTGGAAACGTGCGCGCCGCAAGGTTCGTCGTCGTCAGAACGTCAAAGCCCGTGCGTTCATTCAGCTTGCGTCGTCGTTGCTTGGTGCGCTCGCTACGTAAGAAGGCAGCGCAGTAGGCGAACTCGACTGCCGAAGCTTGTTTTCGCGGCTGGTTGGGCCGGCGACAGCGGCACATCGTCACATTCGTGTCAGCTCAATGAGCCTATAAAAATATAAAGAAAGAAAGAAAGAAAGAAATCGTGCTGGGAGCGGGACGGACGTCGACGCAACGGTGCTACTTGCCCCAAGGTCGTTCGCAGACGGTGTCGTCGGGCGGCATCATAAGGGTGCGCGTGCGAAGATGGAGCGCATAATCGTCTGATACGCCTCCCCGGGAGGAGCGACGATAACCCCCGAGTTGTGTTGTGTTGTGTTGTGGGCCTTTGTTCGAAGCGGCGGCGTAGTTGGCATGAAAACCCGGAGATGATCGGCATGTCGCGGGGTCTTTCTTCCCTCGGGTTTGTTAAGCCCGCTCCTCACGAGCAGGAAGGAAGGAACCAGGGGGGGAGCATGCGTGCCCGCAGTAACGATGCTGGTGTCATCCCCCCGGAGTCGGAGTCGGAGTCGGAGTCGGAGTCGGAAAGAGCGAAAAGATCCGGGACAGACCCTATACAGGACCATCGTTAGATCCGTTGTTGTTGTTGTTAAATGTTAATGTTGTTGTTGTGGGGTGTGATGCGCGGTGGGCTGTGCGAGGAGCCGTGCGGGCCGTTGTTCGGTGGGCACCGGGCTCTCGCGCGGATCGTGTCGCGTCGGTGCTCGGAGGCGTCGTGCTGCGGGGAGGCCGGGCGCCTGGAGGCGTTGAGCAAGGGGTGGTCCGCGCGCGACGGGCGGTACGTGACGCAGGCTTTGGTGTACGGGGGTTGGCTGTGCCGCGCGTTATTTTTGCTGGATCCCGAGCTGCGCGGGAGCAAGGGGTCGATCAGCGACGTGTCCCGGCTCGCGGGGCTGGACGCGCTGTGCGGCGTGAACGCGACGGTCCCTTCTCGAAACGAAGAGAATTTCGTCGTGGTCGGCGTGCACCACAACGGGCTCGGGAACACGTTGTACCAGTACGCAACGGCGCGGCTGATGGCGTGGTCGATGGGGGCGCGGTACGCGTCGTCCCTGATCGTGGAGCGCGAGGGCGCGATGAACTTGCAAATCGCACCTCATTCTCGCGAAGCTTGGCGCGCGTTTTACGAAATATTCGAACCTCCAAACCTTAACCTCGACCTCAAGCTCGGCGCGACGGTGAACGGGTCGCGACGCCTCGACGCGCCGTGCGCGCGGCTCGTGCCGATGCGGTCCGAGTACGTTGCGAACGGCACGATTATTTTTGGCGAAAGGCCGGCCGACAAACGGCGACGTCGACCGCGAGAGACTCTCCGCGAACTCGTTGCCGCGCTCCGCCGACCCAGCGCGCGACCCAGCGCGCTCCGGTGCGTGAAACTTATCGGGTTCTTCCAGGACTACGCGCTCTACCGGGGGGTGATGCCCCTCGTCAAGGCCTGGCTCCCCGTGCGTTCGCGCGATCTCGCGACGTCGCCGTCGCCGTCGGACGTCGTCCTTCACGTCAGGCTCTGCGATGGACCCTACCACGTCTACAAGTATTACTCTGTCGAAAATTACTTTGGACCCATCCTCGACCGGCTAAGGGGGAGGCCGATTCGACTCGTCACGGCCTGCTCGCCCTTCAAGCCGGGAGTGACTCGGGACCTCGTCGACAAGTACGGCGCGCTCGTCACTAGGCCGGAGATCGTCGGTTCGAACCGCCCCGGCGCGCCCGAGGCCGACTTCATCTACATGACCAGGGCGACTACCCTCGTCATCTGCGAGTCCACCTTTTCGTGGTGGGCTGCCGCGCTCTCGAACGCGACCGTCGTCCACGCCCCGGGGACGGGGGTCCTCCCGGTAGCCTGGGACGACCCTCGCTACGTCTTCCACGACGTTTCGAAACGTGCGTTTTATGGCCGCTTCGACGGCCGGACCATTCGCTACAACCTCCGCACCAACCGATCCTCCACTATGGAGGAGGAGGAGGAACCGAGAAGGCGTCACCACCACCACCACCCGACAATGACAATTTGGGGAGGGGGGAACTTTCTAAAGGCAGGGTTAGGTTAATTTGACGACAACAGTGGTGGTGGTGGTGGTCATGCGCCATAATCAACAGATCCGAAGGCACTTGTTGGCCATCAAGGAACTCCTGCCGGGCGCGACGGGGCTGACCCGCGACGAACTCGAGATCGCGGAGCGGATCTCGCGCCTCGAGCACGTTGAGACCCCCGATGCAGTACTCCCCGGTCCAGACTCACCCGTCGCCGACGTCGAGATCCTCCCTGTCTCGGAGACCGACATCGCCGGAACGGAATGGCCCCTGCGGCCGCCGGTGGGCCGCGCATGGCTCGGTCTTGAGGGCGAGGCGCTCTCGATGTCGCGAAGCTCGAAGTTGTACGGCGACGCGCGGTACGACGAAGTCGACGACGACGGCTCGTCCGACTCTCTCCCCCCGAGCAAAAAGCAACGCGACCAGCCACGGGATGACGACGTATCGCGGAGGGTCGACCGATGCGCCCCTGGCGACCGGAATAGCGAGGAATCCCCCCTAGAGCGGGAGGTCATGGACCTCTCCGAGGCGATGGGTCTCGACGCGTCGTCCGGCCTCGTCAAGGAGGCCCTCAAAAAGACGCGCGGCGGCGGCCTCGAAAGGGCGATCACCTACATCCTCGACGCCCGGGAGGCCACAATCGCCCGCAAATCTTCCTGCCGAAGGCGCCGTCGGCGCTACTAAATATCTGTATGGAAATCCGTGCGAATTCTGGGCCGGGCGGCGAAAATTTCCTCGGACGAAAGAGAGTCACGACAGGACTTCGCGAGAAAAAAAAACACCAGATGCTTGAATGTCACCACAACCGGGTTACTACTTAATATGGCGACCGTCCGCTTCTAGGTCGGTACCATCGGGTCATCCCTGACTAGGCAACGTCTGATCTCGGATTTCAACGCTCTTCCCCGAAGCCATAGGCTGTCGGTCGGTCGGTCGGTCGGTCGGTCACCTGTGTACCAACCTTTGTGCGATGAGACGCGGCAGTGGCGACGGCGGTCGAGAAACAGAAGTTCGAGTACGACATCCTCAGCGCCGCCGCGATATGCATTGTAACGACGTCCGTCCAGGGACTGATTACATCATCCTGCTTCGTCTTGAAAAGGCATGGTGGCTCCTCTTCTGTCAAAGGCGTTGTCGCCGTAGTCAAAGCCGCCGCGAAGAAACTACGAACAGAACCGGACCAAAAAAGGCATCACTCACCCTATGGCCGAGTCGATCGATGCGGCAGCGCCGGTTTCCGGCGAATCGCATCCGTATACACACGGTGGAGCGCTTCTAGAACGTGCGAGTCTCGGCGGAACGCGGAGACTTCGAGAGTGCGATTCGCGGTAGTTCGCGCAGGACCTCGTCGAAAGAAAGAAAATCCTCGCGGAGACAATCAATAAATAAACAGGACCCACGTTCCCAGGCCGCGCTCGCGACGTGCCAACTTAACACTGAACGTGATGACCTGCCTTATCTACGCACCTACCCCGAGACGCCACCAGCTGATTATTATTAAAAGGTTATTCAGCTCCCGTACAACGCGACTCGTCCGAAGGTACGACGCCAAGTTCGTCACGATTTGGTCGCAATGACACCGGCCTCAAAACAAGCTTGATAACCACGAAGTTTCGCGCGAAGTGTGCTCGAAACGTGTTGATGATATCCAAACGTGGAGTGCCAGCATACATCTGCATGGCGACGATCAAAACTTGGAGAGAACGCTCTTAAGACAACCGACGACAAACAACAAGCTCCCAGTTCCGAGACGAATCACCAAGAAGCGACTCTCGCAACCTGCGTTCAAGCCGTCGCACATCGAGCAATTGACTCGTTCGTTCACGACGAGCAACCCCAGAGGAGCAAGTAGCAAGCGACGCGCAGCGGCCGAGAATGCCGCCGTCGCCGCTGCGAAAGCCGCCGAAATACGCGCATGAATTTCTACTAAAGGCGTCAGAATCATCTCAGCTGCAGATGCGATACCATCCCGGTTCGGTGCGGTGGCAGATGCCTTTGAACGCACCGCGTGCTCCATCTACACCGAACTTGCTTCCGCGTCCGACGGTATCGATTCTAACGTGCACGCCGCGACAAATTTCGGCCGCACCTCCGGTGATAAGAATCGGTGAAGCTCTCGGCGACGCTCACATCTCAAATCCGACCCCACTTGCCAGGACGACATTATAGTCCAGCTAAAATCCATAGCAAGCAAGCGCGATCGAGGATGTACCCACGTTCCATGCTTCGGGACGAAGGTACAGCCAACTCCCGCGCAGCGAAAGGGTGTACATCCGTGGGCCCGCGTCATTCATTCGCATGCTGAATGAATCTATCTCATGTGTGCGGGCCACGCGCGCTCCGTTCGTCCATATCAACCTGCGCGCAGAGGCTATTCCATCCAACCCACTATAAGAAGGTCGTCGTCGACGCAGTTTCTGTCGGAGAGCGGTGTCGACATTGTCACGTCCCTCGGCAGAGGCACTAGCTACTACCAACTGGGGCATCAGCACTAACGAGGACGACGCCACGAGCTTTCCCCGAGAAGTCGCAGCGGCATGACGCGAGCCGAGACCCGAATCATCTGCTCGCCAGTGGTTTTCGCCGTGCCCGCGCCGCCGAAGGGCCACTGCCACGCTACTCGCTTCGGCGACATACAAGTTCTTCACCAGAAACTTATGAAAAACAGACAGACATCTGCCGATTAGTAGTAGTAAGGACCCCTGTAAAAAACTGAGAGGTACGGTAGTTTCAGTTGCTACCGAATATAGGTCAAAGTTCCCAGTGGGTGGTCCCAGAAAGGTGAATGTACCCCGAGGCCAGAAAAGCGTTTTCGAAAAGGTCACTGCTAAAAAGTGCGGAGGTGGTGGTGAGGAGGGATTTGGTCAAGTGAGAAGCGACATTCTTCAATGGCACCAAGCCCGGCTCCTGGCGCTTTGAGTCGGCCTACGATATATACGACTCATCAGACGACGAGTACGAGGATCGATGGGGACGACGGGAACAAGGGCGAGAAACTCGCTGATGATAGTATGATAGATGCCAAACGTTATTGACGGCGGCTATGGAGAGATTTGACCCTCTCCGGGTACATGGTAGAGACTGCGTGCAGTCTTAGGCGTGTAGAGACCATTCCGCTTGTCACATGCTACTACACAAGGTAGGGATTTAGGCCCTAACTCCTTAAGGACATTAGGTCCCATAGAAGCGTTTACACTGACAACGGGGAACGAAGTCTCTGTTAATTAAACAGAAAACCCCGCACCCGACAGTACGCACCTGGAGGCCTACTCCATGTTGGAAAGAGCTTCAGACTGGGTTCTTCATAGTCATGAAAATAAAAGGGCGGAAGGGGTAAGGGAAAGAAAGAGGGAAAGCCGTATTACGGAGAGAAAACCCTCGTGTAGAGATAGGTGTGAAAATGTTCCAGTGTCGCACACATAGTAGTGTAGCTCTCTGGAGGCTATGGACATCACGCAGATCCTTACAAATTCATTTGGTCTAAGGCCGGCGCGAACGACGTCACATTGAGTGCCATGGACCGTGGGACGACCACTCTCGACGTGCATGCCGCTCCTCTATTCCCAATACCCACCTCTATCATGGCTGCACGCGTAGACCACGCCTCCCACGCAACTTGGCAGCGACGGGCCTCGTTCCCAGGTGGATTGGGGTCATCTGGTATGTATTTCAGGGCGATTAAAAAGCCCGGGCGGTCTTTGAGGGATTTCGGCCCCGGTGCGAGACTTCGCGTCTCTTAACCGAAGCAAGTATACGAAAGAGTGCGTCGTGGTGAGGGGCTGCAGACACTCATTACCACAAGGTCATTCCGAAGACACGGAAGACTTCGGCGGCGTAGCCTAAATACTATTGTCCCTTTGTGAGGTAATGAATGTTGAAGCCGAAGCTGCCGGAACTGTTTGTGATGCTGGTTTTGTGAATCCACCAAGCAGGAACGTAGAGGATATCACCATCTTCCTGCAGGATGACATTCTTGGGTATCGGACGGAGTTCTCGGGTGACGGTGGGGCTGATGACGATGTCATACTCGACGTCATCGTGGTACTTTGGATGGACGAGCTCCCAGGTTTTTGGTTCTTTTACGCCGAAGCTCAGAAAGTTGTCCGGGTGTGAATGATAGTAGTTTACGACAGACTCGGTCCCCGAGCTCATGAGGTAGTTGTGACCGAGAAAACGACCGACGAGACTAAAATCTTCAGGAAAGATCGATTTTCCCCGAAGATCTTGTTCGACAGTAGCGACTTGCTCTTGGTTTAGCAGATACGCGTGTACTTTGAGTGCAGGGTTGTCTAGGTTTCGCGAGTAGAAACGACCCACTTTCTCGCGTAGTGAATGATTCGTACACGGAAAAAAGATGTTGACCTCTCGAGCCGATTCATCGCCATAACCGACGTAGGTAAACGGCTTGTACCAAATCACGCGCTCGCACTCGGTGAACATATTTTGAGCCTCGACGCCAAAGTACACGAAATCCTATATCTTCTAAAAAAAAAAAAAGCAATCCTTGAAGATGATTGGGGTCTTCGATTTGTGAATCAAATTCAATTCGTTACAACTTGCTGTCTTGTAGTCGTCGGGGATCGGCCAGAGCCAGCTGTGCAATGCGAAGAACGTACCCACACCTCCGTAAATCTTCGCATCCAGAGCGTTTTCGTACTGCGTCAACGTTAACAATAACACGGCCAATATCGACAACCCAGTCCACGTCTTGCCGCCGACCACTCGCCGTTTCTGCGTCTTGGATACTTGTTCCATGTCGACGCTCGTCGGAATGCTTGTCGGAATAACAAATTATTTCTTTGTGCTTGGGGTTCTGGGGATGATTGTTTCGTATCGTTGCTTTCGGTTACTACTGTTCAACTTATAGTTAATCGCGCGATCATACATTCCCGCAATTTGACGTCATCAGCTTTGCAGAGAGAGAAATTCTGACGTTGCAGCGCATATTTCGAAATCAGGATTCGCATCCTTTGGTTCTATTCCCGGCTTCTCCGGAGTACTGCTGTGCCGAGCGCGGTCGTGCGAGGTGGGAACACGTCGCCGAACCTCTCGCCTTGGGCTACGACGCGCGCCGGGGCACATCGAGACCAGCGGCACTCGTTTGAAAGCCGTCGCGAAAGTCCGTCCAAACCCTAGATCGGCTCCTTTGAGGCCGCCCTGCCCGAGCGCCGAGGGCCTTTACTTAATCCGCAGAGCCACGCCGTCAGGATCTTGTTCCGGACCTGTAGTCAGCTTGGGGTAAGTAAAGGCTGTCCATCGCGACCCACTACACTCGGTCGAACACGCGAGACGCATGCCGCGAACGTTCGAGCTCGACGTCGACGCGCCACTTGTCAAGGCTGTCCTGGCCACCGGAACCTGCCGACAGGTCTGGTCCGACTGGCAACTACTGAACGCTGTCGTTGCGCGCGACCGGTCGAAGAATCTCCGAGGTGCGGCCCTCGACTCGCCGAATTTTGCGCTCGGGCCACGACATGCATCAGGCGAGTATTCCGACAGTGCGAATGGGATTTCCCGGCGCAACTATAAAAAGACGGTGCTTGGCGCTGTGCCTACGTCGTATTGCAGCCGCACGAGAGCTTACGGTGGCCGACCGGCCGAATTCCGTTTTCGGAGGCTACGAATGAGACGTATTGGACCACCGACGGGCGAAAACAAGCCCGCAGCCTTTCGCGTGAGCCAGCGCTTGCGATTCTGACGGCTCCGGCGCCCGCCCCGGTCGTGCAGGGCACCGACACCGGCCGAGTTCGAAGCCCGTCTCCGACGCCGTCGTCTGGGAGCAAGCGACGCGTCTAACGAGGCCGAAGCTACGCCACGCCGCCTCGCCAGAAGAGTCGAATGAGTGGTCAGGAAGATGACGGCGAATACCGCGACAGCGACGAGATGGACGCGGAGTTGAGTTTGGAGGAGCTGCAAAAGCGGCTCCGTGATTATAAAGCTCTGGTGAAGTCGCTACGCATGACAGTCAACCGCCTGTATTGCGCGCTGGACGAGAAAGAGGACAAGATCACCGCCCAGCAAGAAGAATTCCGTCGCGTACAGGCCGAACTTGATGCTGTTCGACTTTCGTACCAAAGCACCGGTGCCGGAGAAGAAGATGATGATGCGGCGGAGCTGACTCCCCAACGTCGATTAGAGCTTCTCCGACCACTTATGGCTGCGCGCGAAAAGCTTCCGCGAGGACGATGTCGGCGACGCGACCTCCTCGCCGACTTCGCATCGAGACTCCCGTCGCACGAGCGTTCGGCTTTGATGCCGATGTTGCCGAATCAAGCAGCGAAGAGCAGCCTGTACATGTTTACGACGAAATGTTGGGCGGTGTCGTGTTGTATACACAAGTCTCTTATGGGCAGGATTTTTCGACGACTGATGTGGCACCTTTTGGGGAGAGAGAGAGATAGGGTCTAATTTTAGGGTGACTGTTTTCTACAAAGCTTCTTGAGGTACTCATCATTTCGAATAGAATCTGCGAGCACAATAATAATAATAATAACCCGCTTGTCTTTTGAAGAGGTTATTTATTGCATGCGCGCCTGGCCAGCGTTGGCCGCATCGCGGCTCGAGTCGACGCTGGGGGCGAATAATTATTCGCCAGCGATGTACGAGGAGCTCGCGGTGGTGCGCGAGTCGCTGGCAGCCTACAGCAGCAGCGCCGTCGGCGAACGGCTGTTCGGGAGGGAGGCGGCATGGGCGCCGACGTGCGTCGTGCGGCGCAACGCTTGCTTGATGGAGCCCCCCCGGCGTGCGGACGCGCTGGATACCATGATTGCGCTGTTCGCTTTGGGCGCGAGCGTGCCTCTTCCCGAGGCGCGGGCAGCGCTCGGGCGGCGGTGCCTCGGGACGCTCGAGTCGCTGGGATTGACGTCACGCGTCCCGGGGGAGGGAAGCGTAGCGTCGGCCGTGGCGATCTCACCCCTCGGCGACGACCTGCTGGTGTGCACGGACTTCGCGCCGCCGTGTCACGTGTCGCGGGACCAGCCGTGCATGTACGTGGGCCCGGACAGCGCGGCCCTCGCGGACGTCGTGAGCGTCGTCGCCAGAGGTCGTCGCGCGTGCGACCTGTGCGCCGGGAGCGGCGTCCAGAGCCTCGTGGCTCTTGGGAGCGGTGCGACGGCCGTCCTCGCGGTGGAGCGGGAGCCCCGCGCGGCGGGATTCTGCAGGCTCAACCGTGCCCTCAACGCGCGACGCCTCTTAGAAGAGCCTCGTAGTAGTAGGAGTAGAGCCGTGCTCGACGACGACGACGACCGGTCGTTCGACCTCGTCGCCGCCAACCCGCCCTTCGTCGCTGTCCCGGGAGAACTCGGGTACGAGGCGTTCGCGGACGGCGGGGCTTCGGGGGAAGCCGTCATACGGGATGTCGTCAAGTTCGCCGCTGATCATCTCGCCGACGGAGGTTTGCTGATAGTCGTGTGCGAAATTCACCACCACCACCACCACCACCACGGGTCCTCCCTCGTTGACAGGATCGCTGCGTGGTGGGACGCCGAGGACGAGCCCGAGGTGGTGGTGCTCCGCGAGCCGCCGGATCCAACCAAAACCCCGGCGGCAGTGGCGGCGAGGCGGTGTATAACTGCTCGGTCGCGCCGGCTTTGGATCGAGAACCTCGAACGCCAGGGCATCGACTTTGTTTCGAACGGGTTCATCTTCATCCGAAGGCGGCTAGACCGTTCGAATTCAAAGAAGAAGAAGAAGAAGAGTCCCCTTCTCTTAGAAGCCCCGCGGCTCTGGGCGATGCCGCCGACCAACGTGGAAGCTCGGTCCGCCGCGAGGCGGGCGCTCGACTATCTGCAGGTGCTGCATGATTAGGTCCTTAATATTATTATTATTAGTATGCGGGAAAGGCGGGGTCGACGGTGGCGCGCCAGGCCTGGAGGCCACCCTCGACGTGGCGGCACACCCGTTCCCTAAGCGCAGAGTGGGCGCGGAGAGCGCTTGTCGCGAGGCGCGAATCGACGCCGCGACGGCACAGGACGAAGATTGATTTGTTTGGTTCGTCGAGAGGGAGTTTCTCGAGGACCGCATCCCCGTTAGTGGCGATGATGTCGGCGATCGGCACCGAGACCGAGCCGGGGAGGCTGCACATGGAAAACTGGTTGGGGTCGCGGACGTCGAGGACGACCGCGCCGTTCCTGGACAAAGCCCGGGCAAGGTCGGCGCACGTCGCCACGGCGTCCTCGGGGAGCGGGGGTGGCGGCGCGGGCGCGATGGTCCCAAACCCCGCGCCCTCCACCACCACGAGCCCCATCGCGGCGCAGCTGTCCTTGGAGTCCTGGACCGATCGGATGGTCGCGGCGACTCCGCAGAGCTGACAGTTCGGGCGCTTCGGAGGCTTCCGAAACCTCCGAAGCTCGCGGCCGTCGAAGACGGCGATATCGTCGTCTGGCGCGCGCGTCAGGATCTCGAGGGCCTGGAGCGCGCCGAGGGCCCCCGGGACGGGCCCCAGGACCCCGCGGTCGGCGCACGACCTCTTGGCCTCGATCGTCGCGGGGCGCGGGTGCGCGCACCGGTAGCAGCAACTGAGCCAGTGGTACGTCGAGAGCGAGCCCTCGCGCCCGAGGGCGCTCGCGGAGTAGAGGGATTTGCCCGCCAGAAAGCACAGGTCGTTCAGCAAGTACCGCGTGCCAACGTTGTCGGAGCAGTCGGCGACGACGTCGT
Organism: Chrysophaeum taylorii; assembly: GCA_029834535.1. NCBI lineage: Eukaryota > Pelagophyceae > Pelagomonadales > Pelagomonadaceae > Chrysophaeum > Chrysophaeum taylorii. Next base: position 74,318 of record JAQMWT010000334.1, read on the forward strand.
GAGATTTGACTAAGTCGGCCGTCGCATCGTCAAACCCTGCGCGCTTCGAAACTGCGCGTATCTCTACGTTCGGATTGAGCGCGCGGAGCGCGCGGGCCGCCGACTCGACCTTCTTCTCCCTCGCCAACGCCCCGGCCTCCGTGTGGAGCGGCTGCCGGTGCAAGTTCGACACTTCAACCACATCGGCGTCACAAATCGTCACAGCGGACACGCCCGCCCCGACGAGGTAGGCGAGGCACGAGCACCCGAGTCCCCCGGCCCCCACCACCAGGACCCGCAACTTGGACACCTCGGCCTGCCCGCCGGCGCCGGTCACGAGCATCTGCCGTCCGTACCGCTCGAGGTCCATATTCCTTACCCCGAAAGATCCGCCGCCGTAACGCTCAGAACAACAACAACAAAAAGATCATCATCATCATTCATGGGAGATCCAGCTGAGGCGCCTCGGCGCCGAGGTAGCTTCGGGTCCTCGGTCGCCGCGCGACGCCACCAGCGAAGGGGCTCCTTCTCGCGCCGCCCCAAGGACGACGATCCTCAAGTCAAGGAAGACGAAGATCTCGTCGAGAAGACCGAGGACAACAAGACCGAGAACAAGCCCTCCGAGAAGCCAGCGCGCCGCAACTCCTTTGGCTCGGCGGCGGCCGCGCGCCGCCATTTCCGCAAGAGCTCGCTCCGCCGCCGTCGCTCCAACTCTGACCTCTCCCAAGACGAGGAGGGTGGTGGTATCCCCGAGCGAGACAGCCTCGCCGAAGAAGAAGAAGAAGAAGACGACGAAGACGACGACCGCCGCCGCCGCCAAGACAACAACAACAACAACAACAACAACAACCAAGAGTAGGTGGTGCTTTTTGGTTGGCCCTCTCTCAAAAACACAATCCACCACAATATAATTTTTATGGACAAGCTTCATTAAGAACAACTACTTGATTTGGTAGAGGTGGCGGGTCTTGAGGGTGAGCGCGGCCGCCGCGAGCGTCCCCAGCAGGCAGGCGGCCGCGGTCACCAGAAAGGTGGTCGCGAAGCAGGCGGATCCCGTGCACGTGTCAGAGTCGTCGTCGTCGTCGTCGTCGTCGTCGTCGCGGGACTCGTGGTCGGAGTAGACGGTGGAGGCGAGGACGGTGGAGAAGAGCACGCTCCCCAAAACGACGCTCGGGAGCGTCAGCATATAGTTGGAGCCGATGCGGCGCATGCCGAAGATGTCCGAGGTTAGGGTCGGGATGAGGGTCCAGAGCATGCCGTAGGCTCCGCCAATCGCGACGACGCCGACGAGCGCGAGGGAGATCGAGGTGCCCGTGGCGTAGAGTTCGAGCATGGCCACGCAGGCGATGGCGCTCGTGAGGACGAGGAGTCCGGTGCGGGGGAGGCCGCGGCGCGACAGGGCGTCCGAGAGGCGGCCGGCGGCGAGCCTCCCGAGGCAGTTGGCGACCGAGACCATCGTTACGGCGACGTCCTGGGTCCCCGTCGCGGCGCCGCGCGCGCTCATGATCTGGCCGAGGTTGTTGATCGTGGCCAGGCCGGCTCCGGCGATCGGGAGGACCGACACGAAAAGCAGCCAGAGGGTCGGTTCGCGCACGGCTCGAGCCGGCGCGTAGTCGATCGTGCCCGCGATCGAGGAACCGACCGTTTCTTCCGCGAGAAGCTCGCGCAGCTCATCGCGCCGTTGCTCGCCGGGCGCAAACGAGGTCACGGCCACGAGGCCGACCAAAACAAGAACCGAAACAGCGAGGTTAGCGTAGATCGAGGTCCACGCTCCGGGAGCGACGACCCGGAGAATCGCGACGAACGCGGCCGCTATCGCGAGGAAAACTACGCGGAGAACGGCGCGGTCGATGCGGTCGGCCGTCGCCCGCTCGTCCTCGTCGGGGCACGGCGCCTCCTCGAGTCGCGGGGCGTTCCAGGCCGGCAACACGAAGGCGATGGAGGCCAGCACGGCGATAAGCGTCGTCTGTCCGACGACGTACGCGGCCAGGAGTACGACGAGGGACGAGGCGAGACCGTAAAGAGATTTGGCCAGCCCGACGATCGCGCCGCGGTGCTTGGGGAAGCACTTGATCGACACCGAGATCGCAGCGGCGTCGAGGTATCCCGCGCCGTGACCCCAAACGAAGCAAGAGAACGAGACCGCGAATGCGGGGTTCGCGACGCCGTTGCTCAACGCGAGCAGCCACAGACCGGTATACCCGAGGCCGATCAGCACCGACCCCAGGTACGCGGCATTGGTCGCCCCAAACCGGTCCACGACGAACCCGGCACTCCCAATGTACGTCCCAACATTCGCGCACAACGCGGCGACGTCGAGCTCGGTCTGACTCAGATTGAGCCGCGACTTGAGGGTCGAGCTATAGGACCCGAAACTGTACACGGTGCCACCCGACGTGATCACGAGGAGCGCGCCGCCGAGCACCTTCCATCGCGACGCCGCTGCTGCCTTTGTTGTTGTTGTTGTTGTTGCTGTTGCCATCGTCGCGCGCGGCAACCTGACACAACTAGACTTTTAATGCTGGGGGTACCTAATACGGCTTTTGTCGCCAGGTCTTTAATTATTATTCATCAACACGAGGCGCGCGCGCTCCTCGCGAGGTCATATCGTCAATCGAAGAGCCCTCCTCCTCCAGAACCCGGCGAAGTCGAGCTCTGGTTGATGTAGGCTGCGAAGTCGAAATCGTCGGAGACCGGCTTGACGACGGGCGCGCCTTTAGTAGTAGGCTCGCGGGGCGTAGGAGTCTCGACGGGGGAGGTCTCGACCGGGGGTGCGAGCGTCGCACGATCGAGTCGGGCTAAGAGGTCGTCGTCGAGGCCAACGTCATCGACGGCGGGCGCCGCCTGGACCCGCCTTTTGACGTCGGAGGCACCGAAGAGGTCGCCGCCGCCCTTCTCGCGCTCGAGGAGCCGAGACACCACCTGGAGTTCGTCGGTGATGTCACTCGAGCCCACAAACCCTGCCGCGCGAGGCACCTCTGGCACCGCCTCCTCGGTCGTCTCCGGAGCGGTCGTGAACATGCCGCCGCCGCCATCCCCGACCGCCAAGTCGTCGTCGACCGGACGCAGCGTCGCGGTCTTCGCCAGGTTCGCCTCGAGGCCCAGCCCGAGCCGCTCGTCGTCGCCGTGGAGGTGATCCTTTCGAGGGGTGTCCGAATTCTTCGCCGCAGCCTTGCTTGCGACCACCACCTTGGTCTTGGCGATGTCGAGCTTGGCGAGCGCCTCGGTTGGCTCGCTGGCTGCCGCCCGGTAGCGCTGGCTCACCTTGGGCGCGGTTGCCTTAACCGATGACAATGGATCATCTTCGGCATTGACTCGTTCCATCACCCCACCACCACCTAGGGTTTGGAGACTAATAAACTCTTATGGCTAGGTTTTCTTTAGGTCCCACCACTTGTGGGGCTTCTCCTCCCCCGCGACAACCTTCTTGAGCGTTAGGACGACCTTGTCGCCCGGCTTGACCTGCAGCAGCAGCACGCGGCTTCAACAGATCGGTTCTTCTTCCCTCCGAGAACGGACGTACCTTGCAGGTGGCGGATTGTATCTTGTCGTAGAGCTTGGGGATTCTAAGGACGTGCTCGGCGTCGGGGAGGTCGATTTTCAAGACGAGCGATGCTTCGGTCCAGTCGAGGTGGACGAAGTCGTCGCTCGCGCACTCCTCGCAAGGCACGTAGACCTTGATCTTGGAATCATCGTCGACCCACGAGTATCGAGTTATCGCGCTTTTCGGCTTGGTCGTCTCGCTCGAGCCGCGCTCGATGAGTCGAGGAGTCGCGTCACCGTCCCACTGCGGTCCGTTTGCGCGGAGTTGATGAGCGTAGTAATAGGCGTTGTTTCCTGCGCGCGCATGCTTCCTTTTTTTGAGCCACCAAAGATTTACCACCTCTGCGAGCGATGTTGGCCTCGAGGGCATTGAGCCCGCCGCTTGCCTCGAGGGTTTCATCCAGCTGAGGAGGACGACGACGATACTCGTCGTCATCCATCGTCGTCGTCGTCGTCGGAATTATGATACCAGGGTAAGCGGCGAGGCGCGCGGAGGACCCAGGACCCTATCTTCGTTTTGTCACCACCACGATCTTCATCAAGAATGGCGGAGCCGCCGACGCCCGGGATTGTGGCGACTGTGCGCGAAACATCGGGCACGGAGGACGACTACGGGTCTACGATGCCTTCGCCGAGAGTCAAGACGTTCAAGTCAGCGGTGCGCAGATTGAAACTCGTGCGCACCCTCACGGCGAAGGCCGAAGAAACCGAGTCGAGGAGAGGACGCCTGTTGATGTCGGAAGACATGTACGAGACGATGATCAAGTGTCAAAAGGTCGAGCGCGACCACGAGTCGATGGTGAACCAGTTCAAGCTCCGCGTGACGGCGTCGGCGCAACAGGGCGACAGCACCTGGATCATCAAAGCACTCTCGAGGAAACGGATCGTCACGCAGCTGAAATACTCCGCGAGCGTCTGGTCGCACGCGGGGCGCGTCGCTCTTTTGCTGACGACGCTCGCCGAGGAACAGGATTTGCTCGCCGCCGAGCCGCCCCAGGCCCTTCGCGAAGATCTCATCCTGGCTTTCTTGAGGAAGCATTGCGGCACGCTGATCCGAAACGTTCAGGACCACCGCGATGTCGCGATTGAGCTCCTGAGCATGCGGACAATCTGCAGCGAAATGCTCCAAAGCAAGGGCTCGATGTTTTTGTCGGACGACGCGCCGCTCTTCCCCTGTTCGAATCGGCAGGAGCTCGTTTCCCAACTCGCGCACCTCGAGAAAGCCGAAGGCTCCGAGGGACCCTTTCGAAGCGTCTCAAAGGTCCTCGCAGACAACAAGTACCGCGCCGAGCCGGTGTCTTCTTCTTTTTCTTCGTCGTCGTCGTCTTTTTCTTCTTCGACGTCCAAGTACCGCAACGGCTCAATGATGATGCTGCATCCCGACGACGAACGCGTGCGCGCCTGGGCCGGCCTCGTGCTCGTCACAATCGTAGGCCAGGTCGTCCTCGTTCCGCACAACCTCAGCTTTCGCTCGACGCGAACCACCGCCGCCTTCGACTGGCTGACCGACGTCGTCTACCTGCTCGACGTCGTCGTCCAGCTGCACGTCGCCTTCAGAAAGGTCGTCGTCCTCCGGCCGTTAGTTACTACCGACACGCCGACAAAGAGCCCCAAAAATAATACGAATACGACACGAGGCGATGAGGCGGTGGTGAAGACGGTCGTCGTCTGGAATCGCTGGCGCATCTTCGCGAACTACGCGCGATTACCTCTCGTCGTCGACGCCGTTTCGCTCTACCCGTTCCTGCGCGGCGTCTTTCGGTGCTGGCGCTCCAAAAGTATTCTGGGGTGCACGACGACGAAAAATGCGCTGGCGGTCTACAAGATTTTCCGACTCGTCAAGGGGCTGAAGCTATTTGCCGCCTTCCGCTCGAACGACGCGAGCGAGACCAGCGAGGCGACGACGAGCAGCGGAGAAGGCTTTTTCAACTACTCGCGCCATGCCAACACGATCAACCTGTGCTTGGTCTGGCTCCTGTTGATGTGCACGATGCACTTCCTGGCCTGCGGCTGGCACGCCGTGACCGGTCGCGAGCACTGGGCGAGGCGGTACGTCGAATACCGAAAAGCGGGCGAAGTCGCGCACGACGACATCTCAATGATCTGGCTCTATGTCATGGCTCTCTACGAGTCGGTGATGATCCTGATGGGCGAAGACGTTCTGCTGCGACGCGACGAGGAACTCATTTTTGCGATCGTCGCGGTTGTCGTGTGCTCGGTGTTGCTCGCCATCGTCTTCGGACAGGTCGGACTCCTGATCTCAACGATGAACGAGCAGCCCCAGGCCTTCAACCGCAAGATGGCAGCACTCCACGAGGCTATGTCGGAGGCTGGCTTGCCGGGAATCCTCCAGGAGCGGATCTCGGCCTACTACACCTATCTTTGGAAAGAGCACCGGACCATCGACGGTCGCGTGCGCATTGCCGCCTTCCTTCCCGAGCTCTCCCCAAATCTCGCCAAGGAAGTCCGCCTCTTCTGGTGCTGCGACATGATTCTGAACGTGCCTTTTTTCCGCCTCTACTCTTTTCAGCTCATCCAGCGCCTCGTGCAGGCAATCGACGTCGAGCTCTACATGCCGGACGACTACATCGTTCTCGTCGGCCAGGTAGGCCACGAGATGTTCTTCATCAAATCAGGCACCGTTGACGTGTACCGCGTCGACGAAGCCGAGATCCAGATCACCAAGAAGAAATCGAAGAAGAAGAAGGAGGCTCCGGATCATCATCATCTCGGTCTCGAGACGGGCGGCGGCGGCGGCGTGATGAAGGGCGTCGAGCGCCGGATCACGGCCGCCTTCAGCGGCCGCCGGAGCAACGGCAGCAACAAAGGGCCTTCTGGCGGCGCCGCCGCCGCCGCCGCCTCCATACAGAACAACAAAATATCCGAGGAGGAGAGCGACGACGACGACGACGACTCGGGCGCGTCGCCACCGAGCGTCACCATCAATAGGGCGATCTGGATCGACAAGAGCACCAAGCTTGATCCGGTGGACGTCGAGAGAGAGGAGCGAGCGGGAGAATCACCCAAGCAACAACGATCATCCCGAAAGAGCGACGCGCCGCCCGCGCGAGATCTCGCCCGGCAGCAGAAGGACTGTTCGTCGCGGTTCACCTTCAGCGGCTCGCCCGCCGCCGCGACGTCCCTCGTTTCGGCAGCACCCTGGAGCAAGAATCACAAGGTCGCACCCTCCGAGCAGGAAAAGGAGAGCTCGCCTTCTTCAGAGAAGAAGGAGGAAGAGGATAAGCCGAGGAAGGCGGAGACGACGAAGAAAAAAATCGAGCGCGAACAAATTGTCTGCAGCCTCCACGCCGGCGACTATTTCGGCGACATCGCGCTCCTCACACAGTGCCGGCGTACGGCGACCGTCAAGGCGCGGACGTTTGTCACCTGTTCCATCATCAAACGAGCCGAGTTCGATGCCATGTTGGAAGACTATCCTGAGATGCGGAAGAAGTCGATGGAAATCCTCAAGAGCCGGTACGGAGCCCAGATGCGCTCGAAGAAGCACGGCTCGAGGTTGCACCTGGCCTTTCAACAGGCCGAGAGATCACGGGTCCCCCGCGCGCGCGACGACGACGCACGCCTCTCCACCCGCCTAGGCGTCCTCGAGAGCCGCCTTCGCTACGTGAACACCCAGTTCCACTTCCGAATCCGCGAGATCGTCGACGCTTCGATCAAAAAGCTCCTCGAGAACGACGAGGTCAACAACAATGATAACAAATAAATCCAACACACTTAGATAGATGCATGCGACCCACCACGTGCACGCAGAGAGCGTGCTGTTGCATTCACCAAGCTACCTAGGCCGGCGCGAATGCCAGCGACGCGTTGTTGTCAACCGAGAGACTCGCGTGCACGATTTTGGGGGGTCCTGTCGCGATAGATAGAAAGCGTGGACAACGAACGAATTCCCCTTCTTGTTTTCATGAAGGACGAGCCCTCTGTTTATCTTCGCATGGCTAGATGCGCCGCGTCTCCTCCGCAAACTCGGGCATCGATCAATGTTCTTCCAAGTAGACGCCGCGCCTTTCGAACCGTGCGTACCGTGATCGTCTTCGCCCGAGGAATAATTGTAACAAACTGTGCAATTGTCAGTCGACGATCGCTGCCAGCCATTGGCCCACACAGCTAGTTCTCTTCCGGGGATTCCCGATTCGAGGGCGTGTATTACACCACTAGATTTTTTTAACAGGCAGGTAGTACCGGATGCTTTTGCGCTCGCAACTCTGCTGTTTCTCGGAGATTCGAGTCAGCTTGGTCCTTGTTGACAGCGATTTGCTTGGGCCACCGCTTAGAGATGTTTGTCGAAGATGTGTCCTACGCAGTCTTTGCGGCGTATTCGCGACTCTTACATATGCGAGGTTCCGCGTATTGTTACCTGACTAAAATTGGCGATTCCCCTGCGATGGAGCTCGCTCGAGAAACCTAGTCACTATTAAGGGTTGTCCCCGATCGTTGGATCCCCGTCACCATCGTCTTCTTCTTCTTCTTCTTCTTCTTCTTGCCGTCACACAAAGGAATCAAAAGAACCAACAAAGAACACCATACCACTTATGATTCTGGGCGCCATAAGCCCGGGGGGAAGGGGCGTTCGGGACAATTTCGAGCTCTGGCCGAAAAGTGCGCGATGCCTCGTGGAAAAACACCTCAATGCAGGCGCCCCCGCCACCACCGTTGATTGTCTTGGGCTCAAAAACCCTCACCCGTTGAGTTTCTTCTTAACTACTAATCGACAGATGTTTGTTTGTCTGTTTGTTTGTTTGTTCGTCCCTCGATTTAGCGTAAGGATCAGGTAGGCCCGCGAGCCAGACAGTGATCCTCCAAGCCGTCTACGGCGACCTCGCAGACTATTTCCACGACCCGCGGCGGCTCTTTCGGCGCGCCATTCTCACGCCCCGTCGAAACGATGTTGTCGATGCTGACAACGCGCGCATGACCGCGGCCTTTTTCTCCCGCAGACGAGGCGTCGGAGTTCTTTTCGGCCGACTAGGTTGGGTCGGAAGACGACGCCTCGCTCTTTACAGTCGAGTTTTCGACTCCCTGACAACCAACGGCATGCTGACTTTGATCGCGAGCTTAAAGTCTTCGCAACCTCGACCCGTCGCACGGCCACTGCAACGGTACCAGATACATGATTGATCGTGTGGTATCGCCGAGGCTCCTCCAACCTGTATCCCTTAAGGCCCGCCGACGCCAAACGATCGACAAGAGCCAGGGCCAGACGCCCCACGAGGTCGGCGTCCTCTTGGCGAAGCCCGTCTTCTGCCACGTCCAGCTCTACGTGGCTCTCTGTCGATCGGCAACCCCGAGGATATCCTCTTCTGGGTCGACGACTCCAACCTACCTCACACGTGCTGCGCAATACCGATAAGCCCCCTCCCGGCGTCTACACGCGCACTATAGGTTAACTTACTGGGACCAGGTGAACTTACTGGGGTTAGAGATTGGGACTAGGTGAGCTGAGTGACCAGGTGAACTAACTGGGACCAGCTGAACTTACTGGGGTGTTTAGAGTAAACTCAAGGGTTGGCGGCGCGTGCGGATCAAAGCAGCTTGGATTGGCGGGGGTGAGAGCGACGAGCTCAAAGGAGAGTGGGGTGTGTGGGTGTGAGCACGAGTGGGTTTACGCCGAACTTACTGGGGTCAGAGATTGGGAGTAGGTGAACTTACTGGCCTGCACTTGTACTCCCTTACTCTATTCTCGCGGGAACGAAGGGAAGAAGGTACGGATGTAACGAAAGTAGCGGGCCTCTCGTCGCCCATCCTCCGACTCAGCGGTTACTTCGTCAATGTAGGCCCTCTCTAGGCGCTATTCAAGCCTCGGATGCCCTCTCCGCCCCACTCGCTCTTGAAGTCAAGTATCAAAAACCAGAGGACTTGGCCCGCGGGGGACTTCGAGCCATCGTTCTTTGGAAGGAAGAGACAGGAGAGGTACTTCTGCGAAGTTCCATCCTTTTTTGCCGGCTCACCACCACAACGGAAGCGTTTCGCGACATACCTAAGAAAATTGAGCGGCCGTTCGCGGTCGTTGAGAGCACGCTGATGAGGTGAACGGAACGAGCGCAAAAGGGAGCTCGAAGACTTCGACGAGGCAAGAAGGCAGCGCGCGAAAGAAGTAACGGTTGTATTCGCTGCTTTTTCGGGATGTGTGTTTCCTCCACTGCCGCAAAATTCCAGCCTAGTAATACATTTGAGTTGGAGTAGAATGACGTTCAAAGCTTGATCTCGCCACTCCGTGCGCTACTTTGCTTTCTAGGCCAATCGCGTCGCGCCATAATCACTTTTTATTAATAAGATACAAAAAACAAAAAAAAATATCCAGAAAAGAAACCTTCTACACTACAACATACACTACTGTCGTAAGATACAAAGGTAAAACTTCATTTGAGACTCTCGACTCAATACGTGATTTACACTGCCAGACCGGGTTCAAGTATGACGTCCATAGTGGTGTTATAGATTACGTAGTAGTAATTGCATTTTTAGCGACAACCGAAGATATGCCTAACGAAGAGAATAGGGCCGAGGGAGGCTAAACGATGGATCCGTCGCTCTCGGCCGCGCTGGCTGGCCACGTCGCTTCGTGCGAGGCTCTTGCCGCAGAGATGCGGTCGGCCGTCGGCAATGGTTTGGTCGCCGCCGAGCAAATATCCCTCGCGTCGGCGTACGCCGACAACATCGAGCACTTGGGGGCACAGATACGAAATCATTTTTTATCGCATCACGGCGGCAGCAGCAGTAGGGCCAACGACGACGTCGCCGAGACACCGAAACACAGTACTGCAGAGAACAAAAGAGCACGCGCTTCATCCGTGAGCTTCAGCGACAGACAATTGAGAGAATCGACGTCGTCTGCTGCCCCCCCAGCGTTGCCGTTGATGGCTGGAGAGAAAAAAATGTCGCCGACGATCCGAGATAGAAGGTTGTCGAGAATGAAATCGCTATCGGACACGACGACAATCCACGCGGGTAGAGAGCTACTGCAGCAGTCAAGCATCCCCGACTCGCCGACGCGCAAGACGACGCACTGGTCTGCGCCCACATTGCCGACCGAAAAGCCGCGGAGGGTGCTGCGAATAAGCGGCAAGTCGAGCCGAAATTTAAATCGTGCGAAAGACGGCCAAAGCGACGGGGACGAGAGTAATTTTTCGGAGGTTGGCGACGCGTCGCGGCTCGCGCGCGTCTGGCGTTGCGCGCACTCGTACTTGACGGACAACCGCGCGCTCATGCCAGACCAGCTCCACTACTGGGACATTGGCGTCGGTGGATTGATTGTCATTTACGCCTGCTTCTGGGACACCTACTCGTTGACGTACGAATACGAGCACAGCATGCGGTGGTACGATGCCGTCTTCGACGCCGTTTTTTGGGTCGACATCATCTTGGTGGCCCAGACAGCCTACGTCAAGTCAGGGTACTACCTCGTGACCGACCGCCGCAACGTCTTCAACAACTACTGTCGCACGTGGCTCTGGGCCGACCTTCTCGCCAATATTCCCTGGGACGCCGTCGTCCAGATTGTTTTCGGCCGCGGCATCCTTCGCAAAGAACTTCTGCAAATGCTGGCGTTCGTGGGCGTGTTTCGAGTGCTCCGCGCGCCCCGCATCATCAAGCGCGTCACGGCCGAGTGGAACATCCACAGTGTCAAGTTGAGCTTTACGATGTACAGCATTTTCACGCTCCTCATCGCGCATCTCCTCGCGTGCTTATTCTTCCTGTGCCCGCACGTCTTCGACCCGACCGTCACGCACACGTGGCGCACCGAGCTCCACGTCGACGACAAGCGCCCCGGCGAGCAGTATTTGGTGTCTCTGTACTGGTCAATAACAACCATGACGACGCTGGGTTACGGCGACGTAAAGCCCGTCCGATCGTCGGAGATCGCGCTCGTCGTCATCGCCGAGGTTATCGGGGCGTCGAGCTTCGCCCTGTTGGTCATGCACATCCAGAAGTTGTACGACGTGATCGTCCAGGAGGACGGGGTCACGGTCAAGCGGCGCAACGATATCATGATGTACCTCGACCAGATGCAGGTTAAGCGAGATCTCAAGAACAAGATCATGAGCTACCTCAGCTACGAGACCAACCTCCACACGTACAGCTCCTTCGACGACAACGACCCGCGATTCCAAGGCCTCACCGACGCTCTCAAGGTCGAACTCCGGGTCGAGGTCTTTCTTCCAATCTTGCGCCGGAGCCTCGTGTTTCGCAAGGTTCCCGGCGAGCTCACGCACGCGATGGCGAGAAACATGCACTCGCGGCCGTGCTCGCCGGGCGAGGCCGTCATTACGCCAGGCACGTACCGCGAGCGCACCTACATCATCCTCGCGGGCGAGCTCCTCATCGCAGACGACGGCATCGACGAAGAGCACCACCGGCCGTCGACGATGCGTTGGAACGACGCCAACAACGTCATCGGCATCGTGGCGATCCTCGACGACGACACGTACGACGCTCTCGCCAGCATGACCAAGAACATCTACGCCGTGGCGAACGACCACTGCAGTCTTGCCTACATCGAGCGCGGCGTCTTCCGGGACCGCGTCTTGCCGGTCGTGCCCGACTCCGACCTGACGCTCCTCGAACACATGGCCGAGCTGTGCGGCGTCGGCGAGAACACGACCAACACGATCTGGGTCGGCGGCATCCCTGCCGACATCTGCACGACGGCGTGGCTCGGGTCGATCTTCCGAAAGTTCGGCAAAATAGCCACGATCTCGTGCCGCGTCAAACCGCCCAAGGAGGGCACGCACAAGTCGTGGTCGCACGTCACGTTCTGGTCGGAGGAAGACGCCAAGGCGGTCGCCGCCCTCGAGACGATCCTCGTCCTCGATGGCACCGTCACCCTCAAGGTCCAGCTCAACCATTCCCCCAACAAGGCGCGCGCGCTCGCCATCCTCTCCAAGGAGCGCATGTTCCAGCCCTCAAAATCCGCCCACTCTGGCACGCGCCCCAAGGCGAAACACCGCCACGTCACCGGCAAGACGCCCAAGGGTACCTCGTTTCTCGTCCAGGAACCGCATCTTCGTGGCTCGGAATCCTCCACGACCTCCCTCGTCTCGACCCCAACCGAGTCGGCACTACACTCCACACGCACCAGCAGCACCACCGGTAGCGTCTTCGGCGCCATCACCGCCAAGTTCCGCCGGGTGATCATCGCTCGACAAAGGGGGTCCGATGACAGCACCTCGCCTCCAAAGGTCGCTGTCGCGGACGTACCAAAGTCGTCCTGAGTACAAGCATATTCGACCATGAACCATAACAACGAAGTGCCACGATTCTGTGAGGGTTTAGTGTCAAGTTCGTTGTTCGCAAAAGGTGAGGGTAGGAATGCCGGTCCTGGTGTGTGCGAGTGCCCGGGGCTATATATACCCCTGTGCTTCCCCATCATAGTGAAACGTGAACGTCTGGGGCGAGTCAAGCATGTATGCGAGACGGTGGGGACCCAGCAGACGACGACGCCATCTGCTTAAGATGAACATCTGCGTCGGAGATGAACATCCGGTCCTGGTAAGTGAAAGCGCCCAGATGAGGGGGGTCTAGTGACAGTAGTAGTGTGTGTGCTAGACGATGGGGCTCCAGCAGTTGGCGATGGCAACTGCTTCGAAGGCACTCACACACTCCTTGCGGCGCAGCGGTGGGGCGGATTCAAACGCGCGATCCACCTCGAGCGCTTTAAGGGCTCATAACCAAAAGGTGAGGGTAGGAATGCCGGTCCTGGTGTGTGCGAGTGCCCGGGGCTATATATACCACTGTGGTTCGGCCATTCAGGAAGTTTAACCCAAAACCCTCCCAAATTCAGCACAGTCGTGTGTGTTTAAATGTCGACTGCTAAGAGGGGAGTGTTTGTGGGGGGCATGAATGATGTGGGTGGGTTTGTGGGGTAGGAGGGATGTGCCTGACGGGCGGAGACAAGTACGCGGGACCTAGTCGGGGTCATCGCCGAGTCGTGGGGCAGACGAAGAGAGGACGGGCCCCGCCCGTAGGTCGTACGCATGCTACCGCCGGACGTATGTGCGACGAAGGGCGACGTCCTGCTGGGATCGGGCGGCCTGGGTGGGGTTCCCCGAGGCGGCGACATGGGTGAGGGCGGTGAGGGAACAGCGAGCCCGGCCTAATGCGTTGGCGATCCCCCACTCGCGGTAGATGCGGCGAGTTTGGGCCGCCTTTGCCTCTGTGAAGTCGGCGCAGCCGCTTGCCACCCAGGTTCGCGCAGCATCGCATGTTTGGAAGAGAGCGTGGCACGCCGCGCTGGCCTCACCGAAGGCACCAAAGACGAGGCCGGCGACGGTGCCGTAGCTACGTAGCCGCTGTTCGACAGGGCCCAAGAAGCCAGGCGGTGGTGCTGTACCCGGCTGGGGGATGATGGCGTCGATGCCGCGGGCGTGAGCGAGGTATTCGGAGTGGACTTGCGCTGCGCGCCGATCGACAGGCGACGGGTGGGAGGGATGGAGGGCGTGGGCGGTGTATAACGAACCCCAAGCGAGGGTTTTGATGTCGTAGAGTTGCTCCTTGTTGTCGAGCGTGGTGAGGATGTCTGGGACGACGTGGCGACGGGCGAGATTGCCTCGGTACCGGCCGTAGAGGCGCGTGCGAATGGTAGGGGCGACGACGTCAGCAAAGATGCCGAAAACCTCGGACAGGGCTGGGATGCCGGCCTCTTTGGTGGTGGAGAGGACGCACTCGAGCTGGCCGTCATGCCAGGTGGTCCGCGCTCCTCCGCGGTTGACAAGGTAGGGCTGCGTGAGAAGCACCTTGCCGTGAGCGTCGAGAACGACGTCAGTGCCCAGAATGCGAGTGCCCACGAGGCCCGAACAAGCTGGAGAGGGGTAGCCAAAGTACTGGGCACACATCTCAGCCCAGCAGCGGTTGGGGATTTGAAGGGCGGAGCTGGGCCACGAGCTGATGAACGTGGTCGAGAAGCGATCCCATGAGGACGCCGCTACTCGAGGTGCATCGGTGACGGGAAGGGTGGCCGCAAGGCGCTGGAGTGCAGTGGCCCGAGCTGTCTCGCGCTGGGAGGTTAGAGCACGCTGGAGTTGGGGTATGAGCACGGGTGTCGAGATGGTGGGGTCGACGAGGACGCCCATGGAGACGAATTCGTGGGAGAGAGGACCGTCGACGAGATGAACGTTGGCGGGGTCGCCGGAACCAGCGCCGCAGTGGGAAGCCAGCGTGGTACGGAGATCAGCCCGAAGTCCGTCCCACGCAGTCTCGAGTGCTCGCCCCAGGCGGCAACCGGATGCGAGGAGGTGGTGCCAACGGTGCAACTCGTTACCTGTGCGAAAAGAAGTGGCACCCAGCACCGAGGCGAGGCGGGGGAGGCAGTCGTGTGTGTTAGGGTGAGCTGGTGAGCACGCAGGGCGTGATGGGTGGTAAGGAGTAAAATAATAGGGTTAGGGATTATTATTATTAAGTGGGAAGGGAGAAAATTTGAGGGTTAGGGAGTAAACAAGTGCAGGCCAGTAAGTTCACCTAGTCCCAATCTCTAACCCCACTAAGTTCACCTGGTCCCAGTAAGTTTCATGTAAGTTCACCTGGTCAGTAAGCTTACCTAGCTCACACAAACTCCTTTGAGCTCGTCGCTCTCGCCTCCGCCAATCTAAGCTGCTTTGATCCGCACGCGCCGCCGCCCTTTGAGTTTACTCTAAAAACCCTTTACTCTAAAAACCCCAGTATGTTCACCTGGTCCCAGTTTCACCTGGTCACTCAGTTCACCTAGTCCCAATCTCTAACCTCAGTAAATTCACCTGGTCGCAGTAAGTTAACCTATAGTGCGCGTGTAGACCTCGCGGGGCGTCTGGCCCTGGCTCTTGGTGATCGTTTGGCGTCGGCGGGCCTTAAGGGATACAGGTTGGAGGAGCCTCGGTGACAACGACACGATCGATCATGTATCTGGTACCGTTGCAGTGGCCGTGCGACGGGTCGAGGTTGCGAAGACTTTGAGCTCGCGATCAAAGTCAGCATGCCGTTGGTTGTCAGGGAGTTCAAAACTCGACTCTTGAGAGCGAGGCGTCGTCTTCCGACCCAACCTAGTCGGCCGAAAAGAACTCCGACGCCTCGTCTCCGGGAAAAAAAGGCCGAGGTCATGCGCACGTTGTCAGCATCGACAGCATCGTTTCGACGGGGCGTGAGAATGGCGCGCTGAAAGAGCCGCCGCGGGTCGTGGAAATAGTCTGCGAGGTCGCCGTAGACGGCTTGGAGGATCACTGTCTGGCTCTCGCGCCTACCTGATCCTGACTCTCGGGCCTACCTGATCCTTACCCTAAATCGAGGGACAGACAAACAGACAAACATCTGTCGATTAGTAGTTAGGATAAGAAAGACAGACAAACAGACAGACAAACATCTGTCGATTAGTAGTTAGGATTTCTGAGGTTAGAGTTTGCGGCGTCTCTTGATTTTCCGAGTCGCGCTGGTAGCGCCTTGCTGAGGACCGACGAGCGCGACAACATGTCGGCAGCGCATGTACTGGAAGCGCTGCTGGACACTCCAGCAACTGTTGATGGCCTCCACGGACGAAACGCGCTTCACACCAACCCGGCTCCACTGGTTTTACAACTCAGGTGACAGGCATGACAAGCTTTTTGTCAAGTAGCGACCAACGTGACAGATCCCGACGTTTACGACGAAGAAGACGACGACGGCGAGAACAATGTCGACCTCACGATCGATCCGACAATCAAGCCCCCTTTAGAAAAGGTCTTCCTATCTGAGCGCGTTGGCGTCAAGTGGTTCCAGTCAGCGGCTCTCTAGACGCTCAAGGTTGGCAAGCAGCACCAAGGCTTCTGGGACTCGGACAATTTTCTCCTTCGGGTCGAGGACGTCCTCGGTGTCATGGAGATTTGGTACCTTCGTCGCCAGTTCCTAATTGAGGTCGACCACTCGTTGTGACACGTATCTCACTCGCTCGGAGGCCAGCTCGACAAGTGCGGCAACATCGTTCCGGGGACTCAAGCAAGGAGATCATCGGCAATCGCCCGGACTTCAAGAACGAACTCAACCTCCTCCAGCAGCTCGTTCTTGACCGTGGCCACATCCTACTCTCGTCGCCGAAATCCACCCAGAGCTCGCCGGCGATGGCGTTGAGGATATGGCTGGGGCCAGTCAAAGCGGTACTACCGCCAACATAACACCAGAACAGAAAGTGAGATGGCGCGCCGACAACGTGAGCGCGTCTTCGACTGCATTGCCCCCTAAAGCCCTCCGCCTCTCCGGCTCACGCGGCTCTCTCGCGTCGCCCGCGAGTACAAACTCGTCTACCGCTGCGAGGACGTGGGCACCGCCGAGTTCGAACACGCCAAAATCGAGCGACAAAGAGAGACTGCGCGTCTCAAGCGCGAACACTCCTCCCATCGCGCGATCGACGCGCCAATTCTATCCGCGTTGACTCTAGAGGAGGATAACGTCGCTGACTAGCTACATGCATGACTCTGGTGGTGATGACCTCGACACTCGAGAAGCGTGGCGAGGGGACTAGGAACCCTAGTCCCCTCGCATATCGGAGCCGCTCTGCCGTCCGACTTGAGTCTCGCTTCTTCAGACCGCTCGCGGCACGTAGGGCGCCGAGATTGGACTTGTCATACAGTCGCCAACTTCCGGCATAGTGTATATAAGTCGTACGGGCTCGCCCGGAGTCACTTGTACCTTCACGGGCAGCCCGAGAGGACCGGACCCCCTCGGAGGCCCGAGCGAAACTCCCGGTCCAAATCGACCGATTTCTCGCTCAAAAAACCCGCAGACTCGAACGGGGTTTATGTTTTGGTCAAACACGCCCGTAGTATCTCTGAAAATGTTGCTGTCGATGCTGGCATTGGTCGGGGGGTTCGAGACGGGTCGGCTCGCGGTGGTGAGATCGCTCGCGCCGCGCGAGGTGCTCGTCGAGGAGTTCGAGCGGCTCGCCGGCGACGACACGAGCATTGGTGTCGAGGCGGCGGCCGCGTCCCGATACATTGCCGAGCTCATCGCTGACGGCGATCTCGAGCGCTTCGAGCTCGAGACCATGGCCGCCGAGATCGGCACCCTCAGCGTCAACGGGTTCGTCGAGCTCTGCGAGAAGATCGACGACCTCTACGAGGCGGAGGAGGAGGAGGAGGCCGCGTCGGACGCCGACTTGGTCGCGCGCGTCTCGTCGCTCCTTCCCGAGTCTGGGTGCTTTCTGCGCGAGGACTACGAGAGCGAGGATGCGATGGCAAGCGCCCTCGAAAAGCTGGCCGCGGCCGTCGAGGATTCCGTTGTGGCGGCGGACGACGTGTGCGGCGACTGGGAACTCGCGTATGCTTCGTCGCCGTCGTTTCACTTCAACGGCGGCTTCACCGGCGTCGCCAAGACGACCCCCGGTGGCGCCGCTTTTGTCGGACTCGCGCAGCGCCTCGACCTGGCTGCTGGGGGGAGTGGGATGATGCGCGAGACCCTCCAACCGGCCGTCGGCGACGCGTTCGACGTCAGCGTCAAGACTGACTGGCTCCTCAAGCTTCAGATGGACCCCATCACCCGAAAGGCCCGGCCGATTCTCGAGCTCCTCCCGAGATCCGTCGAGTATGGTTTTGTCTTCGTCAAGGGCGACCGCGTCGAGAAAGGCTGGAAGACCATGCGCGTACTCAGCGCCAACGCCCTCGTCTTCGTCGACGACCGCCTCCGAATACAACGCGGAACGACGGCCAACGCGTGGTTCGTCTGGAGGCGGCGTCGGCAAGACTGAATCTCGTCATTCCAGTGACGACGACGACGACTAGGCTATATTCATCATTCGCAAACCCCCTCGTCGTCACGTCGTCGTCGTCGCGTCGTCGAGGGGTCTGACGTGGAGTCTGTGGAAGGTATCGTCGTCCGAGTCCAAAAAACCCTCGTCGAAGAGATCGAGGGGCATCACCTCTTCAATGTAACACGCGACGTGCGCCGAGGCGAGGGTATAAACGCGGGAGATTGTCCGCTCGTTCTTCGCGACCTCGATCAGCGAGAATTTGGGGAGCTCGCCGAGCCTCTCGAAGAGCTGGCCGATCCCGATGGCGCCCGAGTCGACCAACTCGGAGGCCGCTGGCTGTGTCGCGACGACGCTCTGCGCCACGCAGCACGGCCGCTCGCGGCACGAGAGGACGACTGCCCGTTCGTAGAGGCCCGGGCCGACCTTTTCGTTCCTGATCACGCGGATCTGGACGGGCCGGTTGTGGTACGAGCTGAGGACGCGCTGGAAGTTGCCGTTGGAGGTGAGGGCCACGCGCTGCATCGGCGTGAAGCTCACGTTGGCGACGAGAGAGACGTCGGTCTCGAGCGACACTCCGAGGAGGTCGCCGAGGTGTCGGCTCGAGTCGACGACGCTCTTCGCCCTCTCCGCAAGCGTCTTTTCTTGCGGCGGCGGAACCACGCCGGTGAGGCCCGCGGCGTCGTCGTTCACGAGGAGGAGGAACAATACCACCGAACAACTCCGCATCCGAATTATGATGACTCCGAGGGGGGGGGTACGCCAACACCAGAAAAGGTAGTCGCGGCGTCAATCTCCAAGCCGCGGCGGAGGACCTTGAGGCCGTCGAAGAGCTGGCGGCGAGAGAGAGAGGTAATTTTGGTGTGGTCGAGGCGGAGGTGTTTGAGGTGTGGGGCAGCGCCTGTGGCGAGGGCGCACATGACGTGCTGGATTCCCGCGTCGGTGATGTCGTTATAGCTGAGGTCGAGGGACGTGATGGAGGAAGCGCGGTGGGTGTCTCGCGGGAGGGCGGCGACGATCGCCGGGATGTCGGCGTCCGTGAGCGACATGCAGCGGAAGTCCCCCTGGGCGCGCGTGCCGTCGCGTACTTCGTCGCAGCGCGCTTCGAAGTCGGACGACCGAAGCTTGGACTTCATGTCGACGAGGAGCTGTCTCGTCGAGGCCTCGGCGCGCAGGGCGGGGCCGCAGTGGTCGAATTCCGGCAGTCCCTTGAGGTTCTGGGGCTCTCGGAGCTTGGCATTGCGGTGATACCCGGCCGCGACGCCGCGGACGTCTTCGCCCAAACGCTCCAGTCTCGTGCGGAGCGGCCCTATAGCGCGCGCCGCAACCTCGTCCTTCAAATCTTTTTCGACCTCCGAGATGTCGTAGCCCTTTTTTTCCTGCTCGTTGAGCGCGATGGGCCCGCCGAGGGGTTTCTGGTACTGCCAGTCGCCCTCGACCAAAGGGTCCTCGATGCCACCGTTGGAAAATTCCGGAAATCGCACCCGACCCCGCGCCTCGCCCAGCACCCGCCCGTCGAGCCGCTTTTGCGCGTACCACTTGACCACGAGGCCCAGGTTGTATGTCGCAAAGTATTCGCCACCTTTCCGCGCGTGGATCAACACCTCGCCGTTGTCGACGTACGCCTCGGTCGCCTTGATCTTCACCGCCTCCAACTCCACCAACACCACCTCCGCAAAGTTCGCGTCGAGCCACTTGCGCACCCAATCCTTCAAGTCCACCTCCTGCCAGTGCCACGATTCGCGACTCACGTTTTCGGCCATATATATTAGGCGGCGTTACGAGAACCGGAACTTTATCAAAAACCAGTTGTTGTTATAAGTGTTTTTGTTGTTCGAACACTTACTTCACAGTATTGGTGTGAATTGTCAACGCTGGACAGACAAGAAGGGGGGGTGTCGATTGACGTCCTTGTATAGGAGATATCGAAAGTCCGAGGGCCCGCCCGCGTAGCAGGCCTGGGGGCAAAAGGCGCGGAGCCAGATGAAGTCGCCCTCCTCGACCTCGACCCAGTCGTGGTTGAGGTGGTACACCGCCTTGCCCTGGAGCACGAAGATTCCGTGTTCCATGACGTGGGTCTCCTTGAAGGGAATAACGGCCCCCGGCTTGAAGGTGACGATGTTGACGTGCATGTCGTGCCTGAGGTCCAACGGGTCGACAAATCTTGTGGTTGACCAGGCGCCCTCCGTATCCGGCATCGACTCCGGAACTACGTCGCGCTCGTCCGGCACAACAAACCACGGCGGCGCCTCGAGGCCATCTACCGCCTGGTACCGCTTGCGGATCCACACGAACATCGATCTCTTTTCGTCCCCAACCACCGCCCAGGGCGTCGATGGCGGAACGTAGGCGTACGCGCCCGACGAGCATCTAATTTTCGCGCCGCCAACGTCGAGCGTCATCGCTCCCGACAGCACGTACAGCACCGACTCGACCTCCGGTTCCGTGTCGGGCCGCTCCGAGCCACCCCCCTCCTCGACCTCCACCACGTACTGCGAAAAGGTTTCCGCGAATCCGGTCATCGGACGCGCCAAAATCCAGGCGCGCGTCCCGCGCCAAAACGGCAGCATGCTCGTCACGATGTCCCGCATCACAACCCGCGGGATCACGGCGTAGGCCGTCGTAAAAACAGCGCGCCCCGTCATGAGCGCGCTTTGAGGTGGGTGCCCCCCCGCACCAGACAACCATCGTCGCATCAGCAGCATAGTGACTGACTCCACCTGCTTATAGCAGGTCAACATAAAATCTCCAGGGGCAGGAATGAGTGGCTCGGGAGAAGGAGCGAGGAAGGTACCGGAACCGCGCTAGATATAGATCTAGCAGTTGAAGCACAAAGGGTCGGTTAACGCTGGAAGTACATACTTAAAAGTACTGAAGAAAGAACACTTTTTTTTCAAAAGGACTTTCGTGTCGTTGGACACACCCCGAAGAGCGACGACGAAGGGCGTTGGCAAGGTCTCCGCGCGAAGAAGCGATGGTCCACGCCGCGACGCACCTCCCCGAATGCGGGGAGCTGCTTTCCAAGAACAACGACGATCATCATTCCATCCGGAAGCGCCGCCCGAGCATGGACAGCGGAGATTGCTCGAGCGATCGCAGCACCGCCTGCCGTTCGAGGTCAGGTCGTAGTCGAATGCCTCGCGACCAACCTCGTTTATTCAGGCGTGCCTCGCTGGACGACGATGTCCTCTTCGAGCCCCCCGCGACCAACATCTCGCCACTCGGTCGAGACGGTCCGGGCGCCTCTACGATGGTCGTCAATACCCCCCCCCAGGTCACGTACACCCACGACGTCTTCGAGGCAAGCAAACCACCACCGGCCAAGGACGACTTGCTCGCGGTCCTCGCCGCCGCCTGCTCGCTGCCTGCGCTCACTTGCGAGCCGCCGCCGGGAGCCAAACAGCGACAACTCGGGGTGGTACTCGTGGGCAATCACCGTTGTGTTGACCACAATACCCAGCGCTTGTCGCCGCCGCCACCAATTATTTTGCCGGGCTCGGCATCGCGCTCGTCGCAGAGAGGCAGCCCGCCATCGTTGGCGACGCTGCCCGCGACGGTCGTGGCCTGCTGCGACCTCGCCGGCGTCGCGACCAAGCTCCCCATCCTCGACTCGAACCGCCAGCGGTCGTCGTCGTCGTCGTCCTCGTCCTCGTCCTCGTCGTCGTCGATAAAGGAAGATGCACACCCCAACATTATCACCGCAATACCAGCGCATCATCAGACCACGGCGGCCGCGCCCCCCCGCCGCAAGAAGCGCCCGCGCCTCGCTCCTTTCCCGAACAAACTCCAGGAGATCGTCGCGGCCAACCCCAACATCATCACCTGGGACCAGGCATCGAGAGCCCTCGTTGTGCGCGACCCGCGCCGCCTGACGGCCGACATCATGCCCAAGTATTTTAACACCAACGGCGGCGACGGCCTTCTCAAGTCGTTCACGCGCCAGCTCAACTACTACGGCTTTCACCGCGTGAACGCCCAGGCTGCCAAGGCAACGGCGACCGCGGCCGCGGCAGCAGGAGGGACCACGACACTCCTCAAGCGCCAGCGCACCGTCAGCCTCGGCGAGGACGATATTTTTTGCTGCCCGCGCATCGAGGACCAGTCCCCCTTTCTCCTCCTCAACCTTCGCGGCAACGCGAACAACGAGTCGCCGCACAAACCCTGGGAAAACGCTGGTGACGAGGCCCTCGTCGTTTTTTACCGCGAGTTGTTTGGTGACGACGCGCTCGTCTTTGTCAACAAGGACAAGACAGTCCAGACACTCGACGACTTTAGCAGGCTCATTCGATTTGAAAAGGCTACCGCGCGCGTCACGCTCGACGACAGGCTCCCGCAGCAGTACAGACCGGCGGCGACGCCAAGTCATCTCCCCGCAAACCTCCGACATCACCTCGCTGTCGAACAGCCTCACAGACACCACCAATACCTCGACAGTCGCGAACAGCAAGCACAGAGCCCGTTCGACGGCGAGATCATTCACGCGGCGTCGTTGACGCGCGGAAACGAGCTCCCAGCTCGCGACGCTCGCCCGGCCTTTCGCGGCGCCGCAACGGTCGTTCCCGTTGTCTAGAATGGAGTTTGCTTTGATTTCCGCCGCCCTCTCTCCCTCTCTTTCCCTCTCCCTCGTTTTGGCCTCTCGCGACCTCATTCTTTCCCTCTCTCTTCCTACCAAGTTCTGCGATGCCATCGCCGAGTCGCGTCGCGCGGAAAAGGAATGGTCAGGTCTCGACGCACATGCAAATTATCTACCCCTCCAACGCAATCCCCCCACCCCGCCGCATCCTCTTCGACCTCACGGATGGTGCGACGCGCGCGAGGTCTAAAACTATTGCGCCTTCTCTTCGTTCGCATAGCCACCGCCACCGGGATTCGCCTCGTTCGCGGGTGTATCCTTCGTCGACGAGCGACTCCGCATCATCATCATCATCATCATCATCATCATCATCCCTTGTTATTCTTTATTACTCGGCAACCACCTCTAGCTTAGCATTGTACATCACGTTCAGTAACGACGAGCAAAGCCGTTTCTGAAACGAGCCAAAATAGGGACCAATAACAAACGAATAATCTCTACAACGAAAAGATCAACGTCACTGTTGGAGTCCTGTGGTGGGACGGACCCATTCATTATCTTCGCTCTTATCGTGTGATACCGACCACTCATCATGTCAGATCGTGTAGAATCACCCCTCCTCTAGAAGCAAGTTCGTGCGCGCCCTCGCGCCGCACGACGTCGTGTGGGTTGTCTGTCGCTGGATGCGACGGCCGAAGGAGCCCCCGCGATAATCGACATGGTTTTAGAGGAGGTGGGAATCGTGTGCGACGGCCCGCTGGCGTCCAGAGGGCGGGCACCCACGGCGCGGAGCACGACGGCGAGATCGGCGGGAAGCGGAGCGTCGACGAGCTCTCGTCGGTGTGTGCGAGCGGGCTCAAATCGAGGGCCAGGCAATGAAGCGCGAGTCTGTTGAGGCCTCTGTGATACCGTCGACTGACGACCGCGTCGCATCGTTCCGCGTCGCCGAGTACGGGATGTCCAAGATGGAAGGCGTGTTTCCGGATTTGATGGGTCCGGCCGGTCTGCGGCGTCGCGAGGACGAGGGATGCGGCGCGACGGTCGTCTTGCGTCCCGGGCTTGGCGCTTGATTCCGTCGACGGTGACTATTGGCCGGTCGACGACGACGGTACGGTCACTAGTCCACGCGCCGCGCACGAGCGCAACGTACTCCTTCCGGCCCGCGGTCAGCTCGGCGCAGGTCGTTGGGTCGAACGCAAAGAGCATCGCGCCGCCGTCCGATGATCGAGGCGATGGACGGGATAGACCCGACGCGCGAGCTGCCGCCTGAGAAGCGTCGAAACGACCAACTGCTGGGAGTGAGTGTGCTGGGCGCGGTGGTGGACCGTCAGTCCAGCCGGCTTGTTGACGCGCACCCGCGAGTCGTGGTATCGCAGCGCCTGAATACGAGGAAGGTTCGCACGTTTTGCTCTACATTCCTTTCCTTCAGAACAAACTTCGACCGGAATGGCGCGGCCCATTTATTATCAAGGAACGCCTTTCCCCGGCCACCTATAGGATTGAGTCTCTCGACTCTCCGCCCGAAGAACGACGTGTTCGTGTTAGTCAGATCGCGCCCGCGATGGTACCTCCGATCGTTGATCAAGCCATCCGCAAACCCGAAGAAGAAACCTTCCGTGATGATTATCAGCACGGTAAGTTTGTTGTTTTCCGGATTCCTGACCGGAAGCGCTCTGATTGGCGCAAGAAGATTTATGTTGCTGAAGTTTACTACGAGCCTTACGATTACCAAAATGATCGTGTTGCTCTACATTTCTATTCCGATTTGGGTCCGAACGATGATGTGGCTTATTTATTTCAAGCCGACCTCTCACCTTTCGCACCGCAAGCTCAAGCCCGAGAGTTCAAGGACGTTGAAGGTCGAAGTTTCACCGACAAGTCCCGAATTTCCTCCAACACAACTCCTTGTGTCGCGGATTTCGCTCCGCACGAGATTGATGTGTTGATCCCCAAGTTTACTTTACGCAGTGGTCGAGTTCCTGAACCGATCATCACCCGCGTTTACCAGAAGATTCGTTCACGAGATGCTCGTAAGGCGAAGCCGCGCTCCTCGCGCTAGCACCTAGCACCTCGCTGGGGCAGCTCGAATTCTTACCAGGGGAGTCCTGTGGCGGCAACTTTCGCCTCCTAAGGCTTACCCGTCCTCTAGGGCCCCCCTTATCAGGGGCACCCTCCTCCGTTGTGATGATGTCAGTTTTCTTTATGACATCATCTCCCTTTTCCGCGACATGCGTCACCCTGATTTCTGTGTTTCGATAATAATACCTTGATCATAAAGCAACAGCCGATCCTCAAGTTGCGAGGACCAGGCACGGAAGTTGTTTGTGGTTGCGTGGCGGGAGAACGGCTTTCCTCGTCTAGTGACTCCACCGAGGGCACGGACGCGAGCGGCGAGCCAGGATTCGAAGGCACGCCAGGTAGCCCCTAAAATTCTCCTTACGCCACAGTTAGTATATACACCTGGCGGCGACGCCATAGCATCATCTAGGGTTTCGTGTCGCCTTGTAACGCCACCATGAACTTGCGCTCCAACGAGACGTGGGTCGGGCATCGCGTGCTCAAACCCTTGAACGACGAGGAGTACCCGGGCTTGAACTACTTTCTTATCTTCTTCGCCTGCTTGTTCGCGCTCATGTGGTACCTGCTTGGCTGCTTCGGCCGCCCAGTCGTGCCCTCGTAGTAGACCACGTTTCGACGCTTTGGCAAAAAAACACGCGTCGACCACAACATCAGCGGGACCCACATCCACAGGGTGCGCGGACTAGCGTCTTGTGAACACTTGGCTGCGGACAGCGGTCGGGACGAGCAACGGCAAACGCGGAGACGATGGATTTTTTTTCGCGTGGCGCGGCTAAACGCGATCAGCGAGGCGGTTCGAGTATTGCCGAACCGTGCATCGAATGTAGAACTGCAAGAAAGCCTCAACAACCTCGCGACGGGAATCGGAGGTGACGCCATCGTCCATGCCAAAACGCGCGCAGCCATTATGGGTCGCCAAGCAGTAGGCAGAAGGGCAGGTAGGATCACCCCGCTGGCCAGAGAGTCGATGGGGGAGCAAGCGAGGCTTGTCGGGCCGTGGAGAGCAATGCAGGACGCCGGCTTAAGTTGCTCGAAGATAGGCAAATGTCTTCGCAAGGCGGGCGGGCGCGTCTACTTTGAGCTCATTGGCAGCATAGCGTATGTCGAGCTTGATGATGACCAGGTCAGAATAATGCTCAGCGTGCTCGCGGACGCCAGCCAGAAAGGAGACGCGAGGTACCTGAAATACGGGTCCACGCCGACCAAGGGCCGCAAGGCCATATGCCAGAAGGACTCAAAAGAGTGATGAACCGGGTTCATTCGTGGCGACCCATACGAGGTAATAATGTGACCCCTAGGATGCACCGCGAGCCGCGGTGTCTAAAGTGTGCGATCTCATACCTTATATACATCGCAGCGCGCTGCTAGAATCCTACACCCAGAACAAAGGGCTGCTTATGGCCTATGCGAGCGGGCGATAGGGAAGCTGACGACGCCAAAGAAGACGTAGACGCAATTTCGAAAGAATGAAGATGTAAAACATGCGGGGGTGGTGGGCTTTTCATCGCCGACGGCGCAATGAATGAGGGGGGTACAGAAGAAGAAGAAGAAGAAGAAGAAGAAGAAGAAATGCCGCCCGAAAGGCAGGGGATCCGAGGCTGGCACCCGGACTCATCGACTCGGGTGTGTGTGTCGCCGCCGTGTTGCGGGGTGCGCCCTAAGAGGTTTGTTCTAAAAGGTCGACTGCTAAGAGGGGGGGGTGGGTGCTTGCTTTTTGTGTGGTGCGTGGGGTATGAAGGATGTGCCTGACGAGAGGGTTTGTTTGGGTCCGTACTAATGGGGGGAGGGCAAGCGCGACTTGCCGCCGAACATAGACGTGCGTGCTGTAGTCGTTCCGGGCGACGGCCTGGGTTGAATTCAACAGAGGATCCCAAACGAGCGAGGCTGGGTGGTATAGAGCTTGGGCGCTAATTGTAGCGACGGCGATATTCGGCGACGAGGTCGCTCCCACCGATGTCGTCAAGCGCGGTCGTACAGATAGCATCAAGGAGTTTAGTCGTCTCTAGAAGGTCAGCCCGGCCACCGGTAGTCTCAGCAATCTCGTCGAACGCTCTCACAAGATTCGGCTTGTCATTTAAGCGGAACGTGTACACGGGAATGCCGTTTTCCGCAAGCATCGCGGCCTCGGTGCGATAGTCCGTCTCGAGGACGTGATCGTGGCCCTCGAGTTTGCTCCCTTTCGTCTCACCGTGCGGAGGCGCGTCGGCGATGAGCAATACACGCGTGACCTCGGAGTTAATCTCGTGTTCGACATTCACAAGCTGCAGCGCGGCCTCGACGGCCTCTTCCTCGTCGCCGCCACCCGCGCACCGGATATTGTTCACGAAATCCAGAAGCTCGGTCGCCTCGCTCGTCCACCCGGACCGTTCGAGGAGGGCGGCGTCGCTGTAGTCACGATACGCGACCCATTCGATCTGCAAGCGAACGTCATCGCCGCCAACTTCGCGAATTCGGCGCAGCATCTCGCTTATTTTATTCTTTGTTTCCTCCCAGACGTGGCTCATGGACCCCGTCGCATCCGAGAGACACATCATGCGGCACGTGCCGGGAACCTTGGGGGGCTTGACGGCTTCGTATAACGACCGAAGATGCGTCTTCGCGAGCTCGGCATCGCCATTCAGAAGCGACTCGAAGTATTTGCGCGAGAGGGCGTCGCGGCCCTTGGCCTCGTCGGCTGTCTTCTGCAACTCTTCGATCTGCTCGGCGTAGTACTCGGCTCGGCGCCGGTCGAGGAAAGCGTACCGGTCCGGCCGCTCGACGCGCTCGAGATCGGTCTGAGTAATACCGTACTTCGTTTCGAGGTGTTGAGCGAGGAGGATGAGCGCGTACGAGCCGTGCCGGCCCTGTCGCGCGGTACGACCCTGGATCTGGACTTCCTCTGAACGCTGCTCGGACAAGAACGTCTGGATGACGTGCGTGCCACCCCGATCGCGAGGCTTTGTCTTTTTATTGTCCTTGCAAAAGAAGTCGGTTCCGCGGCCAAAGACCGCCGTCGAAAGCGTCACTTGCTTTGGATTTGTAGCTTTCTTGATGACAAAGTTCCGCTCGTCCTTGGTCGCGCGCGTCGCCAGGATCTCTTTGGTCTTGGTCGGCATCCGTTTCCAGTGAGACGTCTCGGTGAACGCGCGGAGCCGCGCATCGTCTTCAAAGAACACGATGACTGGACGGTCATCGTCGACCTTGGCTTTCACATCGCTGGCAATTTCTTGGTGGAACCGCGCCTCGCTCGCCTCGATCTTAATCCCGGCGCCGGCCTTGTCGAACTCAAAGTTGTTTGGCCCGTAAACCGACGGCACGTAGCTGCAGGACGTGATTCCAAATTGGCTTATGATGCTCCTCTCCTTGGGTTCGAGCGCCTTGAGCGTCCCAGAGACCCCGAGCACGCACGTTGGCGATACGTTCGCGTACGCAAATTGGCCGCACGACACTTTCAAACACAAGACGCTCGACAACACCTCGTCGGCGTTCTTGAGGCGGTGACGTTCGTTGAGGTATGCGAAAGACGTCCGGTAGCCGTACGTGACGTCGTAGTCGACGCGGTCCATGACGGTGTAGCCGATACTCTGCGTCGTCTCGTTGAACGCGTACGGCGGATCGGCGAAGCACGCGACGTCCGAGCACGCGTTCCGCACCTCGGTCTCGACGATATCCGAAAAGGAGGAGAACTTCGTCTGAACTTGTTTGTACGCCTCGCAGCCTTTGACGTACTTCCAGAGCGGCAGAGCCTTGAGATGCTTGTGGTTCCAAATCAGCTCGAGCAACGCGCGAACCGACGCGTCTGCGACCTGGGCGACCTGGTTGTAGGTCTCCGCGTAGAAGTCGCTGCCGAAGAACACGTCAACCTCGTCCACGAGCATCAAGTTCTCGTTATATAGAGGGAGGGCGCCTTTGGCCGGCATGGTGCGGTGCACGATGGCACCTTCCACCTCTCGCCGAGATAAAGAAGAAGAAGAAGAAGAAGAAGAAGAAGCG
Source organism: Chrysophaeum taylorii (assembly GCA_029834535.1). Taxonomy (NCBI): domain Eukaryota; class Pelagophyceae; order Pelagomonadales; family Pelagomonadaceae; genus Chrysophaeum; species Chrysophaeum taylorii. The sequence continues at coordinate 103,165 of JAQMWT010000334.1, forward strand.
ATTGGCGGCGCGCGGCGCGTGATCAAAGGACCACTCGCGCCGCGGAGCGTGCCGCGCATCAAGTCGCACGTGAGACTCCGTATGTCGCCCTTTTCGGCGATCGTGTCCTCGGACATCGTAGTGATTTTGCTGTACGTGATGCGCGCACTCACACCAAAGGCAACGAACAGATCGCGGAAAAAGTCGTGGTCGCGACTACTGAGAAAGTCGCTATAGCACACGCAGCGAACGCGAAAGCCGAGGATGGCCGCGATTATTGTGCAACCTGTGGGGCCAAGATTTGGCGTTCGACAACAACTAGTCAGCACGCGCGCGCATACTTCTTAGGACAGACACGATGATGATGATGATGATGATGTGAACAAAAAAAGCAAACAGAACCACACAACGTCGTTTCTTCGTTAGTGACGCCGCGCGGTTACCGCCGAGGATGATCGACTTGCCCTCGCCAGTGCGGATCTCCACGAGTTGACTTGCGAGGGGCGCACCGTCGTCGTCACAACATCCGAGGAGGCGGAGGATCGTCAGAACCTGGATCGAGTGCGGCTTGAGAAGAATTCTGGAGAGATTTTTCTCGCCGGCCGCGTCGAGGCGCTTGAAACTCTGGCCCGACTTGAGTATCGTGAAGTACGCGAAGCACCCCCCGAGGAGGAGAGGGATTTCGGTGCGCAGGGCGATGGTCCACGATGCCGCCGATACAGGCCCGATGTCGCGAACGCGACCGAGGACCTCGGCCACGAGGGCGTCAGGGTCCGCGTCGTCGTCGCCGCAAACGTACGTCTTGAAACAGCGTTCGTACTCGCGTTCGTAATTTTCAAACGCCTCTCGGAGGGTGTTCCTGGTGCGAGTCTCGAGTTTTGTCCGCGGCGGCGGCGGCGCCGAAGAATTCGACGACGACAAGGTCTCGACCTCTATCTCGTTGATACTGTCGACGACGTCGGCTCTGACAACCTCCTCGTTGAAAATCATGGTAATTATGTCAGAGAAGTGCGGGAACTCGCAGACGATCACCCTCGCAACGCGCTGCGACGCATCGTCCTCGGCGGCAAACACGTCGCCCGTCTCGAGCAAGCTCCCGAGCTTAAAAATGAAGGCGTAGCCCCATTCTTTAGTTTGGCACTCGTCGAGAATTTCGACAATCTTGAGCCGCGCGAACGACTTGCAGAGTCGAACGTTGTACATAACATGGCCGAGGTCCACGAGATCTCGCGCGAACGCGTTCAAGGCACGAAGCGCCTGCGACTCGGAACCCGCGAGGCGCTGCTTTATGCGATCGGCGGAGAACGCCATCTTTTCCTGGAACTGTTCGAGCAGGCGCGCCGTCCGCGACTCGCGGAATATCTCTTTGTACTTGCCCAAATGCCGTTCGGCATCTTCGAGGCGCGCGAGGGTGCGGTGGAGCAAGTGCAGGTGCTGCTTGGTCCACAAATTGTCGACTCTCACTCCAAACTCTTGGTGAACGTGCTGCGCGACGGCTGTTGTCGCGTGCGCCCACACGCCGTCGACGACATTTCTGCTGTCACGGGGGAGGAGCGAGGCCAGCGCCGGCAACCACTTTAGACGTTCGATCTTGCGCGCCACCTCTTCGTACGCAGCCCTTTTAAGATCGCTCTGGACATCGCGCTGAACCTGATCGCGGACGCCGACGAGCGCGTTGAGGAAAGCATAGCTGTATTCAGCGACGAATTTCATGTTCGCTTCAAGCCCGAGCTCCTCCTTTGCTGCGCTTAGCTTGTGGAACACGGCCGTCACTCTCTCGCGTTCGGTCGAAGGGTGTTTGTCGGGGTACCACTGCCTGCTCTTTTGACGGTAGCTTCTCTCAACGTCGCGAACCGTCGCCGTGGCCGCGAGCTCCAACAGCGCAAAGTGGCGCCCGAGCTTGGAGATCTTGCCCTTGCCGAATATCCGGGCGATGACGTCGACAACTTTCGCGAGCGATGCATCGTCGGCGCGGTGACATTTGAGGTCGTCGAAGTATAGTGCGAACGTCGAGATGGAGAAAAAACCGAGTTGGACAAGCCGATCGCCAGCATCTCGTGCCGTCGGAGCAAAGTCCATCGCGCGCACCGCGTCGACAAACGACGCGGCGAGTTTCTCGATCCACGCGGCGAGTTCCTCGTGGATTTTCCGCCGGAGATCACCGCACGAGGATTCGATCTTGACCAAAAACGTATCGCTCGTAGTAGTGGTGGTGGTCGATTGCGGCGCTGTCGTCGCAACCGCCACCACCGAAGCGCGCGCTGGAACGGCAAGATCTCGGAAGGTTTTGAACACGAGTTCAAACGCGCCGACGTCGTTGTTTCGAATGGTCGCGACGACTCGCTCGCCAAAGTTCTCGATCGCGGCGAGACACGCGTGTTTCAAACGCTTCGCGGCAGCGCGGTCGACGCAGCGGTGGAGCTTTGCCTCGACATCAGCAAAGGTCGCGAACCGGTCCCTTATCCCGTCGAAGTCGCGGTTTTCGATGTTGCGGTACAGCTGCCCCATGAATTCGCCGACGTGCGCCGTAACGAGCTCGGACAACGACTCGTAGTCTTCCTCCACGACCCTTTGCCGCGAGGTTTTTGGCTGCAAAAAGCTGAACCACCCCGAGGGTGCACTGAGTGCGGCGTGACGTTCTTCGAGCTCTGCGGCCACGATCGCAATCTCTTCTCTGCGAAGCAGGTTGTTCTTCAAGAACGTGGCGCGCTCGCGCTGCATTGTCCGCACTTCTTCGAGCGATTCGGCGGCGTCAAACGCCACCGGCACGTGGCGTTCGAGTAGATTTGTGTGGAGTTGGAGTTGGAGGTAGACCAGGACCTGGAGAGGCCAGGCGTAGCGATGGGATCTCGCCTCGGCCATGAGATCTTCGTGAATCTTCGTCAGTTCTTCGGCGAGCTCTTTCGTCACGGCGTCGTAGCGCCGCGCGACGTCGCGTTCATCGTATCGTGACTCGTCGGCGGCGCCGTGTTTTGCGCCTTGGAATCCATCGAGCATCATGCGAAGCCTTTGGGTTGATGATGCGAAGCTAGTTTTATGTCGCCCGTCCTTCCGCATCGGCGTCAAGAAAGCCGCGGCCTCGCGCGAGAGGGCGTCGAGCGCGCGAGACGCGTCCACTTTGATCTTCTCGAGGGCGGCAAAGCACGTTCCCGGAATCCAGCGCTCGAACGCCTTGGATCGTGCCAGCGCAAGGCCAAGGCCCTGCCTCACCCGGAGAATGTCAAACCGATCGAGGGCGGCCCGAAGCTCGGCGACGTCGTCCGCGACGCTGTTGGCGAAAGACGTTTTTAAACCCCTGATGTCTTCCGCGAGGGGTGGCGACCACACGGAGAGATCGTCGAGACACCGCGACGCATCCTCGAGCGCCGCGACGTCGTCGACGACCACGTTGACGACGACGACGCGCGGGGCCACCGCCGCCTCGCGCGCCGTCTCGAGCAGGTTGGCGACGCGCGCCCGAACGACTTTAACGTAACTGTTGTAGCGAAGCGTGCTGCTCGAATCGCCCGCATCGAGCAGCCGATCCAGCACGATGCGAATGCCGCCGAAGTCGTTCGCGTTGAGTTGCGCTTCGAACGCGAGCTCGATGTCGCCCTCTTTTTTGTCGACGATGAGGTCCAAGCGAGCGCACCACGCGTTGATCTTGTTTCGGAGGTGCCCGTCGAGATCTGGCGCCATATCTCGGAGACCTTGGACGCGCGCCTTGGCGTCGTCGAGCGACGCGACCTCGTCGCGGATGGCCGCCTCGATCGAGTCCTGCTCCTGCGCCAACCGATCTTCGACGATGCCGACGAGCGAGTCGTAGGGCGGCAACATCCCCGCGATCGCGGGACAATCGCGCCACGCCTTCGCAGCGTCCAAAACGCGTCTGATGATGGCGTCAGAGGAGGTGGCGCTACCTCCGCGGAGCATTTTCAAGGCTTCGTCGCCGTACGCGACGATCTGTGCCTCAACCCTCCGGGTCGCGACGTCCAGCGCCTTGTCGGTGGCCTCGGAGATGCCGCGAAGTGCGAGCGCCGCTCCGATCCATCGATCGAGCTCGCGCGGCTCGACGTCGGCCACGGTCTCCGGGAGATGCCTTCGGCCCTGTTCGCGCCATTCGCCGACGAGCGCGCACATCCTAGCTCGGCAGACATCGACCAGGGCTGGCATGAGGAAGTCAACGCGATCGAGCTCGAGCGCCGCGGCACGAAGGGCGTAAGCCTTTTTGGTGTCCAAACCGCGTATGGCCTCGTCTGCGAGCGCGACGGCTTTTACGACGACGCCTTGCGCGAAGGAAGAGTACCGCTCGGCCAGGCGACGCACCTCGCGCCCTACGACGACGAGTTCTTCTTCTGTTCCTTCCGCGAGTCGTCGTCCTCCTTCAAGATCATCGTCGTCGAGCCAGGCCAGGGAAGCGAGATTGGCAAGACCCGCGGCGTGGAGCTTGACGTCGCCGAGACCGGCCGCTTCGAGGTTGGCGGAAAGCGCGTCGAGAGCGACGATCTGGTCGCTCGCCGAGGCGCGGAGGCTCTGCGATGTGTTGGTGAGCACGGTCAAGAGTCGCGCCTCAGCACGGAATTGGTCCGGAACGGCGCGGACCACGGCGACGACCGCGCCGTAGCAGACGCGAAGGTGCGCCGCGAAACCGCCTCGCACAGCTGCCACCAGCAGCCGGCAGCGATGCTGCACGCGCGCGCTCGTCGACGAGACAACGCCACGGCGCGCCGCCTCGACCGCTCGCGCCAGAACACCCTCCTCGTTGCGCTCATCATCGCTGAGTATCGCTTGGATGCCGGCTATCTCGTTGAAGCTCGCGGTCACGTTATCGGCGCCTCTTCCATGCAGGATTCCCTGCTCGACAGCGCAGTCGACGGCGCTGGCCAGCTCGCGGATCTCGACGAGGACGCGAGTTTTGACGCGGTCGCGCGCGGCGACAATGTCGACCTCTCGAAGATGATGATGATTGTCGTCCAAGCCGCATCGCTTCAAAAGCGGGAAGCTTGCGCAGGCGCTCGCGAGCACGGTGAGCTGGAGCACGCCGTCGCGCAGGGACCTCTTAGTCTCGGTGACGGCGGCGCCGATAACACTCGCGACGGCGGCCTTGGCCGCGGCCAAGGCTCCGTCGTCGTCGAGCGCGACGGCCCAGGCGTGGAGCCGGGCGAGGCTCCGCGCTACGACGCGCATGTTTTTTACGTCGCGGGAGAGGGAAAGGTGGAGTGCGCCGCTCAAGCCGTCGACGCGGCTCGCGACGAGCGCCCTCGGCTCGCTGACTACATGCTGTCCTAAAAGCTCGTCGAGGGACCTCAAGTGGTAGGCAAAGCGCATGGCGCGGCGTGCGTCGTCGGGAGTAAAGTCGTCGTCGTTGTCGTCGTAGTTGTCGGCCGCGTCCGTGCCGCGACGGATGAAGGTATCGACGTCGTCGCCGATACGGCACCGCGCATCAGAAATGGCGCCCTTCAACTCTTCAAGCGCGCGAGCCGCGTGGTCGGCTTCTTCGAGATGGTCCTTGAGCACGCTCACTGCTCGGACATCTTCCAATAACGCCGAGAACTTGGCGTCGGCATCTGGGGCGTCGCAGGTGACGACGTCGTCGACGGCGGCGGTACAACGGCGGACGGTCTCTTGGAGGGAGGTCTCGATGCTGAGACCGGCCGTCGTCGTCATGCCGCACTTCACGACGGCCCCAGGATTCGTTATGGGCTCGAGGCTCCCGATGTCGAGCTTCTTGGCGTCGACGAGCATCGGGTCAAACACGTCGCAGCGACGTGTCTCGAAATAATGAAGCATGAATTCAAAGACGTCGCGGGCGTCGTCGTCGAGATCGGACTCAAGCGCGTTCTCCAAGTCCTTTTTGACGGCATGTCGGGCCTTACGGAGCCGGGATTCTTGGAGCCGGTCCGCGTCGTCGACGTCGACCATCGCGTCGACATGGCGGCCAATCAAAGCCTCGACGTGCGTGAACAAGAACAAGAAGGAATCGCAGTAGAGGCGAAAATCGCCCCCCAGGAACTTGGCAACAAGGCTTGCAATGTCCTTGGCGCCCTTGCCGCGGTCGCCGGCCGTCGTGATCGTTGCGCACGAGACGAGCACGACGAATTTAATTGATGCGACCGCCGTCGCGAGTTCGCGCACCGCCGCGCCCATCGCGACGTCCGCGCCCGCTCCTTTGCTGTCCGCGAACCCCGAGGTGTCCACAAGGATTTCTTGGTCGCCGAAGTGCGCTGTCAGGTACTTGGTGCACGAGTCGAGGCCGTCGCTCATGCAAAACCCGTCCATCGCCTCCACTTGGAACCGGCCGTCGACGACTTGCCCGAGCCCAGCCCTCGCGTGAATGAACGTCGTCTTCCCGACACCAGTTCGTCCCAACAGTACGGTTACGTCCCGGCCCCGCACACTCTCGGTCGTTACTCTGGACTGCGCGAGTGACGTCGCGAGCGTTCGGAGGTCGAGGCGCTTCGTTGGTCCGCGCTGCTTCGGAGACCGACGACTAAACTCAAAGCCCGCAGCCGCAGCCGCAGCTTTGCCCGAGGATTTCGGCGACCGCAAGTTGTCGATCTCCATCGCCGCCGCCTGCGACCCCTCCTCCTCCTCCTCCTCCTCCTCCTCTTCCGCCCCGTGCTGCAACGCCTCTTCCTGAGGCTCCTCCCCATCGATATCCACCGCCGCAAACTGCTGCGGCTCCTCCTCCACGACCTCCTCCGCCCCGCTCGGCAACGCATCCAGTTCAAACTCCGCCTCGAGATCGCCCCACGCCTTCATCACCTCCACCGCCTCGTCCTTGCGGCACACGACGCCCTCGACCCATTCCCGGCCCGCGGCTGCGAGCTCCTCGTCTCGAGGCATGCTCCTTTTTAGGTCTGTGGAGATTCTATTCTCTTTACCGAAACTACAGTTGTGAGCCGCAGACTTTTTTTTTGCCATACGTACTTCTGATTTTTTTAATATGTATTATTCATTTATGATATGTGTATAGCTTCTACATTCTTGTAACATTGTTTTAAAGGTCGACAAGTGCAGGCCGGTCTGTGGGGATTCTATTCTCTTTACCGAAACTACAGTTGTGAGGCGTAGACTTTTTTTTGCCATACCTACTTCTGATTTTTTTAATATGTATTATTCATTTATGATATGTGTATAGCTTCTACATTCTTGTAACATTGTTTTGCAGGCCAGTAAGTTCACCTAGTCCCAATCTCTAACCCCAGTAAGTTCACCTGGTCCCAGTAAGTTCACCTGGTCAGTAAGTTCACCTAGTCCAAATCTCTAACCCCAGTAAGTTCGGCGTAAACCCACTCGTGCTCACACCACTCCTTCGAGCTCGTCGCTGTCGCCTCCGCCAATCTAAGCTGCTTCGATCCGCACACGCCGCTAACTTTTGAGTTTACTCTTAAACCCCCAGTAAGCTCACCTGGTCCCAGTAAGTTCACCTGGTCACTATATTCACCTAGTCCCAATCTCAAACCCCAGTAAGTTCACCTGGTCCCAGTAAGTTCACCTACAGTGCGCGTGTAGACGCCGGGAGGGGGCTTATCGGTATTGCGCAGCACGTGTGGGGTAGGGTGTAGTCGTCGACTCAGAAGAGCATATTCTCGGGGTTGCCGATCGACAGTGAGCCACGTAGAGCTGGACGTGACAGAAGACGGGCTTGTGGGCAAGAGGACGCGGACCTCGCGGGGCGTCTGGTCCTGGCTCTTGTTGATCGTTTGGCGTAGGCGGGCCTTAAGGGATACAGGTTGGAGGAGCCTCGGTGACAACGACACGATCGATCATGTATCTGGTACCGTTGCAGTGGCCGTGCGACGGGTCGAGGTTGCAAAGACTTTAAGCTCGCGATCAAAGTCAGCATGCCGTTGGTTGTCAGGGAGTTCAAAACTCGACTCTTGAGAGCGAGGCGTCGTCTTCCGACCCAACCTAATCGGCCGAAAAGAACTCCGACGCCTCGTCTCCGGGAAAAAAAAGCCGTGGTTATGCGCGCGTTGTCAGCATCGACAACATCGTTTCGACGGGGCGTGAGAATGGCGCGCTGAAAGAGCCGCCGCGGGTCGTGGAAATAGTCTGCGAGGTCGCCGTAGATGGCTTGGAGGATCAATGGCTGGCTCGCGGGCCTACTTGATCCTTACCCTAAATCGACGGACAAAGTAACCCTCATTCCGTTGGTAAAACGACGCGCCGCTGACGCTAACCAAGCACCTGACGTTCGACCTATCGGCATTGGCACCGTCCGCCGCCGTGCCATTGGACGGTGCCTTGTTCGTAGCCTCCACTCCGAGCTCTCTGAGGCACTGTACCCGATCAACGTTGCCGTCGGGGTCGAGGGCGGCCCCTCGCGCCTCGTCTTTGGCGTCCGCACCCACGCGGAGCAGTACCCCGACCAGGTCATCATCAAGCTGGACAAACGCAACGCCTTCAACGAGCTCAAGCGCCGGACCGTCGTGGACAAACTCGCAAACCACGCCAACGCTAAGCTGCGTGCCTTTGGCCACTTTATGTTCAAGCAATTACGGCCGGCATCCTGGGTGGCCCTCCACGGCCCCACCGGCCTCGATCGCGCCCCCTTCGACTCTCAAGAAGGCGGCCAGCAAGGCGACCCCACCTATCCACCGGCGTACTGTCTGGCAACGCATGACGCCGCACAGGCCCTTGACACCCGCTTACGTTCATGTGCCGGCTACGCCCGATTTGGCATGGACGACGGCGTCATCTCTGGTTCCCCTCGTGAGGTTGTCGACGCCCTCCTGCAGTACGCCCGCGACATCCAAGCTAGCGGCGAGGAGCTCCGCCTCGACAAGTGCGTGGCGTTCTGTCCGGCACTTGGCATGGGTCTTCTCGATCACCCCGATGTTCACGACCACGTCCAAGTTGCGCCTGACGGCACGCGTACTCTTGCTGGTATCCCCGTTGTCGCCGACGGCCTCGTAATCTACGGTGTGCCCATCGGCTCCCCCGGACACGCCGGAGATGCCTATGTCGAAGCTACCTTGCAACGCGAGGTTGACGCTCAGGTGAGCTACATGAGCCGTATTCGCACCAAGCTCCAGAACGTCTCCCTCCACTGCATGTACTCGTTGGGCCGCTACTGCATCGCCCCGCGCATGGACTACATCGCGCAACACTGCTACCCCACCAATGCCTTGAGCGCGCTCCGCCGCTTCGACGTTGCCGTCCTCAGCTTCGTCGCCACAGCACTTGGCGCAGATCCGCGTCAGGTTTTTGACTCCACCGGCATCGTCCTCCAACGCCTCCGTCTTCCTGCTCGAAGTGTGGGTGGCGGCATTCGCTCCTGCGCCGACCTCAGCCCCGCCGCCTTTGTTGGCACGGCGGCCCAGGCCCTCCCACACCTCGTCGACCTTCGCGATCCTACGGGTGCCGTGGAGGTCCCTGGCTACCTCCCCCGCCTCGCCTCGGTCCTGGGTGCCACTTCTTTTCGCACAGGTAACGAGTCGCACCGTTGGCACCACCTCCTCGCATCCGGTTGCCGCCTGGGGCGAGCACTCGAGACTGCGTGGGACGGACTTCGGGCTGATCTCCGCACCACGCTGGCTTCTCACGGCGGCGCTGGTTCCGGCGACCCCGCCAACGTGTTCATCTCGTCGACGGTCCTCTCTCCCACGAATTCGTCTCCATGGGCGTCCTCGTCGACCCCACCATCTCGACGCCCGTGCTCGTACCCCAACTCCAGCGTGCTCTAACCTCCCAGCGCGAGACAGCTCGGGCCACTGCACTCCAGCGCCTTGCGGCCACCCTTCCCGTCACCGATGCACCTCGAGTAGCGGCGTCCTCATGGGATCGCTTCTCGACCACGTTCATCAGCTCGTGGCCCAGCTCCGCCCTTCAAATCCCCAACCGCTGCTGGGCTGAGATGTGTGCCCAGTACTTTGGCTACCCCTCTCCAGCTTGTTCGGGCCTCGTGGGCACTCGCATTCTGGGCACTGATGTCGTTCTCGACGCTCACGGCAAGGTGCTTCTCACGCAGGCCAACCTTGTCAACCGCGGAGGAGCGCGTACCACCTGGCACGACAGCTTGCTCGATTGCGCCCTCTCCACCACCAAAGAGGCCGGCATCCCAGCCCTGTCCGAGGTTTTCGGCATCTTTGCTGACGTCGTCGCCCCTACCATTCGCACGCGCCTCTACGGCCGGTACCGAGGCAATCTCGCCCGACGCCAAGTCGTCCCAGACATCCTCACCACGCTCGACAACAAGGAACAACTCTACGACATCAAAACCCTCGCTTGGGGTTCGTTGTACACCGCCCACGCCCTCCATCCCTCCCACCCGTCGCCTGTCGATCGGCGCGCAGCGCAAGTCCACTCCGAATACCTCGCTCACGCCCGCGGCATCGACGCCATCATCCCCCAGCCGGGTACAGCACCACCGCCTGGCTTCTTGGGCCCTGTCGAACAGCGGCTACGTAGCTACGGCACCGTCGCCGGCCTCGTCTTTGGTGCCTTCGGTGAGGCCAGCGCGGCGTGCCACGCTCTCGCCCAAACATGCGCAGAGCGCATCTCTACGCGAACCTGGGTGGCAAGCGGCTGCGCCAACTTCACAGAGGCAAAGGCGGCCCAAACTCGCCGCATCTACCGTGAGTGGGGGATCGCCAACGCATTAGGCCGGGCTCGCTGTGCCCTCACCGCCCTCACCCATGTCGCCGCCTCGGGGAACCCCACCCAGGCCGCCCGATCCCAGCAGGCCGTCACCCTTCGTCGCACATACGTCCGGCGGCAGCATGCGTACGACCTACGGGCGGGGCCCGTCCTCTCTTCGCCTGCCCCACGCCTCGGCGATGACCCCGACTAGGTCCCGCGTACTTATTTCCGCCCGTCAGGCACATCCCTCATACCCCACAAACCCACCCACTTCCTTCATGCTTCCTACACACACCCCCCTCCACGAACTGGCCGTAGAGGCGCGTGCGAACGGCAGGGGCGACGACGTCCGCAAAGATGCCGAAAACCTCGGACAGGGCGGGGATGCCGGCCTCTTTGATGGTGGAGAGGGCGCATTCGAGCAAGCTGTCGTGCCAGGTGGTCCGCGCTCCTCCGCGGTTGAGAAGGTTGGCGTGCGTGAGAAGCGCCTTGCCGTGGTCGTCGAGAACGACATCAGTACCCAGAATGCGAGTGCCCACGAGGCCCGAACAAGCTGGAGAGGGGTAGCCAAAGTATCGGGCACACATCTCTGCCCAGCAGCGGTTGGGAATTTGAAGGGAGGAGCTGGGCCACGAGCTGATGAACGTAGTCGAGAAGCGATCCCACGAGGACGCTGCTACTCGAAGAGCATCGGTGATGGGAAGGGTGGCCGCAAGTCGCTGGAGTGCAGTGGCCCGAGCTGTCTCGCGCTGGGAGGTTAGAGCACGCTGGAGCTGGGGTATGAGCACGGGTGTCGAAAAGGTGGGGTCGACGAGGACGCGTACGGAGACGAACTCGCGGGCAAGAGGACCGTCGACGAAATGAACGATGGCGGGGTCGCCGGAACCAGCGCCGCCGTGGGAAGCCAGCGTGGTGCGGAAATCAGCGCGAAGTCCGTCCCACGCAGTCTCGAGTGCTCGCGCCAGGCGGCAACCGGATGCGAGGAGGTGGTGCCAACGGTGCAACTCGCTGCCTGCGCGAAAAGAAGTGGCACCCAGGACCGAGGCGAGGCGGGGGGGGTAGCCAGGGACCTCGACGGAACCCGTAGGATCGCGAAGGAGGGAGTGGGCCGCCGTGCCAACAAAGGCGGCGGGGCTGATGTCGGCGCAGGAGCGAATGCCACCACCCCCATTTCGAGCAGGAAGGCGGAGGCGTTGGGGGATGATGTGGGTGGAGTCAAAAACCTGACGCGGGTCTGCGCCAAGTGCTGTGGCGACGAAGAGTTAAGGCCGGCAGCGTCGAAGCGGCGGAGCGCACTCGAGGCATTGGTGGGTAGCAGTGCTGCGCGAGGTAGTCCGCGCGCGGAGCGATGCGGTAGCGACCCATAGAATACACGCAGTGGAGAGAGACGTTCTGGAGCTTGGTGCAAATGGTGGTGTTCATGTAGTTAACCTGATCGTCAGCTTCTACATTGTTACCTACATAGTTTCCCAGAACTTGAAGGGACGGCCTCGTTGAAGGCGACGACGCTCGTACGACAATGCAAAGCGCCAAGATGGGCGGCGTTGTTTCCAAATTGCTGAAGCGTCGCGCCGTCGAGGATAACCCAGTCATATAATGACAACGCCGTGGACTGACACACGTTGTAACGAAAGCGATCAATGTGAAATTTGTCTTCGAGGGGAGTTCGCGCGCGCCACTACTCGCGGCGTAATTGATGACGAGTTGCCAACGCGGCGCCTTGTTGTTTGCGATGTAGTCCGTAGTTTCCCGCCTCGTTGTGAGGCAAGTATTTTGAGCGTTCGAACGATTTGATTGCCCGGGGGCCGCTGCGGGATAATCGATGGAATTGCCGCCACACGGTGGGGCAGTCGACGAGTACGTGAGGGCTGGGATCGCCATCCAGGCCGAGCTCCTCGTCGTGCCATTTGAATGTCACGGACATTGAGCAGGAGCTAACTAACTATAGACCAGCTCAGTGCATGGGACGGAGCAGGAGAGCCTCGACAAGTCACAAGACGCGATGCCGTCGTCCACGCAGAAACGCGACTCGGAGCCGCCGCGCGCGCGCGAGCGGAATAAGACACTGCCGGTAGTGTCCATCGCCGGGTGCGCCTTCACCTTGCTCGGGAATGGCTGGGACGAAACAGAAAAAAAACGGCTTTGCCGCGGCGCTTGTCAGGCCTCCACCCGCGAGCGCACGGTAGGTCTGCTCACCGAGAGGGCGTCGGCACGTGTCGGCGACGCCGAGACTCGAGAGATTGCGGAACGCACCGAGAGAGGTCGCCGGATGCCGCGAGCCGCTTCTCGCGGAGCGCGAACGAACCGGCATGAATGGTCCGGGAGCACATGCGGAGCTCGCGCGAGCTACGTCTAATAAGCAGAAAACCATCGATTACACGATCATAGCGCCTGGCTATTGCAAAGGCCGCAAAACGGTGGAGCCCGAAAGCACCACCTCCGGTTCGGTAGTGAATTCAAAGCAGAGCGCAATTACATCATCGCGCCCTGTCAACGTTGGCGCAAACCTTTTCTCCTCTCGTCGCTTACCCTCCGCAACTCGGCGGCGTCTCTCCAGATGCGACGACGTTGCTGGTCTTTTCCCTTAGCATGAGATGGCTTTTGCCCGCACAGCTCCCCACCACTCCTCTCTTCGCCGCCTGCCCTCGGCTCGGCGATGACCCCGACTAGACCTCGGGGCGAATCCGTCTTTCGGGCACCACTCGCGTGTCCAGACACGTAGATTGTTCAGCCTCTCAAGCTACTGAACGCCCGGTGTGGCAGTAACGCCCATCCCCCCACTTGCCTGCCTGCCACTTGACTTACCCTGATTGTTGCCCTGGTACTGACCTTGCAATTATGGGGGGGGTGTCATCTTGACATCCTCACCTGCGCTTCCACGGAACCCAATGTACCAGACATTTGTATTGTGTCTTCTTGCTATTACCCTCTTTTGATTGTTGGAGATTTTCTATATGGCGTGACTGTTTACGCTGAGATCGGGCATGTGGTGGTTTCACCCGCGGTTCGGGTTGGGAGAAAGGGTTGTTGAGGCCCCTGGTCCGGCCAAGAGGGGCGGGTGTCTGTGCCGGACAATCCCTCGAGGAAGAGACGTGCTGCTCAGACGTTGACGAATGCGGGTTTTCCAGTGACACCAGAGGGACAGGAGCAATAACGACGGGCGCTTTTAGCTGCAGCAGGAGACAGGCTTCAGTGACACAGCTAGCGCCGCGCGTTGTGCAACAGCCGCAGATGGTCTACACAGCAGCACAGGTTCCAGGTGCAGGTCAACAGCAGCTGGTTGCAGGCACTCAACAGCAGGTGGTCCGAAGGCAGTCCGCAGTGCAGCGGACCGCTCAGACCTCGGTGCGCCTGAAGGATCTGACTACGGCTCTCAAAACGATGAACTTATTTCGTCAAGCACAGCAGACGGCTCCCACGGTTAGAGGGCAACAGCCGCAGAGAGCAAACCCTGGCTACGCAATGATGGTGTCGCCGCTCAGTGACTTGAAGTGCTTGGCGAAGATCAGGATGACGCTAAGCGAGCAGACTACTGCAGTGTGCTGTATTCTGAGCTCATGGAGGGCAACGTGTATGACGGTGACGATGACGATGTTGGAGGCGATGACGATAGCTTTTCTGCAGAAAGCTATTCCCCTGGTGAGCCCATGGAACCTCCTTCCTTTTTGGTCATCACTGAAGATGCGTGGGTGGAGGAGCAGAGGCAAAGTACCGAAGTGATCGGAGTTGCACCCAGAGTTCCCGCGGAAGGCGAAGATAATCGTGACGGATTGGGATATACGATCGTTCGTGTGGGACAAGATACTTTGGTTGCTATGGATATAGTGCTACCGAGGGACGACTGCGCCGAGCGTTACGCCGCTCACCCTTCCATCTCTTCGGATTTCGAGAGTTTCTGCCCTCAGACTGCGTTGAATACTGCTTAGGATCCCGACCATCGTGAAAATAAAGCCGTGAGATACGATGGCACGAGATCCGCCTCTTTGACGTACGTGCCTGTGGCTGTCTCTTCGCTAGATGGTTCGAAATATTCCATCATCGCTGCCGGTTTGGATGGCGTGGCTGATTCCCCCTACATCGATCACCGCTTGTATCGCAAACTTGATCGTGACGGCAAAATCATCTATCGTCAGCCACTCCCTACGATTCGTACTCTGAATGGGCCAGGAGGGAATATTCCATCATCGCTGCCGGTTTGGATGGCATGGCTGATTCCCCCTACATCGATCACCGCTTGTATCGCAAACTTGATCGTGACGGAAAAATCATCTATCGTCAGCCACTCCCTACGATTCGTACTCTGAATGGGCCAGGAGGTTCGGGAGCTGCTATTCGAGAATGGGTCATTCTCCGGATCTCCTTGGTGCCAACGACATCCATACTGCTCATGTTCTTTGTTGGTCAAACTAATGGGCAGTTACTATTAGGAGCACGAGAATTACGACTCTTGGGTACGATTTTGGATTATGCAACAGAGAGAGCTATTTTCCGGCGTTCTGAAGTGACCATCGGAGTTCTCAAGAATCGGACTTCCGCCTCGCCACGAGACCAGCATGGAGTTGTCCTTTACAATGATGCGTTCGATGCGACTCCGCAGGTAGTGCAGATGTTCCCGACAGCTAAACTCGCTATGCGAGACGGGAATACCCAAACTTGGACGCCAGTTGGTAAACCGTGGAGTTATGACAGTCTGCTGCGCTCTATTCGTGCCAGAGCGAATCACCATCATGCTCATCGCGGTGATAAGACTGCTGAAAAAGCGGAAGACCGACTTAAATGCCCTGCGGACGAGGAAGATATCATCCCTCATTTCGCGTACGTGACGAGTACTCGATTTCTTCTTCCGAGCCAACCGTACTTCTTGGAGATGGAGTGCGATGTGCCGCTGGAAAAGGGTCAAGTATTCCGACATCATCGGTCACTCCTCCCAGATCCCCGCGTCGTACCTGGCTCCTATTCATCGTACTGCTCCGACGAGCCCAACGAAGTTCATGTGGCTGTGGAGCACATTGGTGAAGAACCCATTGGTATCGACCCCGAAGTCCCGGTGGTCGAAGGCGAGATCATGCCGCATGAAGGATGTGTCAACATGCAGCTTGAAGTCACTGAGGGCGTTTGCCATGCGACTCTCACGGCTGCTGTTGACGAGAATGAAGTCGAGAAGGATGTCTTAAGTGACAGACCTCCTCCTGAGCCACCTCCAGATGAAGAAGTGAAAAAAAAACGCCAGAAATGGAGATGGAGGCGACTGATAAGGACCTGCTATCCAAGCACGCCTCCTTGGTTTGGATACACATCACCTACACATTTGTCGTCGTCTACTTTGCTGGCGCTGGAGGATCAACGTTGGGTATCCGGCGATGCAATGAGCTATATGGCAGTTCATTTCGCATTGTCCTGGCTTTGGATGCTTGTCCTCAAGCCCGAGCCACCTTCGAGCTCAATTATCCGAAGATTCCCTATGTTTTGCATGAGTTAGGGAAATCTCATCGTCGTACATACGACTTAGTGTTGTCGTATTTACATTCAGATTTTTGGAAGCATTCTTATTTTCACGCAAGTCCGCCGAGTATCTATGGGTCGACTGTCAATTTGCACTACAGAGACGCACGCAAGGGCGCTACTATTACTTCTCGGGTCCTGCGTCATTTCCGCAAAGCACCTTATGTAATTGGACGATGGACGCTCGAGCAGGAACCATCAGTGATCCCTTTTGTGCATCACCAATTTTATGTGCCGCGCATTGTCGATTTTTATAGTATCACACCAGAATTGCTGTGCTCGCGCACGCGCCTACTTGCTTGCAATGTTCGCTTGGAACTGCCGTTATTATCGCGTGTACCACGGAACTTACGGGACCGTTTTGGGCCAGCAATAGGATTTACAGGTGGTCACCCGCTCATTATAGTGAACAGTTTCTCATCTACGCGCCCGACTACCGGCCCTGCATTCACAGTGACGCGCAACAAATTGCAAATGGGACCTCATTTCTCGAACACACGTCCACTCACGTTGCAGATGCACCAGGGAATTATGACCATTCCTGCTACGTGGCAATGAGGTGAGCAAGTCTCAGAGACAGCAGCTATGAAGATGCTTGGCAGTATGGTGCCACCCGCGACTATGATGCGGATCGCACTAGCAGTGCACAATTCGTTTGACCCCTCACTTCGAAATTTGGGTAAGTTGCGGAATATTGCGACGACTACGATAGCCCAACCCGATCACCATATTCTACGGTCTTTACCTTTTGCTGTAGAGTCGCGCATCCCAACGCTCGACCCTGCCACTCGAAGTGTGTCATGGATTTCGCCCGATGAACTCTATTCTCCTGCGAGTCCTGCACCATCAGCTGCTGCCCCCACCACCCCGCCACCACCTTCGGTTACATCGCCTGGGACGGCTCCATCTTTTGCAGGGGGCACCGTCGTCGCTGCTGCTATGCAGAGCAACCAAGCCGACAACCAGCCCTCCGCAACTGCTGAAGAAGAAGGCACCGCGAAGGAGCGACCTGCGTACTTCAATAAGTACGACGTTCTGTGGGCGGACGCGCCTCACGACGAACATGGTCAACCTTTACCGGTGATGCCTCCTCATTTAGCGGATCAGGAGAGCATGCAGGTCATCCCTCCGACCGTCGCGCACGTCGAAGAGGTGATGACTGAATTGGGCATTACAGAGCATCCTGCTTTAGATGATGACGAGAAGCTGATGATGAAGCATCTAATCTCGTGTTCGTGGACATTTTTCGATGATATGATGAGACCTGTTGATTCACCTGAAGTGACGCTCCGGTTCAAAGAAGAGAACCCGACTCCCGTCAAACTCTCGCCATATCGGTTGTCGAAAGAAAAGATTGAATGTTTGCGGATGCAGATTGAAGAATGGACCCGAGACGGAGTTATTCGTCCTGCGAATTCTCCATGGGTTTTCCCTATTTTGATGTTGCCTAAGAAAGGTGCTGAGCCTGGCACTTCCAATGCTTACAGAGCAGCTGTCGACCTAGGGCGCCTCGATGCATTGCTCAAGGATGATAGCTGGCCGAGTGTGAGCATGGCTGACGCGTTGATGTTTCTCATCGACAAGTTCTGTCGTTCCAGTTTGGATATTCGTTGGGGCTATCACAATTTACGATTGTCGCTAGATGCACAAGATGTGGTAACCTTCACTAGTCCTCTGGGAGCGTACAGCTACATACGTCTACCTTTGGGAGTCAAACCAGCCGGAAGTTCGCTTTGCAAGCAGTTGAACACTGGCTTGTAGAAATGGCTATATCGTGATCTCGTGGCATATATCGACGATATTCTCGCCGGTCACGCAGATACGAAGAATCACTTGCAGTGCCTTGTGCAAGTTATTCCCCATCTCGCCTTGAAAGGGTACAGCGCCAAGATCAAGAAGATCCATTTTATGCAAGAAGTCATTGAGTTTTTGGGTCATTTATCCACCCCGAACGGACTTCTTCCATCACCGAGGTCTTTAGAAGCCATCAGACACATGCCAATTCCTGGCACTGTGTCGGATGCTGACCCTAAGAAGCAAGTGCGGTCTTTCCTTGGAATGGGGAGTTTTTGCCGGCGTTACATAAGGGATTTTGCGAAAGTTGCAGAGCCATTAAGACAACTGACGTTGGCGGACGTAAATTCGAGTGGACGAAAGAGTGTCAGGAAGCTTGGGATGCCATCATCGAGGCTATTGTCACTTCGAAGGGTGTCTACCATCCTGATTATTCGTTGCCTTTCTACATTCGAACTGATGCTTCCGCGCATGGGTTGGGTGCTTACCTATTTCAAAAGGTACCAGTCGTTGACGACGATGGAAGAGAAAGAATAGAAGAGAGAGTTATTGAGTACTGGAGTCGAACTGTGCCTAAGTCGATGGGAAATATGATCCTCGGCGCTTGGAACTCCTCGCAGTACTCTCCGCTCTTGAAAATTTCCGATTTTATATCGAAGGTCATCAGACAAAATTAGAGACAGATCATCGTAATTTAACGTTTCTTCGGGATTCGAATCATACGTCTGGACAGTTAGGACGATGGGCTATGCGGCTTGCTGCTTTCGACCGGGAGCTCGGATATAAGCCTGGAAATTCCTCTGGCATGCGCATCCCGGATTGTCTGTCGCGCAACCCTATCGACAAGTTGATCGAGAAAGACGAAGACGGGGAACCGATCAATGAAGCTTTTTTGATTTTCCAAGAAATCCCCACCGATGTACCTGGCACAGCTTGTTTCACCTTCTCTTCGGTGACGATGCCTATACCGACGGACAGCGGACCCACCGCAGCTATGGCAGCAGTTAGTACGCGACAGAACGTACAACTGCCTCAATTCTCGTACGAGTCTGAGCCAGTTGACTCCGTCTAACGTCTCCCTTTTGCGTATCAAGCGGAGGATGTGATCACTCTCGATGAGATAGCGAAAGAACAAGCTGAAGATGACACATGCAAGCGCATCAGACGAAATCTCGATTCTGAACAGAAAGATCAAGACGAGCAGTCATCCGTACCGTATGAAGTTGATAACAACGTGTTGTATAAGGTCGATGATTCGGATTCTCAACGTCTTATTGTGGTCCCTCAGTCTATGCGAAAGCGTGGAATCGCCGTGCATCACCGAGGATTGTTCGGAGGCCATGTAGGACGAGACTCCACAGCGAATCAAATCTTTGAACGGTATTGGTGGCCAAACGTCTCATCATCAGTTAATGAGTTCGTCAATGCCTGCATTATTTGCCAGAAGATTCGACCCACGATGCCTAAGCGTCATGGCTTGCTGTGTCAACCGAATCGCGTTGGAGATTGCTATGACCTAGGTATGGATCGGATTGGACCTCTGCGAGGCGCTGACCTGTACACCTACATACTCGCGATGTACGATGCAGCGTCGCATTTCTAGAAATTGGCTCTGATTAATACTAAACATGATTATTCAATTTTGAACACGTTTGTGGACAAGATTTTACTTGAGGGATGTCTCCCATGGTGCATAGTCACGGATAATGATGGAAATGAGTTCGCGAACAGGTTATTTCGCACGTTTGTTCGTCAACTCAACGTACGTTATCGTACTACCCTTCCGTATCGCCCTCAGAGTAATCATACTGAGCGTGTCAGCCGATTTATCAAAGCCTTCTTGCGAGCTGCGATCGATGAACAGCGTCAGCCAGATTTGTCGAATTTCCTCCCATATGTGGCACTCATGTACAATAGGGTGTACATTCCGGGAATGAAGATTTCACCTTTTATGATGCGTACTGGCAAGCAACCCCTATTACCACCCGATTACAATCTTTTGAGTGAACAGCGTGATCTACCGCAATCACGTCATCAGATTTTGGTGGACTTTAAGAACAAGTTTGAATTTTGTAGTCGACTCGGTACACGAGCTCACCAGAAAGCACAGGAGAGCCAAAAACTCAACTATGATGCCCACCAAATTGACATCCAGTTTTCCCAGGTGATTATGTTCTGCGTTCCGTGCCTAAGACGAGCCACAAGCTACGTCCCATTTGGCGCGGGCCTTACATAGATACCAGAAAGATCTCTCCCGTCGTTTACGAACTTCAGGACGTCAACGACGATGATGCTGACTCGGTTGTAGTATCTGTACAACAGATTGTGCCTTTGAAAGTGCCAACCATCGACATTTCTTCAGCCCCTCTGCATTTATTTACCTTCAGACCGCGACCGTTTCAAGCATGGTAAGTTCGTGATTTTCAGGGTTAAAGGACGATCCAACGCGTGGAAGAAGCGTATCTACGTTGCCGAAGTCTATGAAGAATATGATCACGACAATGATACAGTTGCGCTTCCCTGCTATACCGATTTGGGACCGCGCGATCGATGATCCTCGTGTTTTTGATCCTACTAAGCCTCTGGCTGAGCGACGTTTAAGACCAGAATACAAGGACCCTGATGGACGTAGCTTCACACGCCTACGATCAAACATGGAGGGCTGTGGAACCCTGTGTGACTGATTTTCGCCCGGATGAAATCGACGTCCTCGTCAGTAACTTCGGCCTCCACAGCAACAAAGTTCCTGCTGATGTAGCTGACCGAGCTTATCGTACCATTCGTGAGCGTGACCTTCGTTGCCCTTGAAGTCGAGGACGACTTCATCTCAAGTAGGGGGCTCCTGTGGCAGTAACGCCCATTCCCCCCCACTTGGCCTGCCTGCCACATGACTTACCCTGATTGTTGCTCTGGTACTGACCTTGCAATTATGGGGGGGGTGTCATCTTGACATCCTCACCTGCGCTTCCACTGAGCCCAATCAATGTACCAGGCATTTGTATTGCTTTCTTGCTGTCTTCTCGCTATTACCCTCATTTGATTGTCCGATTTCGTGATGGCGTGAGGTGTAACGCTGAGATCGGGCGTGTGGTGGTTTCGCCCGCGGTTCGGGTTGGGAGGAAGGGTTGTTGAGGCCCCCGGTCCGGCCAGGAGGGGCGGGTATCTGAGAAAGCACTACACCGGCGTGCTCACGGGGGTCGACGCATTCCCCTCTTAGCAGTCTTTACCTTTAAAAAACCCACCACTGCAGCGTAGCATAACGAAGCAAGCAGGAGGCGAAGAGAAGGATCTGCACAGGACAAAGAAGGGCGCGTAGGTGGCGCAGGGAGATTAGCGACGTCGAAGAAGACGTAGGCGCAGACGGAAGGATGTGGATCCAAAATGCCAGGTGAGATGGGCGTTGTTTAAAAAATCGTGGCCAGCGCAATGTGTGACGACGCCGAGCGATAGGCGTGAGTACGGTCCGGGATAGCAATAGAAGCGCTGAGTGCCACTAGCCAGGGGTCCGAGAGGCTTACACCCGGAAAAGGCCCATACGGAGCCGTCGCCGACTTACCGAGTGACGATAGGGGAGAGGGATTGGGTCCGCACTGATGGAGGCCTGCCGCCGAGCATACACATTCGACGGAGTATGTCGTGTTCTCGCCGGGCGGCGGCCAGGGTTCAACTCGGGCTCCCCGACGAGGGAGGTGCGGTGGTATGGAACTTTGGTTGTAGCGGGGCGTTAAAAATTGCAGCGGCGGCGATATTCGGCAACGAGGTCGTTGCCGCCGATGTCGTCGAGCTCGGTCAAGTAGACCGCGTCAAAGAGTTTGGTCGTCTTGAGGTGGGAGGTGTTCCCGCCCGCTGGTCATCACTTCTATCTACGAGCGCGTCGGCGAGGTTTGGATGGTCATTCAAACGGAACGTGTACACGGGAATGCCGTTTTCCGCAAGCCTCGCGAGCGATAGTCCGTCTCTATGACGTGGCTCTCGAGTTTGCTCCCTTTCGTCTCGCGGTGCGGATCCGCGTCAGCGACGAGCAAAACGCGAGTGACATCGGAGTTTGTTTCGCGTTCAACATTCACGAGCATCTGCGCGGCCTCGGCGGCCTCTTCCTCGTCGCGGCCGCCCCGCGTCACTCGCCCACCCGGACCGCTTGATGACTGTAGTCGCGATACACGACGACGCGTTCGATCTCCAAGCGCGCGTTTTTGCCGCCGCCAATTTTGCAAATGCAAACGCGGCGGCGCGGCAGCATCTCGCTGATTTTGTCCTTTGTTTCATCCCTGATGCGGCTCATAGACCACGTCGCGTCCGATCATTGGGCATATCATGCCGCGCGCGCAACGACGGTCCGATTGCTTTCTTTGCTAGAGATCGACCCGAGTGATACCGTATACTTCGTTTCGACGTCTTGGGCTACGAGGACGTGCGCGTACGAGCCGTGCCGGCCCTGGTGCGCGGTGCGGCCCTGGATCTAGACTTCCTCGACAGCTGCTCGGACAAGAACATCTGGATGACGTGCGCACCACCCCGATACGAGGTCTTTTTGCTGTCCTTATAAAAGAAGTCTGTCCCTCGGCCTAAGACAGCCGTCGAGATCGTCCCCCGCTCTGGGTCCATTCATGGCCTTCTTGATGACGAAGTTCCTCTCATCCCGTTCATCGCCAGGATTCCTTTGGTCTTCGTCGACATCATTTTCGAGAAAGTATGCCGCCTTGGTGAACGCACGGAGCCGCGCGCCGTCTTCGAAGAACGCGGTAAAGGGTCATCGGCGCGTCGACCTCGGCTTTCACATCGTCGGCAATTTGCTGATGCGAGAGCTGTTCGCTCGCCTCGATCTTGATCCCGGCCACCACCAAGTCGAACTCACAGTTTTCTGTCCCGACGACAGGACACGTAGCAACAAGACGTGATCCAAATTGGCTCGCGATGCGATGCTTTTCTCCTTGCGATCGAGAGCGTTGAGCGTCCCGGAGTCCCCGAGCACGCACGTTGACGATATGTACGCGCACGCAAATTGGCCGCACGACACCTTCAAACACAAGACGTTCGACAACACCTCGTCGACGTCCTATAGGCGGTGACGTTCGTTGAGGTACGCGAAGGACGTCCGGATGCCGTACGCGACGTCGTAGTGGACGCGGGTCCACGACGGTCCAGCCGATAGTCTGCGTCGCCTCATTGAACATGTACGCGGATCGGCGAAGCTCAAGCACGCGTTCCACACCTGCATCTCTCAAAGATTCCACGAGAGACGACAACGCATTGTCTTGCTTGACGAGTGTAGGGTAAGGGGAGTTCTCGAACGGAACAATAGTGAAGTTGGCCCGAGAGTCAGAGTGGGTCTGCCAAAGATCGTGGGCACGTGGAGATGGGACCGTCTCTGGCGTTTGTGGTCGTCGGTCTCTCGGCGGCGTTTCAGCATCCGCAACTGAGAGCAGTGCGGCGTGTCGGCGTGGCGACGGCGGCGTCCGAGGGGGGGTACACTTTGGTTGGTGCCGACGGGAAGGAAGTATCGCTCACTGTCCAGGAGAAGGAACGGATTTTTGTGGATGCGATGCAGAGCTATTACTATTCGGGGCGGCAGCTCCTGTCGGACGTCGAGTTCGACCAGCTGAAAGAGGAGCTGATGTGGGAAGGCAGCGAGTACGCGATGCTGTCGCGCAACGAGACGATGTTCTTGTCGGCCGTGGGCGCGTACTCTCGAGGCGAACCTGCCATGAGCGACGCCGAGTTCGACGAGTTGAAGGCGTCGCTCAAAGCCCAGGGATCGATCGTCGCCACCTCCAAGGAACCCCGGTGCTTCCTCGACACGGGCGTCTGTAGTGTCACCTTCGTCGAAGACAAGTTCAGGAAACTCGTGTTGTACGTGCCCGCTTTGCTGTTGAGCGTTGCCGCCTGGACGGGTGGCACCTACGAGCTCGTCCCGGCCTCGCGCGGCCTCAACCCCCTCATTTCCTTGCTGGTTGGCTTCCCCATCATTTCGGTCCTTACGAGTTTTGTCACAGAGCAGCTCATCTTCGTCGAACCGCTCATCGCGACGGGGCCGTGCCCCGAGTGCGGCTACAAAAACCGCATCTTCTTCGGCGACATCCTGGGTGTCCAGGGACCCACTGATTTTGCCGAGGTCGACTGCCCCAACTGCAAAACCAAACTCACCATCCAGCGCGACACTCTCCGCGTCTCGACTCCGCCCAAGAAATAAGGTCTCCGACCGACCGACCGACCGACCGACCGACCGACCGACCTTGGGCGTTGCCGCGCGCCCTCTCTCTTGTGACGTTTCGGCCAGACCTTGGCCGAGAGGCGCGACCAGGAAGGAGCCCGAGGGGGTCCAAAAGTATATCTTGTAACGAGGATACATACTACTACCCTCTTATCCTTTTGCTCGCTCGCTTGCTTGTGCGCGTGGGGGCTTCGGGATCATCATCACCAAGATGCTGCAGGCTGTCAGAGAGGTGTTTCTTGTCCTGCGTGGGAAACGTGGTGGCAGGCAAAAAAGACACGAGGCCCTCGAGTCTAAGGCAAGGTTGTTGCGACAACGTCGTGAGTCATTTTTAGATTAGATCCTCAGGGAGAGAGCGCGCGACCAAAAAACAATGGGGCTTCGCGAGGTTCGGGCAATTTTTAATACGCACGTAACCTCGATACTCTATCAGGACCAGGGTACCGCGAGTGGGGCCTACGGGCGGGGCCCGTCCTCTCTTCGCCTGCCCCGCGGCTCGGCGATGACCCCGACTAGGCCTCGCGCACCCATCTACGCCCTTCATCCGGCACAATCTTCTTCTTCTTCTTCTTCTTCTTCGTGCCCCCACACAACGCACCACCCCCCGCTCTTAGCAGCAGTCGACCTCAACCCCCCCGCCCACTGGCACTACGTTCCAGGCGCGCTTGGGACTTGGCGGCGCGCGCGCCGGCCTTGACGAACAAGCCGGGGGTGTCGTTGTTGTTGTAGAGGTGCATCTTGAAGCTTGCCTGCGCGATCGCCCGCTGCTGCGGCGAGGGTCGCGGAGATATGGGCGGTAACCCCCTTGCTCGGCGGGCGGCGTCGCGAGCTTCGCGGGTTGCCGCGTGGCGGTCGAGCGCGCGGGTCGTGTCGGCGAGGCCGCGACCGAGGTCGCGCTTTTGCTGCGCGCCGAAACCGACGACAGCAGAGGGCTCGGGAACGCAGACAAGGATCTTGTTGTGAATATTCCGTGGATAACAGGCGGGTCGACCTCGGATCGGCGTCGCGAGCGCGAGGTGATCGAGAAGGAGGCCAGCGATTCGATGGTACTCGTAGGGCCTGATGTTGGTCGTGCGGAGCAAGCGAAGCACGGCGGTCCGGTATACGAATCCGACCGCCACCTTGGCGGCGTCCGAGAGGTCGTGGCCCACAAACTTAAAATTGAGGCCCGAGCGCGCGACGATGAGGAGGAGATGCTCGCCCGTGGGCAAGGTGCGTCCCTCGCGGCGTACGACCTCGGGGTGGGTAGCTTGGAACTCGCGCTCGGCTCTCCCGAGTCTGGCCACGACGGCGCGTCGGACGTGGGATTGAATAAGTACCACGGCTGCCTTGACGATCGTCGCGCGGCGTCGCGCCGCGTTGCGGCGGGTCGCCGCTTGCACGCGGGCGACGCGTCGGCCTCGTTCGAGGCGATCGAGGCGCGCGCGAGCGCGACGCGCGGCGAGGTCTGCCGCCTGCCTCTCCTTCTCGCGCAGCCGGAATATCGTCCTCGAATAGAGAGATCTTTGTTCGAAGGCACGGTAGAGCCTTTGTATCCTCGCGGCGCGCGCGGTTTCAACGCCGGCGAGCCGAGCGCGCTTCGAAGCGCGGCGTCGCTCGAGGGCAGGAAACGCGATTTCCCAGTACCGCTCGCGAGGATCTTCTTCTTCTTCTTCAAAAAGTCTCGCGGGCCGGGACACCACAACGAGCTGCGACAGCACGTAGTCGGCGCGGCAAAACTCGTCCTCGTGCACGACGTACTCGGGCAACCTCGCGTCGCCAGAGCCGCCGCCGCCGCCGCCGCCGCTGCAAACGAGCTTTGGGCCTGCCGCGAAAATTTCGAGTACAAACGTCTTTCCGCCGGCAACATTGCTCACGCGCCGCGTCGCGGGGAGGCGGCGCCTCGGCGCCGCGAAGAGCGCCTCGAAGACGCCGACGCACGCCCGAATTTGTGGCGTCGGATCGGCGGCCATCGCGCGCGCGAAGAGTCGTCGAACTCGGTCGCGCGGCTGCGTCGTTTGGGCGATGATGGCGAGCGCGCACAGAATTCTCGCGTCGCGCGGCCGCCACATCCGCGCCGCGACCCAGAAGTGGTCCTCCCAGTACGAGTAATCGAGTCGCCGTTCTGTCTCGAGGGAGCGGAGCGCTCGGTCGAGCCGACGCGGGTCTTCGAGCCACGAGAGGTGCGAGGCGATCGCCGCGGCGTGCAGCGCCGCAGGCCCGCGGCACGTCGCGAGGAGATCTAGGGCGCCGCCATAGTCGTTGCGCGCCGCCGCGAGCTCGTGCGCCGCGACGATAGGATCCGTAGAAATCATTTCGCGCGCCGCCGCCGCCGCCTCGAGACGATCGATCGTTGCTCGTATCTCACTCCCGCGCTTCGCCGCGCTCCGACGCCCCACGAGCCCACGCCACCCGCTCTGGATTTTCACGACGCGCTGCCTCGCGCTCTCTCGATTTCCCAACTCTAACGCGCGGGAGCGGTAGCACCGTTGGACGCGAGCTGCCGCGGCGTGGCTCCGCGCGACGCGCGCTTGCAGTGCGATTCCGCGTCCTCTGAACCCACGGTACAGGGCCGCGATGCGCGCCGCGGCGAGGAATTCGACGCCGCGCCACCGGCGTACGGCGACCCGCCGGCCAACAACTCCGCGCCATCGCTTCTCGATCCGTTGGGCGGCGCGGTGAGCCCCTTCGTTCTCCGCACCACCGCGCGCGTCCCAGAACCGCATCCGACGCCGATGCCCGCGCAACACACGCTGTACCTCTCGCGCGGCTGCCGTCTGCTCCGCGTTGACTATCATTTTTTTGCGTTCCGTTGGCATTATTATTATTAGACTTATTTTTGTGTCGGGATCTCTTTTTTGTTGCCGGTGTGTTCGTGCGTTCTTCGTTCATTCCAAAAACATGATGCAGAGCCAACTAGACGCGGCTATCGAGGGCAGTCGAGACATAGCGCCACTGACCGCAGTTCTAATTATGGGATTGCAATAAACTCCGGATCAACTCCTACCGTCCTGGGTGGCTGGAACGAGAGTTGGTCACTCGAGTCGCCCCCCTTCGAGAGGGTGCGCCGGTAGTGTCCGCTTTGTTGCGCAGCGGCGTCGCGGCACCAGATTCGGGTCAGATCCCCCCAGCCTTGATATCGTTTGACAACAATTCCGACACGAGGGTCCCATTTTTTTTGACCTCGCTTTTACGACATGCGACGACTGACGATGCGGTATGACGACCGTCTCTCTCAAGTTGGGGGAGGAATTAAAACAAATATCGCACGACCCAGCTCGTTCCCAGAATTGATGGCACTTGAGATGTCGCCTAGGGGCTGTCGGAGGTGGTCAGATTGCGCGTCGAGGCCGCCGCCGCCGCCGCCGCCAATACTTATGCGGGTAGTCATTTTCTTCTTCTCGCCGCCGCCACCAATATTTATGCGGGTGGTCATTTTCTTCTTCTTGGTGGCGGCATCGCCCGTCGCGGCCACGGCTGGGTTGTTCTTGGCCCCGAGCTTATCGGGAAGCTTTCCTTGGTACCGCTAGCGTGAAGACCTTGTCGATGTTGCGGTGGGTGATGTTGAAATCGCTGCGGGCTTCTTTGAGGTCGGCGGCGCGTTCTTGATCGTCGTCTCAAACGCGACGAACTCGAGGCCCTCCTCCGAGTTCACCGGAACTGCGGCAGGTTGGACGAGCTCAGCCGCGCGCCGGTCTCGTCGACGCCGGCCAGTGGCCTTAGAAGGAAAGAACATCTCGAGGTATGATCGCCGACCTTCCTCGAGATAGTTAGCGCCGGACTGGCTCCTGTCGGTCCGGCCTGGCTCCCATGCTCGGGAGAGGTCTGAAGTTAGTTAGTTAGTTAGTTAGTTAGTCCGCGGAGCACCATACAGCTTTCCGCCACGAGCTTGCCCGCCTCCCGCGCCACCAGTTTTGTCGTCCGCATGTCCCTGCGCGCCCGAAGCAGCTTGTCCGGCACCACTGGGGCAGCAGCTGGCGCTCGGACTCCGGATCCTCCAAGAAGAAGACCCGACTTCTCCCTGCCACCTCCTCGTAGACGCGCCGCAGCTCAGGACGCTGCTCGCACACCGCTTTCAAAGCCGCTGCCATCGCCTTCCCACCATGACCGCTCGCTTAGCTCACAAAGGATTAGGGTTCAACATTTGGGATCCGCCCTGACATGCGGCTCCTCCTACTCCTCGTCCTTACGGCATGGGCATTCGTGCCCCAGCCGCACCCGCCGACCCGCGTGCGACGAGCTTCCCCCAAGGACGGCGAAGACGACGACGCCCAGGTCCTCCGCGAGTTGTTCGTCGAGGCAACCGGGTCTCTGGTCGGCGACGACAAGACCGCGAGCCTCGACGACCTCGACGAGGCCCAGTTCAAGCTCCTCATGCTCAAGCGACTCGGCCAGGAGGACTACGACAGGATCTTCAAGAGCCCCCGCGTCGAGCTCGAGATACGCTAGGCGTCGTCGCTCGAGATACGCTAGGCGTCGTCGATTACGACGAAACATCACCTTCCAAAAAAAACGCTCTGTTTTCTTTCTTTAGAGAGAGAGAGAGAGAGATCATCATCGTCTTTATCTCTCGCGCCGCCGTCCGAGGCGCTCTCAAGTGTCGTCGTCGTCAAAATGCCGCTGTGTAGATAGATAGGTTTTGTGCCTTCGGGGGGGATCTCACTCACTTCTTCCTTAACCTGAGTTGGCGCTTTGACTTATTATTACGTGGCATGAGACGGTCTCTCGCGAGTTTTTGCGAGTTTTTGCGTGGCCCCTGCGTGCGCCGTCGCTCATGCGAGCCACCAAGAAGAGCCGGATCTGCGACCGGCGCGCAGGGAGATCCGGCTCATCCATGTCAGGCAGCTGGCCCCGACTACGACGAGACTGGTGCGCGATGGTTCTGGCTTGACCGCGAACTGAGTTCGGACGTCGCCGGCGAGACTGGCGCCGAATTCATCTACCGCGGGGCCCGCCAGGCGCTCGAGTTTCGCGGCAACACGTCGGCGCGAGCCTTTGTTGCCGAGCCTCGAAGGAGAACGAGACGTCCGCGCCCTCACGCAGCTCTTGAGCCTTTGCTGCGCCGACGAAGTCCACCACAAAGAGGACGCGAGGAGACGCCGCCTGGAGAGCGACGAGAAGGCGCCTGGCCTCATCTTCCACGCGTGGGCTTGGATTGTCCAAACCGGGTCCGCCCTCGCCGCCGAAGCGGCCCGCCGCCTTTGAGTGCGGTTCTTGCCACGCCGGCATTCGGGGGCTCGTCGGTCTCGGTGGTTGCTATGCCGCCCATTTTTATTCTATTTTGAGTTCGCGCGATTCCCCGTTGCGAAAGGCATCTTCTTCGACGCGACCCACGCGCTGCCTCTTTAACCTAGGTGTGTAGGAAGCACAGCCCGCCTTCAGTTTCATGCAATTCCGGAGTTGCAAGGCGGGCGAGCCTGAATTCGGGATAGTTCTCTTTATGCGTAACTAGACCTGGTCTTTTTGAGGGGGGGGGTCGTTGTTGAGAGTCTCGGCTCGCCACTTATTATAATCGACTCCTTTGTCTTGGGAAAGTCGTCGGTGACCGACCGACCACCAGTGCGTCGTCGAAGACCGGATTTCACACTGAATCAGCTGCAAGACATGGTGGTGTAGAGACCTGTTTACTCGATAGCTGACCCAAGGTGGCGTTGAGCCGTTCCCTGGCGAGGGTGGTTAGAATCGAGTCTAGGCTCGTTTTCTTTGCGCGAAGGTTTTATTTAATAACCCGCCTCTTGCCGAATTCGCCGCATTTCCAAAAGATGTAGTTCCCTTATTAACAGCGTTGGGAATTCACTTCAGCAAGTGAACGTGAACCACTTCACCAGCCACGCAATAATATTGGTGAAGTGATTTGAAGTGAACACGTCACCCTACGTGGGTGGCCATCGTGAACCTTTGTGAAGTGAACGCCACTTTTTTTTTTTTTTTTTTAACGCCAGCGCCGGTCCCTGTCGCGCCCCGTCAGTTCCGTGCCCCCCGCGCGCTATTGCCTAGGTCTGGTGCTCTTAGATTCTTTCGCGTTTCGGGGCGAAGGAGGAGTTACCGTGGATGGGGTTCAGTGTTTCTTACTTTAGGCGATGTGAACGACCGACCTCGGTATCTTCGTCTGGTTCTTCCTCATCAACCTCCATCTCCGAAGAGTCTTCGGGGAATCATGGTGCTCTCGGCGTTTTTTTTGAAAAACTCGGTCTCGTGTCCGAGGTCCCTGTACTTAATCCGGGCCGCCGCAATGAAATTCTTGTTCATGCGCAGTAGGGCAACTTTGTCCGTCTCGTCCGCGCTGAGCAACGTGTTTCCCTCAGCCAGGACAAGATTTCCAATGCTCAGGCAGCGCTCACGGTAGCTCTGCGCTCCATGTGTACCAATTGAACCCTTAGAGGCTCTCGCCATGTCCGGAAGGAACCCATACTGCTCCTTGGTGAGCGGTCGATACAGCTTTCCAACGTCGAGCACAGCCAGATCTGTGAAGCCGACTTCATCCTTCTTCTCAAGTTCAGGATAATGCTCTTTCCAGTCGAGCGATCTCGACAGCCTGATCCATTGAGTGAAGACCTGTTCAAACTCCACATTGAAATCGGGCATCTGGTTCTCAGGCATACCAAAAGAAGGCACGTCGCCACTAATGTCGACGTCCCAAGCGTCGGGTGCGTCGAGTGCCGCCAAGAGACTGCGGGCAGGCGCAGGCTCAGAGGGCGGCGCAGACTCGGAGGAAGTCTTTGCCTCTTCGTGGTGGAATGCAGTCCGTGCGTATATCACATATTCTTCCTTGAGCAACTTCCTGGCCTGAGCTCTCTGATTGGACGACAGGTGCCGGCAGTTGATAGTCCTAAAGTCAAGAAGGAAGCAATCAGCTCGCGATCGTTGAATTCGTAGTCGAAGTGACGCACGTAGTTTTCATAATTCCCGCAAAACCGACGCTCACATTCGAGAATAGCCCGCTCAAGACAGATTTTGCCGGTCTCGCTGAGGTCGTCAACATCGACAGTCTTACGTGGCATGGATTTCGCAGTTATGTTCGGGAGATGATGACTTCTAGCGTCCCAGCTCGCTGAGACTCGATCATGTTTTGCTTGATCAACGCGGCGCATGCCCCCAGGTATAAGTGTTCATGTTGCACGAAAACAACGGCCGCATCCGTTATAGCAAAAATCGCCTCGAATTCAGCCAACGCCACCCATTGCTCATCACTGATTGTCCAGGGGAGTCCAATGTTGGTAGCCGCGTACAGTTTGAGCACGTGGCGCATACGCAGCAAGGAACGAATAAGTTGGTATCGCGCCCGGAACCACGTCTTATTGAGGTCGAGCGTGAGCTTCGGCGATTTCCGCGGCTGTAATGGCAAAAGCGCATGCAGATCCTTCAAACGTATGCCGTAAGAAAAGAACTTGGCTCCATCATGGGCACTGTTCAACAGCTCCTGGCCAGCTGGGAATGGATTGATCACCTGCTTGCCTCTGGATCGTGTCAAGTCGCCACATGCCGTTGCCGAGATTTTTGAGATATCATGCATGCCACACGCTTCGCTTCGACCTCAACTAAAAATTCTTCGGCGACGCCAAGTGCAGCCCGGTCTTGAACAATGGTTGCGGCCGCCAAGTCGATATCGATTCCCGCACGCTCCGCGACCACAGAACGGAGCAGAGAAGCCGTGCCGGAATCGGTTCCATCGTCAGCTGGAACGAGGCCCATGCACACCGTCTCAACGCCACTCCAATCGGGCCAGATGAAGGATAGGCCAATGGCCTGTCGCTTGAACTTATCCTTGAGTGTCCCGCCGTCATGCAGCACCTGGGCGAATGGATTGCCGAAAGCCGCTTCATAAATAACACTCCGTAACGACGTGCTTCAAGATTCGAACAACAAAACAACGATATTCAGCGTCCACCCATTCAAACAGCGCCTTTCGAGTCATGAACGGGCACTTGCTTTTCCCGTCACCGCCGCGGTAATACGCCTCAATTAGGTTGCGATGATCTTCGTCGTCAAAGGTACGCTTGGAGATCCGTTGCGACGCGTACACGTAGTGGCGAGCCGAGAACGCCATCAGGGAAGAGTGCTTTGCCTTGCTGGGCATGGCCATGAAGTATCTCGTAATATCCGATTTACCCTTCGAGGCTGCCGCAGCGCCCACGGCCCTCATAACGCCCTCCTTTTCTTGGTCTGTCTTCTGTTTCTTGGTGAGCTGTTGACGTCCCATGTCGTCCTCCGGATGCGCAGCCTTGAAGTGGGCAAGGGGCTTGGTCGTCTGCCATATGCCTTTCTTGATGTCTCTCGTCACCTTCAGGCGCTCCCAGCACCGGATACGCACACGCGTCGCCTTCCCACTGACGCGGTCAGGAGGATTTTCCTTCAGTCGACGCACGCAGTCCCACACCTTGGACCTGGTTGATCGTCCACTTTTGCGGGGTGTGTTCCACGTCAGCATCGACGTCGCAATCGGCTCGTTCTTGTGCTCCTCCTTCTGTTCCGCGTATTCCTCCTCATCATCAACATTATCTTCCTACCTCCAGGTAGGCGGCTCGACTTTGCTCATCAGACTGTTCAGGGTCAGGCCGTCAGCCGAAGTGAATGGACTTGAAGTGAACATTGGACTTAGGACGAAAAATTTTGGTGAAGTGAACCAAATTCAGTGAACCTAGTGAGCTCAGCGAATTCCTAAAGCTGCTTATTAATCGCCCGTCTCAGCGACGTGGTCTCCACGCCACGCGCCACTGAGGCGGAGTAGTAACAAAAACCTTTCAGACTCTGGAGCAAAAGAGAAAATGCAGCGTTCACGCTAGCGCAGGCTAGCGTCATCTTACACGCTTCACGGATAAAAACCTTAAAGACAGTGACATTAAAACATTATACCCTCGGCGAGGCTTGAACTCGCGACATCCGGTTTATTAGACCGACGCTCTTGACAGAGTGCTACGCACTTAACCAACTGAGCTACGAAGGCTCGATCACAGAGCTCCGTGACGCGGCTCCGACTGCGACGCCGCCGACTGCCAACTGACACCAACCTGACTTCCGTACACTTCCGTAACCAAAACATTTTATAAATCTATTTTAATGTAGCGCACCTGCCCTACCCACGAATTTTCTCAACGACTACCCACGAATTTTCTCAACGACTACCCACGAATTTTCTCAACGAAGGAGCGTCACGCTGTGGGCTTTTTGATGTCCTCGCGACGTTTGGAGTGCGTGTGTAAAGTACGAAGGTCTTTCTTTATCCTGTTGATGGAACGAAGTTCAGGGACAGCAACTTAATCCAAACGGCCGTCCGTCTACATATCTTTGCTGGTGACCGTTGAAAATAGGAAAACAGTATAAAGTACACAAATGTGTGGTATATTCAGATATGGTCCTGACCGTTAAATGGCATGTTTGAGCAAGTTCGTTGAAGGTTCAAACCCTTCAACGGTCCAAAAATTTTAAGAGCCGAAGAAATGATGTCGACGCCTCTTAGGAACTCGCGGACCAGCGACGACGTCTCCTGCGTAAAGAGCGCCGCGATCGCGAGAGAAAAGAGCGGTGCGATCGCGAGAGAAGCACACCAAAGATGCCGACGCCGCAGGAACTCGCGCACCAAAGACGGCGTCTCCTCGAAAAAGAGCGACGCGATCGCGAGAGACACCTCGAAAAAGAGCGACGCGATCGTGAGCGACACGCGCGGCAACACCCAAGCGAAGCTGAGAAGCAGCAGAAGCACCGCGACATCGACGCCGACCAAAAACGCCAGCATCGTGCTCACGCGGTGCCCGACGACAAGGAAATGGAGCGCGACCGAGCGCGACAGCGTCGTGATAGCGCGCAGGCGCAGGAGAAGGAAATGGAACGCGAGCGGTCGCGAGAGCGTCGGGCGGCAGACAAGCACGAGGATCCCGCGAAGAAAGGGGCGCGGTGTCGTCATGATCGCGAGGCGCAACTGGCGGAGCGACACCAACATCTTCGAGATGACCCAGCGGGCCTCGAGCATCTTTACGACTGCGATGCGACTGCCGCTCTTCGAGAAGTCGTGCGACTCCCGTATCTCGAGACCAAGCTCGAGAAGGCCAACGACCACAAAGCCGCGCGCGACGCACGGGCCGCCAAGGAGAATCGCCCTGTCGAACGTGGCGAGGTCGACGAACGCGCAGACTTTTTGCAGCAATTGGCTGACGCGTCTCTTCGAGATTGCCGGCGTGATCTTCACGATTACGTAGACGACGACGTCAGACTCGCCTTTTACGACGTCTTCAAGACCGCGCGCGAGAAATTCGTCCGAAATCATCGCGTCTGCGGATCTTGCTTCGTTAACGATCCCACAGAAACATACGAGACGATCCACGTCGCTCGCGTTGCCAAGGGAACTTGGCTCGATTACTCGAACGAGGACCTCCTCGAAAGCCGCGAACGTCGCACTTTCGAAGTCGTGATAGGGAAGATCGTTGATGGACATCAGCAGCACGAAATCGTGCACGTCGATGCGGCCGCCTTCTACAAATCGTTTAACGGTATGTTCGACACTAAACGGACCGCCCACCATCAACAGCGTCCGGCGTTAGCCCTCTTGACACGGGTCGAGCGCAAAAAAGTATGGAACAACAGCCCCAGGCGTTAACGGGTCGTGCGCAAAATTAAGAGAAAAAAAAATTAAAATAGCGAGCCATATATCCTCACAGCCACAGGCGTTAGTTAGCCCTTTTGACACGGGTCGTACGCAGAAATAAGAGACAAAAAAATAAAAGTTATCTTCTTGTATACCCTCGGCGAGGCTTGAACTCGCGACATCCGGTTTATTAGACCGACGCTCTTGACGGGATGCTTTCGCACCTAACCAACTGAGCTACGAAGGCGCAAAGCACACGAGTACCTGTGCTGACACATTAAATCGTACCCTCGGCGAGGCTTGAACTCGCGACATCCGGTTTATTAGACCGACGCTCTTGACAGGCTGCGCTACGGCAGCTAACCAACTGAGCTACGAAGGCGAACACCGCGGGGCTGAACGCGCAAGCTCGAGGTGTGAAAGATGTCGTCGTGGGCCGGTATGGACCTGAGCTCGTGGACCCGCCACGTCCGTGATTCCAATTCGTAGCACTTGGCTTAAAATTTACTCAAGTGCTTTTCCACATGTTCAATTGGTTGTCACAACGTGGTCTGATTGACGCATTGCGACACGCCTGGTCACACCATTCGTAATCACTTGCCTTAAATTTTACTCAAGTGTTTTTCCACATGTTCAATTGGTTGTCACAACGCGGTCTCGTTGTCGCATTGCGACAAGCCTGGTCACACTTTCGTCGCCCCTCGTCGGCACACCCGGTGACTCTCATCCCGCGCGCCACGGGGCTGGGATTAGCCTATGTATGCCCCGCTCACTGGCTGTGTGGCAGTAACGCCCATTCCCCCACTTGCGTGCCTGCCACATGACTTACCCTGGTTGTTGCCCTGGTACTGACCTTGCATTTATGGGGGGGTGTCATCTTGACACCTTCACCTGCGCTTCCACTGGACCCCATGTACCGGGCATTTGTATTGCTTTCTTGTTGTTTCCTTGAAATTACCCTCAATTGAATGTTCGACAGCATGGCGTGAGCGGAGTGTGAGCGCTTGGTTGGACGTGTGGTGGAACCACCCGTGGTTCAGGACAGTTGAGCGGTCACGTTGTGACCGACGGTTAGGCGAAGAGGGGCGGGTGAGCTGAGTTTCCACCACAGCTGGCCTATAGGTGCAGAGTATTCCGCAAGGCACTGGTATAATAAAGTCACAGAAGAACCATCCCGTCTCACCGTGTGAGGCAGGTAGGTTAAGTTCAGGGAACAAGGTTAGGTCCCCTAGCCTCAGCACACCACAGACGATACATAGGACAACATCTCGGTCAACATGTAGTCCTACATACCTACGGGACGCGCTAGACCATGATGACGAGCGCGAGCACAAATCAGAGGACTAATTGATTGTGTAGAAGGGAAGAAGAAGGGTAAGGGAGAGATCGCGTTCTCAACGGGCGGAATAAGGGTGCGAGTCAGCAGATTTCTCTGTAATAGATACTTAGTTAGTTTTTGGGTTTGCCACTCCTAGGCTCAAAGACCAGAATGGGTGATCGCAGAGGAGGGAGAAAGAGAGGAGAAAAGGCCACAGATTACACCGCGGTGGAGCAGGAATGTGCAAATGGAAAGATGGCGGAGAGAAGGAAAAGAGGGGTAATGAAAGCAGGGTACGTAGAAAGGCAGGGGGGGGGGGGGGAGAACGATTATTGGGGAAGAGAGAGGATGGGACTACTCCGACGGGCGGTTATACCCTCCTCGCTGAACGTTTATTGATGCTCAATCCCCAGAGGTATGCTGGACTCTCAATCCTCGATCCTCGCTGGACATCAGGCGAACAGACGCATTTCGGATCCACGCACCCGCACCTGAAATACCTGCGTAGATTCGAGTGCTACTACAGAGTGAGAACGAAAGTGGTGAATTGCACTTCGCGGGCTTTTTTCCGAGATTTTGGTTCAAATAGTGGTTCAATGGGGGAAAGAAATTTTGGACGCGCCAGGAAAGACCAGAATTGTGCGCGGCAGGGGTCACTGATCGGCGGGGGGTTCGGTGTTTTGTAGGGGATCTACGTTCTCAAGTCGTCGTCGTCGCCGCCGAGATCGCAGTAAGAGGCGGCGCTTTGAATGAAGATCGTGGCAGTCCCTCTATCTAATCTTGGCACGGCACCACTCGGGGCCAATAATCGCGGCCAATCGCTAATGATGATTGTTCATGTCACTCGTGCCCAGTATAATATTCCAACGACAATCAGTGGGACGCATTTAGCACACCACGCATCGAGCTTGACGCGAACTGGTAGTAGGTGTGCAGACGGGCGCGGACCGGGCTTGGAGACGCGAGGTGTAGACGCAGTGTACTACGAGGCTGTTCTTTTACGTAGTAAGTACGAGTGCGCCCGGCTCGTGGCGTTTGAGACGCGAGAGTAAAATAAACCCACGCACGCGCGAAGTGCAGCAACAAATACGCAACGGTATTTATTTGTTGCTGCGGGCCCGAGGGCACTCATCACGGAGACTAATAATATTTTCATGAAGGGTGCGCCCTTCATTCTTCTTCCGAAGACTCTGGGCGCCAACCCAAACCCCCAAGCGCCGACGTGCCGCTACCAACCACGCCCCATACATATATCATCTTTTGATGCCAGGAGTGGGATGGCGCATGGTGCATCGGAGTTGGGAAAGCGGCCCGCCGTCAAAATAACGAGATCAGGGAAGTGGGTGGGCACTCGTCGGCCAATCATCGTGTGCGTGCATGAGGCTCGGCTCGAGGATCGGGAGGGTAAGCGAGCAAATAATTAGATGGTGACAGAGGCGGGGATAGAAAAGGTGGGTTCGCGGCCGTCACGTTTGGCGAGGGCCTTGAGTTCGTCGGCAATTTCGGCTTGGGCTTCGGGGGGGAGGGGAACGTCGGTGCCTTTCATAGCGGCGGCGTTCTCGGCGCGCGACTTGAAGTAGTCCTTGAACATACTCGAGACGAGCTGCGGGGATCCGCCCGTTTGGAGGATAGAGATGGATTCGGTTAGGGCTTGGGATTTGACGTCGGGGTCGGCAAATTTCGAAGTGACGTTAGCCGCCGCCTCGGCGATGATCTTGGCAGTCATGGCGGCCCTAGCCTGGTCCTCTTTAGCGACGAGGGTATCGAGCATCTTGACGATCGAGTCGCGGGTCGTGTGCTTGAACTCCATCGCTTTGGCGACTTTGAGGTCGGCCATCGCCTGGGCCTGGGCTTCCCCGACGGTCTTGAGGACGGTGAGCATCTCGACGCGTTTCTCGTGAGCTTCGACCATTTCGCGCACGCCGGCGATAGCCTGGTCTTCGACCGCGTTGTGCTGTTCGGTGATCGACTTAGATTTTGCGGCGAGCATGTCGGAGACCGAGTCCGCGCCGAGCTGGTACGCCGTGCCGCAGAACAAGCAAAAACAGCCGACCAGTTGAGTCTCCTCGGAGAGTATGAGGACCTCGTTTTGGATCAAGGGAATCGCCAGGACGATGCCCAGGGGGAGCTGTCGCTTCCAGTCGTCGAGTCCCACCTTGGCGAGGTACGAATTGATCGAGATCTGCCGCGAGAGCCGGGGAGCCTGCCGCGCCAGCGTCCGAGCCGCGAGCATAGTCAGCGTCAACCTAACACACACTTACCCTTATGACCGACCGTCCCGACCTAACGCCAGAATCGTATTATGGATGAGTGGTCGGACGACGACGGCAACGCAGTTCCCCTCGACGTCGAGGTCCCCCAGCTCAACACCGAGTGGATGCGGCTGTACCCGGGCACCGGCAAGCTGTGCCTGACGCCGCGGCTGGCGATGAAGTTGAAGATCGCTGCCGACCAACTTGATGAGGTCATCGCCAAGTCCCTCGACGCGGGCGAGCTCCCGCCCGTCAAGACGACGCAGCAGAAGACGGCGATGCGGGCGGTGCTCCGGCTCGCGCGCGAGTGGGACGCCGACGGTCAATTTGAGAGGTACGCTTACGACGACGTCGAGTTGCTCCCGAAAATGGCAGCCGACAGGGACTTCGACACCGCGGAGAAGGTCTGCCTCTACCTGCGCCGCATCCGCGAGCTCGAAGAAAAGAAGAAGCTCGCGGCGGTGGCCTAGCAACAACAACACAACTGGGATTTGTTGTTTAATCATTTCGCTCGACGAGTCTTCTATACTCAAATCATAAATAATGGCATGCAAAGGGGTCGGTTGTTGGTTGGTTGGTTGGTTGGTTGGTTGTCTCTCCTGCACAAAGACGAACGAACGAACGAACGAACGAACGAACGAACGAACGAACGAACGAACGAACGTTCGTTCTTGAGAGCGAGAGGGTGTCCGTCCGTCCGTCCGTCCGTCTGTGTTTTTGTCCGTCCACAGGAAGAGGGGGGGGAGGTGGCTACATATTCGCACCGAGGGGGGGCGCGGCGCACGGCGCGTGCGATAGCGGATCCGCGCGAGAGAGGAAAGGTCAACCGACGACGAGACGCGGATGCCGTCGTCGTCGTCGTCGTCGTCGCAGAAAGGTCGAAGTCGTCGTTCGTCGCTGAAGGGGAGGGGAATCATTTTTTTTTTCTCGAGGTGCTGCTGGTGGTGGGTGTGCATTTTTGTTTGTCCCCATCATCACTGATGGGGGTTCTTTTTGTTTTTGTTTCGTTTCGTTTCGTTTTTGGGGCGGCGGCGGCGGCGGCGGCGACGCAACAACTACAACAGCAACCAAGGAGAAGAAGAAGAAGGAGAAGAAGCTTGAAGAAGAGACGAGGAGTCGCTCTCGTAGTAGTAGTCGTCGTCGTCGTCGTAGTATTCGGGCGCGCGTACCAACAAAAAAAAGCTGCTGCCCTCAAGAGTAGAGGTCGTCCTCGTCGTCATCGTCAGCGGTCGCGGCGCCGGTGCCCGCGGCGCCGGACGAAACATCGGCCGACTGCGGGAAGGAGAAGGTCGAGTTACCGATCGCCGAGCGTTGCTGGTGGAGGTTGGTGGCGAAGGAAGAGTATTGAGCGAGGTCGCGGTCCGAGACGGATCGGCGCGAGGCGCGCACGGCCTCCTCGAAGTGGGCCGAAGTAATTTCCGGGACGGGGTCGGGGTCGTCGACGAGGTCCTCGTCCATCGCGTCCGCGTTCTCGGCTCGGAGTCGCTCGCGTTCGGCGTCGCGCTCGATGTTCTCGCGAATGGCGAGCTTGGCGGCCCTCTGGCAAATTTCGGTGAGATCGGCGCCCGTGTACTTGTCGGTATTGGCGGCGAGGTAGTCGAGGTCGACGTCCGAGGATACGGGCGACTTGCGGAGGGTCGCCTTGAGGATGGAGAGGCGGGCCTCGAGGTCGGGCATCGGGATGTAGATGAGCTGATCGAGGCGGCCCGGGCGCATGAGGGCCGCGTCGATAATGTCGGGACGGTTTGTCGCACCGATGACGAAGACGTTCTTTTTCGAAGAGACGCCGTCGATTTCCGTGAGAATTTGGTTGATGACCCGGTCGGCCGCGCCGCCGCCGTCGCCCGCCGAGTTTCCGCGCTGGCCGGCGATCGAGTCGAGCTCGTCGAAGAAGAGGATGCAAGGGGCGGCGGCGCGGGCCTTTTCGAAGACGTCGCGGACGTTCGCCTCGGACTCGCCGAACCACATGGTCAGGAGCTCGGGGCCCTTGACCGAGATGAAGTTGGCCTGACACTCGTTGGCGACCGCTTTCGCGAGGAGCGTCTTGCCGCAGCCGGGGGGTCCGTAGAAGAGGACGCCGCGGGAGGGCGACATTCCGAACTTTTCGAACTTTTCGGGGTGCTCGACGGGGTACTGGACGAGCTCCTTGAGCTCGCGCTTGACGTCCTCGAGGCCACCGATGTCCTCCCACGTGACGTTGGGGACCTCGACGACGGTCTCGCGGAGCGACGAGGGGTTCGAGACGCCGAGGGCGTACTTGAAGTGGTCCTGGGTGACGGCCATCGAGTCGAGGACCTCGGCGTCGATGGTTTCCTCGTCGATGTCGATGAGGTCCATCTTCTCGCGGATGCACTGCATGGCCGCCTCGGTGCAGAGCGCGGCGACGTCGGCGCCGACGAAGCCGTGAGTGTCGCGGGCGATCGACTCGGGGTCGACGTCGTCGTCCAGCTTCATGTTGCGCGTGTGGATCCGGAATATCTCGAGGCGACCGTTCTCGTCGGGGACTCCGATGTCGATTTCGCGATCGAACCGACCAAACCGCCGGAGCGCGGGGTCCATCGAGTTGGGTCTGTTGGTGGCGCCGATCACGACGACGTTCGAGCGCTGCTTGAGGCCGTCCATCAGAGTCAAAAGCTGGGAGACGATGCGGCGCTCGACTTCGCCGTTGGTCTTGTCGCGCTTTGGGGCGATCGAGTCGATCTCGTCGATAAAGATGATCGCGGGCGAGTTCTTTTCGGCCTCCTCGAACGCCTTGCGGAGGTTGGACTCGCTCTCGCCGGCCATCTTCGACATGATTTCGGGGCCGTTGATGAGGAAGAAAAAGGCCCCCGTCTCGTTCGCGACGGCGCGGGCGATCAGCGTCTTCCCCGACCCCGGCGGGCCGTACAACAAGACCCCTCGCGGGGGCTTGACGCCGAGAGTCTTAAAGAGCGACGGGTGACGGAGCGGCAGCTCTATCATCTCGCGGATCTGCGCCATCTGCTTCCGACACCCACCAATGTCGTCGTATCCCACGTCGTCCAGCCGTTCCTCGTCTTCGCGCTTGATCGGCTCGCCCTCGCAGTGGATCACCGTGTCCGGGGCCACGATGCACTGCGGCGCCGGGTCCGTCTCCACGACCTTGAACTCGACCGGGTGCATCGCCTGCCGCACTAAAAACAAATCCCCTT
Organism: Chrysophaeum taylorii; assembly: GCA_029834535.1. Classification (NCBI taxonomy): domain Eukaryota; class Pelagophyceae; order Pelagomonadales; family Pelagomonadaceae; genus Chrysophaeum; species Chrysophaeum taylorii. The sequence continues at coordinate 144,515 of JAQMWT010000334.1, forward strand.
TGCGCACGGGCCGGTACGCCTCCAAAAAGTATGGTTTCAAGTACACCTCGAACAAGTTCCCCGTCACGCCCTCGATCGTGTCGTCGAGGGGGAGCACGTGGATCCGCTTCCCGTAGGGCACGTCGCCGCACGCGTTCACCGTCACTAAATCCCCCAGCCGCACGCGCAGGTTCTTCCGCACCACCTTGTTCATCAGCACGTTCGCGTCGTCGCAGTTCTCGGCGGCGAGCACGATGCACACCGTTTCGTGACCCTTCTTCCCCTTGATCATCACCGTGTCTCCCCGGAACAGCTGCAGCTCCTCCATCTTCGCCGCCGACAACGCGATCACGCTGTTGTCGTCGTTCTGCGCCTCGTCCACGAGGAGCCGGTTCGGGGATCGCTTCTTGTCCATGATCGCCGTCGACAAGTCCCGCTTCCCGTGGTCGTCACCCATCTGCGCTTGACCTTTCTTCCGCGGAGTTCGACACGCCCCTCGCGAAATGTGCTTCTTACGATGAGGGTTTAGGAATAATCGTCTCTTTACTTTCTTTTGGAAGCTTCCAAGCCGAAGCCGACACGTCGCCGTCGGGTTATTTAGTTAGTTATTGCTTGCGTTGAAATTCCTTCGGTTGAAAAACTAGCCCTCTCTCGAACAAGAAAAAGAAGAAGAAGAAGAGACGTTTTTGATTTGCCAAAGCTCGTCGGCGGCCCTAATTTGGAACGGAACAAGTGCAGGCCAGTAAGTTCACCTAGTCCCAATCTCTAACCCTATTAAGTTCACCTGGTCCCAGTAAGTTCAGCTGGTCAGTTAGTTCACTTAGTCCCAATCTCTAACCCGGCGCAAACCCACTCGTGCTCACACCCATTCGCCCCACTCTCCTTTGAGCTCGTCGCTCTCACCCCCGCCAATCCAAGCTGCTTTTTTATCCGCACGCGCCGCCAACCTTTGAGTTTGAGTTTTCTAAAAACCCCAGTAATTTCACCTGGTCTCAGTAAGCTCACCTGGTCACTCAGTTCACCTAGTCCCAATGTCTAGACTCAGTAAGTTCACCTGGTCCCAGTAAGTTCACCTACAGTGCGCGTGTAGGCACCGGGAGGGGACACGATCGATGATGTATCGGGTGCCGTTGCAGCGGCCGTGCGACGGATCGAGGTTGCGAAGACTTTAAGCTCGAGATCAAAGTCAGCATGCCGTTGGTTGTCAGGGAGTTGAAAACTCGACTGTAAAGAGCGAGGCGTCGTCTTCCGACCCAACCTAGTCGGCTAAAAAGAACTCCGACGCCTCGTCTCCGGGAAAAAAAGGCCGCGGTCATGCGCGCGTTGTCAGCATCGACAACATCGTTTCGACGGGGCGTGAGAATGGCGCGCTGAAAGAGCCGCCGCGGGTCGTGGAAACAGTCTGCGAGGTCGCCGTAGACGGCTTGGAGGATCGATGTGTGCCTCGCGCGCCTACCTGATCCTTGCCCTGAATCGGGGGACAACTATGACATCCTTCATACTCTCCACACACACCCCCCTCTTAGCAGTCGACATTTAAAGACAACGATGACCCACATCCTTCATGCCAGGGTCGGATAAGAAAGTTCGTACGAGCCGTTAACTATGTTTCAGTTTGTACTAAGACATACTCAACGGATCGCTGAGCCATGTTCATTTGTACTCAAGCAGTATGTGCCGCCACGCCGCGAGATCGTCGCGATGGAACTAGTCCCCATAGTGAAGTCGGCATCCTTTCGTCCCCTCACGCAAAAAAAGGAAAAAGCCCACGCGTTGTAGGACCCGTCGTTGCGGCGCGGGCTAGTCTCGTTTTCTTATCCGACCCTATAATCATGCTCCCCACACATACCCCCCCCTTTAGCAGTCGACATTTAAAGACAACGATGACCCCGACTAGGTCCCGCGTACCTATCTCCGCCCGTCAGGCACATCCCTCCTACCCCACAAACCCACCCACTTCCCCACAAACCCACCCACATCCTTCATGCTCCCCACACACATCCCCCTCTTAGCAGTCGACATTTAAAGACACATCCTTCATGCCCCCCACACACACACCCCTCTTAGCAGTCGACATTTAAAGACAAACAAAGAAGTCGACATTTAAAGACAAACAAAGAAACAGACAGACCAACATCTGTCGATTAGTAGTAAGGAAAAGAACATTAAAGACCTCTAGGTCGAGAGGAAGACGGCCCAAATGAGGAAGCAGGCGCAGCAGCCCATGGTCGTCCCAATGATGGCGTTGTGGCGGGTCTGCTGCTTGTGCATGGCGGTGATGACGTCATTGACGGAAGGGAGGGCGTTGACCATACCCGAGAGCGAGAGGGTGGAGCCCGAGAGGGTCGCGCGCTGCCTGGCGAGGGCCTCCTTCGCCTCGAGACCCTGGGCCATCGCATCGGCAACCCCACGCGTCGCCCCCTGGACGCTCTTGCGCTCGCGCACGAGGGGATCGAGGTCCGCGTTGGGGTCGTCGCGACCTCCCCCTTCGATGTCGCTCGTGTCGGCGCCTCTGAACAAATTCTCGCGGTCCCGCTGCTCTCGGGCCCGCGCCGAGGATCGCTTGAACTCGGCCTCGAAGTCAGATAGCGCCTCGGTGTACCTCTGCAGGACCGCCGCGTTGGCCGTGGTCGGGGCCTGCTGAACGATGGAGGCCATCGCGTCCACGCAGGATCGCAGCTCCACCAGCGCCGCCTCGACGTCCTTGGGATTCTTGAGCTCGGGGAGCCGGGCCTCGAGGAGGCCCTCGATCTCGCGCGCGCGCCGCACGGTGCCCTTCCATGTCTCCATATTCCCCGGATGGAGGGCTAGATTTGCGTATGGATGTGTGTGTTGTTGGGGCGGGCGTCGTTGGGCTCGCCGTTGCGCGCGCCGCCGCGAAGCGCGGCCTGGAGACGCTCGTCCTCGAAGGGGAAGCCACGATTGGCCACGGCATCTCCAGCCGCAATAGCGGGGTCGTGCACGCCGGGCTGTACTACGCCGGGCTGCCTTTAAAGCAACGATGGTGCCTCGAGGGCAAGCGCCTCCTGTACGAGTACTGCGAGGCGAAAAAGATCCCGCACGCCAGGTGCGGCAAGCTCGTGGTCGCCCAAGGATCGCAGCTCGACTGCCTCGAGGCGCTTTTGCGGTCGGCGCTGCGCGCGGGCGTCGAAGCCCGGTTGCTCTCGCGCGAAGAAACTCTTACCCTCGAGCCTCTCGTCCGATGCGACGCCGCGCTCCTGTCGCCCACCACCGGTATCGTCGACGCCGTGGCGCTCATGGAGGCCCTCCGAAACGACGCCGAAGCCTACGGCGCGACGGTCGTAACGCGCTCGCGCGTCTCGCGCGCGACGCCGCGGAACGGACGAGTCGACCTCGACGTCGACACCGCCGGCGAACGCGACACCCTCGCGTGCAGAAGGGTCGTCAACGCGACGGGACTCCACGCCGCAAAACTCCATGATGATGATGATGGCCCGCGACATCGCTTCGCCAAGGGGAGCTACTTCGCGTGCCGCGCGCGACCGTTTTCGCGACTCGTCTACCCCCTCCCCGAACCTGGCGGCCTCGGCATCCACGCGACCGTCGACCTCGATGGCGCCGTGCGCTTCGGTCCCGACGTCGAGTGGCTTGCCGAGACGGACCCCGAGGACCTCGACTTTGCGGTCGACGAGACGCGCGCCCCCCGCTTCTACGACGCCGTCCGCACGTACTACCCCGGCCTCCGCGACGGCGATCTCCGCCCCGACTACAGCGGCATCAGACCAAAACTCGACGGAGACTTTCGCGTCGTCCGCCGCGACGGCCTCATCAGCCTTCTGGGGATCGAGTCTCCCGGCCTTACGGCTGCCCTCGCGATTGCCGAGGCCGTTGTATCAACGGAACTATAATGTGTCGAGCTGACGTCTAGTCCATACTTAAAGGATCGCGTGCGTACTCGCCACGTTGCTCTCTCTGCATGACAATGGCCTCCTGCCTCTCGACGCACCATCTCAGCTGCAGCTGCCGGCCGCTCAACTTGTCGTGCCTCTGCGAATGCAGCCCCCATCAGGCGCCCGTCGAGGCGCGAGAACAAAAGCGATTGGAGAAACTTCAAGCCGTAGCCGAAGCGAGAAGTTACATCACCGCGCGACATCGTCTCCTCAAATCCGAGGAGACAAAGCTCTTCGATCCCCAGCACGACGACGAGATGCTCAGCGAGAGTATCGAGGACTCTGAGGACGGCCCTCGAAAAATCGTACACTGCGTAATATACATCTGACGACGACATCGCGCCGCGACACGCGCCGTTGGTTGGGTGGTTGGTCTGTCTGTCTGTCTTCGACACTGCTGTGCGATCTCCTCCGCGGAGGCACGCCACCGTCCACGCCCCTTGTGCGTGCGTGCGTGCGTGCTTGCGCGCCGTGTGACAACAACCTCAGCTTAAGTATGTGGGATCATGTGTTATCAAGTAGTGGGTACTTCAGGAGGAGGAGGAGGAGGAGTGGGCGGCATCACGCAGTGGCGGAAGGGAAGAGGAGGAGGTCGTCGAGGTCGAAGTCGACGTGAGTCCGTCCCAGAAGGCCGTGCTTGGTCGAGAGGCGGGTGATCGGATTGCGGAGGACACCGATGTGCTCGATGTAAACGTCAACGACGTCGCCGTCCTGGAGGTAGGTGGGGGGGTCCATGGTGTCGCCGACGCCGTCGGGCGTGCCGGTGCAGACCACAGTGTGCTTGGGGATGGTTGTACCGGAGGTCATGAAGGAAACGATCTGTTGGACGCCAAAGATGAGCGAGGACGTGGTCGAGTTCTGGCGAAGGTCGCCGTTGACGCGGGTCTGGAGCGTCAAGCCCGTCGCGTTTCCGAGCGTCTTGACGGAGACGAGTCTCGGGCCAATGGGGGCATGCGTATCAAAGCTCTTGGAGAAGGAGTACTGACCACCATTCCCGGGACAATTGTCGGCGTCGTCTTCGTTTTGGTAGCACCTCGCCGAGACGTCGTGGCATACGACGTAGCCAAGAACGCAATCCAGCGCGTCAGCCTCCGAGATGTCCTTGCAGTCCCTGGAAAACACCAATCCGAGCTCGCCCTCGTAGTCGGGCTTGGTGGAGATTTCGGGTATGACGATCGGGGAGAGCGGGTGGTGGACCGAGTGCGAGCCCTTGAAGAATACCGCCGGGGTCAACGGCGCCGTGCTGTTGGTGGCGATGATGTGGTCGATGTAGTTGAGGCCGATCGCGAGCACGTATGGCGGCGACACGGGGGTTAGCAGCTGTCCGACCTCGACGACAACATCGCCGACAACCCACGACTTATCCGGGGTAGGCTCCTCCGAAGTGACGACGCGGGCGCGTCCCCCCCCGACGTACGCCCCCAAGCGCTCGACGCCCGTCGTGTCCACGAACCGAATTATCGCATCGGCAGTAGTCCTCTCCTCCTCAAAGGCGGCGGAGCCTGCAAAAGCAAACACCAAAATCCACCACATAATAATCATTTAGGCAAGGAAGGGCCCACACGATGATGAAATAAAATGAAATGAAATGAAAGCAAGTCCCTTAAATTCTATTCTTAGGAGATTGTGCAGCACTCGCGGGAGTCAGAGGCGATGCCGAATTCTGCGTCGGGGAGCTTTTCGGGGTCGAAGGCGTCCCAGGCCTTTGCGGTCCAGAGGGGCGAATACCCCGGGTCTTCGTAGGGCATTGCCGAGATGAGGGTCTTGGGCTCGGGGAGGGGGTCGACTTGCGCGGAGGGGGGCCTGTGGAAGATGGCGTTATTGAGCTGGTTGGCGCGGTCGAGGGCGCGGCGGATGAGGTCATAGGATTCGGCCAGCGGGCCCACCGGGCTATCGACGTAGGTGATGGGTCGAGCGGTGGTAACGAAGCGCTCGGCGGCCGCTTGGGCCTCCTTGTGCTTGGCCGCGGCGAGGGCGAGGTGGGCGATCGCCGTCACGCAGTGGTTCTCGTCGGTTTCAGCGACCGCGAGCTCGAGGGCCGCCGCACCCTGGCAGTAGAGCACCAGCGCCTCAAAGTAGAGGGTCTTCATAGCGACGTGGGACTGAAGAAAGGCGAGAGCGACGCGCTTTCCGGCCCACTCTCTGACGTTCGCAGCCTCGGGCGCTGCCTTGGTGAGCGCTTTGACGTGGCCGTCCACGTTCGATCCGTACCGCTCCTTCTGGTCGACGCAGAGAGCGGCGATCAGGGACCACTCGATGTGGGGCTGCGCGCAGGCTCGCCGGACCGTCGCGTGCTGAGCCTCCGCCAGCGAGAGCTGCGCCCACGCCTCGGGTAGCGCCAGCCGGAGGTCCGTAGACGCGCGGGCTGCAGCGTCCATCGTGTTGTTTTTCTTATCCTTCTTCTTCTTCGACGACCACCACGACCCTTTCTTCTTTTTCTTGTCTTCTTCTACTTCTTCCGGGACTTCCCGGTCGTCTTCGTCGGGTGGATCTAGGGCCGCGGCCGCCCGGTCCGCATCGTCGACCAAAGTGCGAGCGCGTGCCAGCATTCCCGCGACCCGCCGCAGATTCGTGTGGAGCTGAATGGCGTTTGCGTCCGACACGGCCTCGCGCGCGGCGCGAGAAAGGACCGTCTGCGCGGCCGCGAGCAGCATAGACGCCTCCTCCAACGCCACGTCCGACGCCTTCCAATCCCGACCCTTGACGTCCAGCAGGTCGCGCCACACGAACGCCACCACGTGCCGCAGCGTCTTGGCCCGCTTCGCTTCCTCCTTCTTCTCCTTGGGGGGTTCCTTCTCGTCCTCCGCCGGGGGGTCGTCCTTAGGGGCCTCTTCGGGCTGCCCCCCCGGCGGGGCAATGAAGCCCCGTAACAGCCGACCGTACTCCACCAAACGCGATTGGAGCTCCTCGGAGCTAACGAGGGTCCGGTCGCGGTCCAGGGCCCACAACACCATCTGCCGCGCGGACGTGAGCGCTCCAAAAAGCTCCTTCACGTCATCCTCGCACCCTTTTCTAATCATCGGCTTGAGGGTCTCCTCAAAGTTGATCTCCTGCGTCTTCTTGATCGGGGCATCCACCGGCAAAAACGCGCACACGACCTTGGGCTTGGCAAACTTCTCCGCACGCTTTGATGAGGACATAATCCAAAACTTTTAGCCTTCTTCTGCGGCCTGTTCTCAGAGGATATAACGGACCTTTCTTGCGTTGAGGATATAACGGATACTTTTTAACGGACCTTTATTCGCGGCACAGATGTGGTAAGTTTATACATGTTTTCGCCACATGCCGTGGAGAATGGTTGTACAATTGATTGATTGCCTTGGGTTGGTTCCTTGGCGTGCGTGCGTCGTTATTGATCTTCTTCGGGGGTCTTACGACGCTGACCTGGGACCTTCCCTCCCGAAGAGCTTGATCACGGTGGCATTCGACATCGAACTCAAGAAGACTGTGCCGCTGCGAAAAATATATTTTTAAGAAGGCCGAATAACGGCGGTCTGAAGCTCTTCATTGATGATATAATAATAAACACACCATGCATGGGCTTATCATCTTTAAGTCCGTCCGTCCGACCGTCTGTCCGTCCGTCCGGGAGGGGGGGGGAGCACAGTCCTACCCTGGACCGCTCTTCAAAAATAAAAGTGCGATTGCAGTATGTTACGCAGGGCGCTCCTCGCAATGCGGCAGTGCGTTCTTCCCCCCGGCGGGGCGAATGCGAAGATCGCTCTGCGGACGGAGTTGAGCTGGAATGTCGTGCCTCGAGACTTGCGGGGCAAGCGCGATCGACCGCAGTGCGAGGGTGCCGTCCGGCTCCGTGGCGTTGGCGTTGAGGACCTCACACAAAAGGCCGAGGTCGTCAAGCCAAGTGTCCGGAGCCTGACGTAGCCAGGCATGCCATCCGTGGGAATGAAGGACATGAATCGGCCCCTGCACGACGCCCTCTAATCCCGGCGCGATGAAGCGAACGTTGAAGGTCGCCGGCAGCGCGGCGAGCGACCACTCGCGACGAGCTCGATCGCGGTGCGAAGTCTGATTCATTCCATCGCAACGAACGCGCGAAACGTCGTCTAGAGAAGACTGGTCCGTACCAGGCGTCCCGACTTCCAAGTCCTGTTCGGCCCAGTGGTGTAAGTACGCGGCGAGCCAATCGTCGGCGAAGGCTGCACCGGAGCTCGCCGTGACGAGGATGGCGCCGCCCTGGAGAGCGACCGGATCGAGATAGAACTGGCAGCGGCGCGCTGGTTCGCAGTGCGCGCTTTTTTCGACGAGGCGAGCGATGTCTGGCGTCGACTTGGAAAGGGCGTGCTCGACTACGCGCACCGTGGTCTGGTGCGAAGATAATCTGTGCAAGTTCAAATCGCCCGGACACACGAGCGTGTCGTCGTCGAGGAACAGCGTCGCGTCGAACGGTGAGCGGCCGAGGTTCAAGATGCGCTTGACGCGCGACTCGAATCGGTCGCGCACGCCGACCCCCTGCTTGGTGCGCTCCGTCGTTGTCTCCAGCCGAGCCGTGATCGACGCCCACAGCTCGTCGAGTCCCTTCTGCGACACGAGGCGCGCGACGGGCGCCGCGTCACTCACAACGCTGTCAAAGAGCGCGACGCCGCCGCCGCCGCCGCACAGCTCCATCGCGCGATCAACGACGTGCGGTGGTGCCTCGGTAAACAAGCACGACGAAACGTTGGTTGCCGCACGCAGAGACGACGCGCTTGCAAACAGCCGCGTCCATTGCTCCACCTCAAGCCCATAATTTTCGGCCTCAAGATCGAACCGGACCTGGTTGCGCGTGTAACACACGCCCACTGTTGTTTTGTTGCGGTCTACGTTCGTCGTCGCAAGGCACGCGACAATCAGTAGCACCAAAACAGCCGTGGAATCGAGCATTGTGTGGAAAAAAACGATTTTTTTTTGGCCACGAATGTTGTAATAAAACTACGCTTTGTCTGGATCAATTTTTGTCGTTCCATTACACAACACGCGCGTGGTTACTACGACGATCACGTGGGGAGGATTTGTCTCGGCATTCAGACGAAGCGCCGACCTTGGCGTCAGGACGAGTGATTGCCTGCGACCCCATTTTTTTTCCGGGGAAAGGGCGGACGAAACTATTCATGCACAAACATGCGTGGAGACGAAAGAACCCATACGACCCCTCGGGAGGACAAGCCGTATTGCGACATCCCCAATATGGGCGCGGCGCCGCAACGAACCCCCCACTCTAATAATGTGATGAAGATCGGCACGTTTTTGACAGTGGTGGCATCATACGCACAAAATTGCCATTTAATGCTGCTGCTGCGCGTTGGAGATTATTATTCCAGATCAACGAGATTATTATTTGCTTGTTTATTCGCGGCGCAAACTTTTTTATTAGTACAAGTCTCAAGCTGAGGGCTGGGCGTGAAGATCTCTTTGGAGCTGGAGGAGGGCGCGGACGAGGGTCGCGCAACGGAGGTCGGTGAGATGTGAGTCGAGGGCAGCTCGGGCGGCGGGGACGAGGTCGGCGATGGTTGTCTCCGTGGGCGGTTTGTCCTCCAACGTGGGGCGTCGGCGGAGGAGGGTGTCGAAGGCGAGGTCCCAAAACGCGGGGTCCCAGCCCCTCGGAAGCTTGTGGGGAGGATGATTTGGTGGTCGCGCGCAGGCGAGGATGTAGAGAACGACCCCGAGGGCGTAGATATCGATCTCGTGGCGCCAGGAATGTCTCTTCCGGGCGGCGGGCGGCCACTCGAACTCGTCGACATGGGTCTTGGCACTGGCAAAGCGAGCTCTCGGAGCGTGTCGCTCGAGATCGATAGCGCGACCAAAGTCGACCAGGACGAGACCAAAGCCGCGCAGGCGCATGGCCTCGGTCGCGTCGGTCGCATCGCCGTCGGCGTCCTTGCCAAAGCGAATCATGAGGTTGTCGGGTTTGAGATCGCAGTGGAGGATTCCGCAACGGTGGACGCGCGCCACGGCCTCGAGAGCTGCCGCGGCGAAGAAGAGCGCGACGGCCTGCGGGAGCTTGGGCGCGACGCGGAGCGCGTCTGCGAGGGAGGCGTCGTAGACGGGCATCGAGAGCGCGTGGGCGTCTCGCCAGAGCCAGAGCGCGCTAGGTTCAGCGACGTCTCCGGCGTAAATCCGTCGGCGGCGGCGCGGCGAGCGCGCGCTCGCGGGGCGCGTCCACACGACCTCATCGCAGCGCTCGGGATCGCGCGTCCAGAAGAGGTCCAGCGCGCGCGCCTCCCACGGGACGCGGCTCAGTTTCGTCTTGGCCTCGACCTTGAGCGCGAACGTCTCGCCGCCTCGCGAGACTTCGAACACGGCACCGAACGCGCCGTGGCCCAGGTACGAGGACCGCTCGAACCACGGTTCCTTGGCTTTGAGGGTCCGTCGCTCGCCGCGGCTCCCGCACGCCTTGTGCTTGACGACAGAAAACGGTGCTGCCCGAGGTCTATCGTCGACCACGCGCGCCCGCGTCCACGTCGCCTCGCGCGACGTGGCTGCGGCCTCGAGCGACCGTCGATACTCGTCCACGAACGGGTCCGACGTGTCTTCCTCCGGAGGGGATCGCGTCCGCTTCACCGAAGAGGCTGTCTCTTCCCGATGATGATCATCCTCCTCGTTTGCGTCTGCTGCGGGGGATTTACGCTTCAAGGGCGCCGCGTTCTCCTTGTTCTTCTCCTCCTCCTCGGTCGCCGGTGTGCTCCGCCGTCCTTCGTCCACGCGGCGCCCAAACAGCACGTGCAAAGAGCACAGCGGCGCCCGCCGCGCCGAGCTGCTGCTCATCGTCCTGGATGATGATGCGAACGCCGAGTGTTGGCTGCTTCCAACCGCGCGAATCCAACGGCTCACTTACATGTTGACAGAAGCGGGTATCCCAACGGACCTTATATCAATCAGCCCCTGTTCTTCGTTTCGTCCTTCTTGAGAACGGAGGCGATGACCTCGTAAGCCCCAAAGGCGAGCGAGGCCGACAAAATGGCCCGCCCGCTCGTCGTGACGAAGCGTCGCGCAAGGGTCGAAGCGCAGAGCGTCTGCGGGTCCACCCACCCTCGACCGCGCTTGTAGAGGGTCTGCAAGGGAAAGCGGACGGCGTGGCAGACGAGGCCTGCGGTCCCACCTGCCGCCGCGGCGCGCAGACCGTCGTAGACATCGTCGCGCGGCTTGAAGACCCACGCAAAGGTAGCGAAAAAGCTGCTGAAAGACGCCGAATCGCGCGCGACGACGAGCGCAAAATTCCACGCCGACGGTCTCGCGGGAATGACGGCGCCGGAGCGCTGCCAGGCAACGATGGGCGACGTCGCAACGGCGTGCGCTGCGCCGCCGACGGCGCCAGCGACCCCCAAATCCCACAAGCTCATCCCCGTTTCCGCGCCGTTCGCTCGCAACGCCATATCCGTGTTTACCTCCGCGCGGTGCGCGCGGCGCGCGCGGTGTCGCAGAGTCCATTCGAACGCGCCAAACAGCACCACGCCGGCGAAAAAATGCCCAACCAGCTGCACGCTGAACGCGAGCGGCCTCGCCGCGTTGTCGTGCAGACCGACCTGTTCGTTGAGTTGCACCGCGACGCGCGTGTAGTTGAGATCAACGGGTCGATATCGACTAAGAAGCGCCTTGGTCGTCGGCACCTTTTTCAGTATGGCCATGATCATGCCGCGCGCGCCGCCGATTGCTTCACTTTGCGGGGTCGACGGCACAACCGAAGAATCATCTCCGCTCCGCGACGGAGAGCCCGTGAGCATCGTTTCCCGTCGATCGCTTACCCCTATTCCTGTGAGCATCAACGCCGTTGCCTAGAAGCAAAAGGGGAAAATTTTGTCGAATATGCGGGTTTGCCAATTGAGGATTTTTTTATTTTTTTTGGGGGGGGGGTGATTTGGGGGTATAGGAAGTTATAAACAAGGGGTCGTCGCAATTAGAGCAACGACATTGACTTAAATGGGTTCATTTTCGCTTAATTTGATTCGTATTGGCTTAATTCAGAAACTTAGTTAGATGTGACTTAAGTAAGAGCTGCAGAGCATTCAGCATGCAGTGGTAAGTCACCTGGGAAACCATCCCGTCTCATCATGAACGTCTGGAAGGTTAATTTGGGGAATGAAAGGTATGTTCCCTATATCCTCAGAACACGACAGGCGGCATCTAGAACTACACGAGAAAGGCTAAGTGTGTAATGCTACATACCTCGGGACGCGCTAGTACATCGTGATGAGCTTGAGCACAAGACTAAGGACTATAAGTTTGTGTGAGAGGAAAGGAGAAGGGTAAGGAAGAGATCACACTCTCAACGGACGGATAAGGGTAAGAGGCATCAGATTTCTCTGCACCCCCTCGAGATGTCCTAAGCGCAAGGTGCGACCATAGAACATCTCTTGAGAAAGATGATGATGAAGAAAAAAAAAAAGGAGTATACAGTCTTGATGGCCGCAGAGGTCACATACGAAGCATCAAGAGTATAGAAGGAGTGTCTTAAGGCTTAGATTTGGTGGAGTTAGTTAGTTAGAACTGAGAGTAGATTTGATGCTCTTGACCAGAACGTTACGAAACACAGCAGAAGGTACAACAGATAGTGTGTTAGGATTATCTGAGGTGGTAGACATCATTACTGGTTGCAGAGCATTTAGCATGCAGTGATAAGTCACCTGGGAAACCATCCCGTCTCATCATGAACGCCTGGAAGCACTTAATTCGGGGAATGGGAGGTATGTTCCCTATATCCTCAGAACACGACAGGCGGCATCTAGAACTACACGAGAAAGGTTAAGTGTATAGTGCTACATACCTCGGGACGCGCTAGACCATGATGATGAGCTTGAGCACAAATCAGAGGACTAATTGACTGTGTAGAAAGGAAGAAGAAAGGGTAAGGAAGAGATCACGCTCTCAACGGACGGATAAGGGTAAGAGGCAGCAGATTTCTCTGCACCCCCTCGAGATGTCTTAAGCGCAAGGTGCGACTACAGTACATCTCTTGAGAAAGATGATGATGAAGGAAAGAAAAAAAAAAGGAGAATACAGTCTTGATGGTCGCAGAGGTCACATACGAAGCATCAAGAGTATAGAAGGGGTCTTAGGGCTTGGACTTGGTGGAGCTGAGAGTCGATTTGACCCTTTTGAACAGAACATTACGAAACACAGGTACAACAGACAGTGTGTTAGGATTATCTGAGGTGAGGTGGTAGATGTCGTTAGTTGTTACCGGTTCGAGAGTGTTGGAATCATCGTCAGCTTCTGCTGTAAGGTGGTGAACACCAATAGCTGAATGATGTGGTGCCAAGTGAAATGTGAGTGCAAGTAGAGCATTCAGTATGGATGGCAAAAGAGAATCTAGTTGTAAGGTGTCCAGTTGGTTTTCCAAGAAGTTGGACTTGGCGAACGGATCCGTGAAGATAGAAGAGTTTCCTGGAGCAGGTCGACTTGTTGACGCAAGGCGTCGAAATCAGCAAACGAAGCAGAAGACGTAGGAGGTGACGATGGCGAAGATATCTCCAGAGTAGGGTCTGGCGTAGAGTGTAAGTAGTTTAACGACGTTTCGGTCAACGTTTAAAAAAAAGAGCGCAGAAAGTCTTAATGTTCTGCCTGAGTATAAGTGGGGCCGAACATTACATCCCGGAGTGATGGCGGTTTTGTATCATCAGAAAATGATACGTAGTCGTCAAGATGTTGTACCCACGATCGAGCAACAGTAGTAATCACATGCTGAATTTGGATGGCTTGCACCTAGCCTGAGCTTTGCGACTCTGTGTTCGAACAAGAGTCACAAGGAAATTAAGATGCTCAAGGTGCATCTGTGTTATAAGCCGAAGATCCAGTGCGAATGGCAATTGTATGTATGGAAGAATCTGTTGTGGCCAGGGCGGATACGAAGAAGATCAAGTTAACAAGTGGCGGGAGTTGAGCTAGCATGTTTGTCAAAAGAGTATATAACTCCCTTGGTATATGATAGATGCGTATGAGGGTAGCGCGTATATGACCAGCTGAGCGCGCATCACAAGGGAATTGGAAGGAAGTATCATTGCGAGCATATACAGTAGGTTGTCTTCGCTCGTACACAGCATAGTCCATGCTGAGGCCATCCTGGAACGTCAGCGACTGAAGTGAGATATGCGCGGCTGGTGTCGGTGCAACCGCAGCAGCCTGTGTGGTAGCAGTAGTAGCAGTCATGGTTTGTCGCTTTTGCGACAACCTGGGAGAGGGTTCGGCCGTGGAGAGCGAGCGTGGGACTGTCCTTCGAACGATTGGGGACGATTGGGGAGATGCCGCGGCCACGGGAGTGCCAAGAAAAGGACATGAGCGACACTCACACACGTACAAAAAAATTGTGGCAAAAGAAGGTAGGGCCAGGGCTAGTTTAACGACGTTGCGGTCACTAGGGTTAGGCATCTTCAATCCTGTAAAGGCGTGTCGTCAGAGGCATGATGCATACCGAGTAGAGAACGAAAAGTGGAGAACTCAGCAGCAAGTGGCTTTGTAAAACCATCAGCCACATTTAGCTTGCCGGGAACATGGTGGACTCAATTTTTCTGTAGCGAGATGTACTCACGGATCTTAAACCATCTGGTCGACAGTGCCTTGGAACGAGATGATCCATCTGGGTTATTAGAGGTGTGAACGGCAGCAGCATTGTCAGACAAGAGAGGTAGGCTTCTGATGAAGCGCATATCTTCAGCTATCGGGTTGTCATTGTCATCGAAATCAACAGGATCAGCGGTGTTCTCACCATTAACATTGTTTACGTAGAAGGTGGGGTTGACGACAAAGGAGAGTTCCAACAGTAGCTTGCGTAGCCAAACAGCTTCATCAGCACAAATACTGAGGGCAATCAACTCAGCTTCGTGAGTTGAGCAGGAGACAATCGGTTGAAGCTTGCTTTTCCAACCTATAAGGCAGTTGAAAAGATAGAAGACAAACCCGGTGGTAGATTTCCTATCTTCCTGTGCTAAGGAAGGGGCGTTGTCAGCGTCAACCAAGGCAACTCAGGGATCAAACTGTCCAGTGGATACATCCTGCGGTTGGTAGTCGACCACAGTGGAGAGATCAATCGATTAGCGGAGACAGTGCGAAGGTGAGCTTCAATAGCATTACCTTTAGGATGGAACCAGAGGCGAAGTGAGCGGTTTTCCGGCTTCCTCAAGTAGCGTAGCAGGTGTTCTAGCATTTGAACGTGAACATACGTGGGTGCATGCATACCACGCGAACATCTGCCCAAGGCTTGCGAGAAGTCAGGTCTGCAGGCCGCTTGCATGAACACCAGCTTGCCAAGGAGGGTGGCAAAGTGCGAATTGATGTACAACTCTGTTTCAGAGCTGGGAGTGCCATCTTTATACTTGAAGGACGATGACATAGGATATTTAAGCGGGGTCAGTTGCCGCAAGACATGGTGATCAGCGAAGAGTTCATCAAGCTTGGCTTGCACATCCAGAGAAATGGATCCATCAGATGTGCGACACACACGCGTGCCTAGGAGGGTATGGACAGGTTCGAACTGCTCTACAGCATACCGTTTGTGGTGGGCATCCTGTAACTCAGTACGAAGAGTGTCATCATTGGACACAATAACAATGTCGTCTACAGACAGACTGCATACGACGAACTTAGCATGTGCGGATACTCGAGCATATAGGCAAGAGTCCGAATGCAGGCGCTTGTAGCCAAGGCTACGGAAGAAGCCGTCTATCTCTTTGTTCCAAAGAGATGGTGATTGCCGAAGTCCATAAAGTGACTTCAGCAGTTTCGGTAGGCGTTGGCCCTTGTACTTAGCGTCATCAGGGTCGATAAGCTTAATGCCGTCTGGTAACTGAACATAGACGTTGGCATCAATGTCAGACTGAACGAAGGCTTTCGGGACGTCTGCGTGGTAGACAGGCAATTGCTTGTATGCTGCAATAGCCAGTAGTACCCGGATTGCGGTCATTGTGGCCATTGGGCTGAAGGTGCCAAAGAAATCGGCGCCAAGAGATGCTAGGAAGCCACGTAGCACGAGGCGGGCCTTGTGCTTAACGTATTTGCCTGCAGAGTCTGTTTTAATCTTCAGCACCATTCTGCTGTCAATAGGGCGAGAGACACCGTCGGGTAAAGAAAGTTTGAAGCAGCCAAAGCGGATAATGTCGTGGAGTTCCTTGGCGATGGCCTTGAGGTAGGCGTGCCTGTCTTCGAGCGACATACCGTGGAGGCACTTAAGTTTGTATTCGTCGATGGACACGTCCGCTTCTTGGACCTTATATTCGTCAGGACCAGCAGTGGCTGGTGAACAATAGTTTAACGACGTTGCGGTCGAGGCAGTGTGCGCGACTTCGGGATAAGCGGAAACAGCGTCAGTAGGAGGGGTAGAAGAAGCAGATTCCAAATGAATATGGAGATCGCGAGCGCCCAGAAGATTGCCAACGCCAAGATCAACGTCTTCCAGGAAATGGCCACCGCGGACGACGTCGACGCTATCGCTGACGCCTTGAAAGCGGGCTTCCAGTCGACCACCGACAAGCTGAACAAAAAGATTACGGCCGCCATTCCGCTTGGTGGTGTTGGTGACGCCGCCGCGCACGCGGGAGATGTCACAAAGTTGACGACGGCTGACCTGGCCCTCCAACAGCAGCAGGCGTCCCAGGACTCCAAGGGGGAGGAGGAGGAGGAAGCCCTCTTCAGCGCCCAGGTTTACCTGAATTCGTTGGAGCGGTCGACGGCGGCGCTGCTGCCCGAGCTCAAGGAGGACCTCGACGAGGAAGTCCGGGCGTCGTACTCGAAGCACGATCCCAAGCTTGAACAGCTCGTTACGCTCTGCGACGACTTCGGGTTTACGACGTCATCGCTTGGGTCGTCGCCGTGTACGACGACGGGTGAAAAGTTCGGGAACACCCTCGCGGCCGCCCAGACGACGTACGCGACCCTCGTGTCCCGGCCGATCGTCGCAGCTCTCACCAAATAAATCCCTCAAAGTGATCGACCCCGCGGCCAAGTTTGCGTCGTCGGTCGACACCATGTCCGATTGAGAGTTTGCTTGCAGGTGTTGGCACGTTTGGATTGCTGTGGTGCTATTCCGCTCACCATCGCGCGGGTGGTTGGTTACCTCGACATGCAGCTGACCGCCTTCAACGACCGACTGACCGCTTGGTGAACGGCGAGATACGCGGGGTCCAATATCAAACCACGACCCCAGAATGTAAAACTTGAGCATTCAAACAAACATCTCGCACCGGCACCGTGATCCTTTCTCGACGCACGTCTTCGACTTGAGACGCGCCGTTACGCGCGGGATGTAATCCCGCGCGCACATCTCCGGCCAGCAGGAAACCACGCCATCTACTGCTGGATGAAGAGCACGAAGGGGGGCAGGCAATGGGGACTGTCTTGCCGCGCACGGCGCGCGAGCATGGTTCAGGCCATAGCGAGCGCTCGCATCTTCGCTAGGTCGTTGATGCAGCAGGGTTTTGAGAAGCCCGAACTACTATCACTCATTCATTCATTCATTCATTCATTCATTCATTCATTCATTCATTCATTCATTCATTCATTCATGAGCGGCATTAACAGGCCAATCAGACGGCCGCCGGGCCTTTCTGCTCGCGTGTCGCGGCGCGAATATTGGGGCACGAACGCACCTGCTTTGTCGTTCGGCCGCAACTTCCCGCGTCTGCCGAGACCCCAATGCTCGCCCTGCCGGCGGCGCGGCCACTTTTTCAATCGCGGGATATGATGCACCATTATATAACAACAAAAGTCTCGGTGCTCTGGACACTCTCTAATTGCGCTGCCGGATCGATGTTGTCAGCAAGAGAATTTTCGGAAGTCGTGGTCTCCGTTGTTGCCGTCTCTGTCGTGATCTCTGTTTCGGGGTCCCTTTGGGTTGCTTGAACAGACTCAGGTTGTTGCCAGGGGACTCGGCGTCGCGATGAGGGCGGGAGGAGCAGTGCGCTGTTGAAGGCGCCGCGAGGTTCGGGCGGTCTCGGGACGCTCATTCCGGCGTAGGCAAAACGCACGCGCGTCGGGTTCTGGTTGACGATGCGGGTGAGGTAGCGGTCGTCGCAGGAGAGGTCGTGCATGGATTCGACCTTGTTGGCGTCGTAGTAGTGGTAGGAGGCACCTTTGTCGCCCATAAATCCAAAGAGCGATACGTCCCGGCACATATAAATCGCGGAAAGGACACCAAGGGTCCCCGCGAGTGGCGTGTGAGTGCCGTTGCAGTTGCCGCTCTGCTCGAACCCGAGATAGTCCTTCAAATCAAAGGTCTTGTCGGCCCCGCGAAATCTATCACAGACCTCTCGCGGCGCCGACCGGGCGTGGCCGGGAAACGCCGTCAAGAACAGCTCGTCCCTAAAGGTCGAAACGTTCCGGCAAAGTCGATGCGTTTGATTTTTCGCGATCGTGCTCGTGCATACGTGGTTCGTGTAGCGGTACGTCGTGCGCGAGCCCACGTGTTGCTCGTAGCCGCGCGTCGGTGCATCGTTGAACCGAAATACCTCATCGTGTTGGTCAATCAAACGCCCAAACCTCGAATGAAGCAAGCTGCCGGAGGACGCCACAACGGCACACGTCCCGCGCGACCCGTACCGGATGCGAAGCGGGATGCACTGCCGCGCCGCGGCGACGACAAAAACACTCAGGATAAAACAACCAGATAGCATTCCAAAAATGCCGTGCTCAAATTTTTGGGAATAACTAAATGAGCGGAATTGGATACGTCCTACGAATTCCTGTGAGGCGCCAGTTCTTGAATGATTCCAGGACCACACTATAATAATATGAATTCGAGAGCTCGCAAATATAAAGTACCTTTACCTCAAGTCGAGCTTTGATAATGATCTTTATTATCAGTACAAGTCATCGAGCTTTGATTAAATATTCAATCAACGCTTGTACCACCACCACCACTGCAGCATCACGATGCTGCTACAGTGTCCTCCTGAGACCCAGAGCCTGCTCGGCGCTTCGTGGTTGCCTCCTCTCGCGGAAGGTCGTGGCTGAGTGTGCAAAAAGGAAGCTGCGACAGCGTCTGCCTCCTGGCCTCTGTGGTGATCCACGTGGTGCTCTAGGCCACAACAATCCGCTGTCCCCAGAACATTCTGGGCAGAGGGTAAGATTTACCACACTTGTAAATCCGATCGAGATCGTTCAAATTTAGGATTTGGGTGCAAAAGAAGTCTGAATGAATGCAGAGAGGCAGCAACGCGGAGAATCAAGAATGTGTGTCTTGGAAGAAGTTGTGGAACGCGGCGCTCGTGGCTCGTGGCAGGCAGGGCGAAATGATATTGGAGTCGAAAGGCGCCGGCGCTGACACTCTATCCGTCGTGACCGCGTTTTTGCTTGCGTTTTCGCTCGAGCAAGCGCTGTCGGCCCGGCGGTCCGACGTCGACGCATACTGGGTGTACGTGGCTCTGTCGATCACGACGGTGGCCACGGTGATGAGCGGCGTCGCGTGCGTGCTGATCTTCACTTTTTTTTTTCTGTCGAGTTGCGAAGACTCGCGGGATGGCGGAGCAACTTTTATTTTGGTCAGGACACGGAGGTGTGCGTGTTGGAGGAGGTCTACGGCACCGAGCTGCGCACGATGCTCGAAGGCGAGTTCTGGGACTCCCGTTCGGGAGAGGTGCGATTTTACGCGCTTCAATGGTACTACGATTGCGAGCGCGCGAGCGGGTCGCGGCTGTACCAGAGCGGGTTGATGGGGTTCCTCGTGGTCGGCGTCGATCGCGAACTTGTACTTCAAGCTTGCCGATTCGCAGCCGAGCGGCGCGTTCTTCGTGAACGTGGCCCTCGTGGTGTTGCCAGTGATCTCTCTCGTTCTCCTCCACAAGAGCGGGGCAATCTACGATCTTATTTAGCTCGTTGGTTCGATAATAAGTAGATCCAGCAATTATTATCCTGTGATAAGAGGGGTAGGTAGGCAAAGAGAGGAGCAAAAATTAATATGCCAAGAAGCTCACATCACACATCGCGCGTAGTTAGTTAGTTAGTTAGTTAGTTAGTTAGTTAGTTAGTTAGTTAGTTAGCTAGCTAGTTAGTTAGTTGAAGAGGATGTCATCCCACCAGCACCGCAAACATAAAGGAGGCTCAAAGAAGTTTCCTTCCTCGTCGCTCCCAGTCAACGAATAGTTGTTAGTCGGTGGATCCGAGGAGGTGATAGCGGAGGAGGCCGCTCATGATGATCGGGACGACGGCGACGATAGAGATAGAAACAGCGGTGACGACGTGAACCCGGTATTCCGAGGCGGGGTAGGTGACCTCGTCGAGGACGGTGCGGGCGATGCGGATGCCGAGAAAGAGGGCGGGCGGGAGGAGGAGGCAGTCGAGGTCCTGGGCGGCGATCTCGAGGCTCATTTGCTTTCTGTCGGTAAGCGCGAGGACGGCGAGGTCGACAACCAGGAGCATCGACATACACAAGATGATTCCCCCTCCTTGCAAGGTTCGGGCGTCCTGGTGGTGGTCGAGGATGGGACGACGACATTCTTTCGTTTCCTCGACGAGCTTGTCCCGGACGAGGGCGATGGTCTCGCATTGGCGCGAGGCGTGTTTCGACATCGAGTCTTGGGAGGTGAGTTCGTCCCAGACCCACACGACCGTCGCCAAGGTGCAGAAGCTGGCCGTGAGCGAGGCGCCCGCCAGGCCGAGGACGAAAATGTAGGTTCCAACGCGCCCCAAGCGCGCTTCGAACGCCCGGCCGCAATCCTGGACGCTGCGGATGGGCTGGTCGCCGCGCCCCCAGAACTCAAAGGCGGCGCTCACGGTGATCGCCGCCGCCGCAACGACCGCGAGGACGACACCAATCAAAATGTTTGTTCGCAACACGGGCAGATCCGCGACTTGATGTCTCGCTCGGACGGCGGCGGCGCACTGATAAAACAGCAAAAACGGCGTCAAGGCCGAGCCGACGGTGGCCGAGATCACCAGGAGATCGTAGTCCGAGTTGGTGATGTTGAAGGCACCCAGGTTTCCGTCGCCCCCGACGTGCGGCCGGTCGTCGACGGCCATGCCCGCCAACGCGACGAACGACGACAGCAAAGACGCCAGCGCGAGGGCGGCGTATTCCCCAAAATTCGAGACGTTGAGCTGGTACATCAAAACAAAAGAATACAACAAAATCAGGGTGTACCGCGGGACGCCGACGAGGTCGGCGATGGCTACCATGCCCGCGGCCTCGCAGAACAGCGTCGCCAAGCACAGGCACAACAGTCCGACGCCCGCGGTAATAGCCGTCTTTCGCCCGTACGTCTCGCGCACGAGGACCAACACCCCCTTGCCGGTCGTAGCCCCGATGCGCGCCCCGAACTCTTGGAACCCGAACATGAGCGGGATGCACAACACTTGGAACTTTATCGATGCGAGCCCGAACGATGCGCCCGATTGCGTGTACGTCACCACGGCGGCCACGTCTGTGTTCGTGAGGCCCGACAGTATCCCGGGGAGCATCACCTGCAGCCGCGCGATCTCCCGCGCAATCGCCTCCGACCCCATCCTCTCTAGCCGTCGCCGCATCGTCGTCATCCAAAAAGACGAACGAAATAGGGCCGGGCCGCCCTGGGACTCCCAACGCCAACGAAAGAACAATAACAAGTGCGGGTATCCTCCTCACATCCCTCATACCCCACAAACCCACCCTCCTCGTCACTCTCGACCGAGTTCAACGACGACGCTCTCGTCTGGGGTATGATGTTTACTGCCGGAGCCCTACCTATCAATAAGCTGCTGTAAACGAATAATACGTTCGCCCCCGTGCTTGAACTATTGCCTCTCTCTTCCGACGCAGCGCTCGTGCGGCGCGGTGGATAGCCTCGTCCGTCATCGGCGCCGAGTCCAAAGGTCGCGTGCAGATGCTGCGCGACACGGATCGCCGAGTCTTCTTTCTAAAGCGGCGGCTGCCCCGGCGTCACCGAGCTCCGCCGCATCCATCTGCCTCGGGCTGGACTCCCCTCACCTTCCTCGCGACGTAGCCGCAGTCATCATCGCGCCCCCGCAACGAATCCCACATAAAATGAGGGTTTAGTGACTGACTTACTGACGATGGCAAACCGGACCGAGGCGTTCGCGCGAGAGATCCACGGGACCAACCCGCAGCGGATCGTGGAGAAGATCCTGCGGCTCAAAGTGTACGCGTCCCCGTATTGGAAGGAGAGCTGTTTCGGGCTCACTGCCGAAACTCTGGTCGACAGGGCTGTCGAACTGTCGCACATCGGCGGAACGTACGGCGGCATACGGAAACCGACGAAGTTCATGTGCTTGTTGCTCAAGATGCTCCAGATCCAGCCCGACCTCGACATCGTGCTGGAGTTCATCAAGAACGACGAATACAAGTACGTGCGGTGCCTGGGAGCTTTGTATTTGAGATGTGTCGGCCGCCCCGTCGACGTCTACAATTACCTCGAAGCTCTGTACGCGGACTACTCAAAGATTCGCGTCAGGGCCTTTGATGGGTGGACTATCTCCCACGTCGACGAGTTCGTGGACGAGCTGTTGACCTCGGACTATTCCTGCGACATCGCGCTCCCGCATTTGCCGCCTAGGCACCACCTCCAGGCCCAGGGCATCCTTGGCCCTCGGCTAAACCACGCCCAGAGTCTCGCCGCCGACGACGACGACGAGGCGGCGCCGCAGAAGCCTGGTGGCGCGCCACTTCCTGGAACCCGCGCCAAAAAGCCACTTTTCAAAAAGCCGCGCCCCCCGGCAGTGGAAGGGGACCGCGACAGCCTCGACGTCGCGGCGACCAATGCCCTCCGCGAGAAGCTGGGGTTGAAGCCCCTGCGCGTTGTTGTTTAGGGAAAGAGTGTCATACTTGATCCGTTGAGATTGTTGAAGTATCCGTTGCAACAACAACAACAATGAGATATTATCTCGTCGCGGTGGCGAAGGCGCTGTCGGTGGCGCAGGCGCTGTCGGTGGCCCCTCCACCGATTTCGCAGGGGTTGTCGAGGGCGTTCCGGGAGGTGATGGGGACACTACCGGCGGCCGTCGAGGAAAACCTCGCGTCGCGCGGCGTGAGGGAACCGACGGCGATCCAGAAATGTGCGGGCGGACTCCTCCGCGCCGGGCGATCGGCCCTCCTGTCCGCAGAGACGGGGTCCGGGAAGTCGCTGGCCTTCCTGCTCCCGACGCTCGCGCGGCTCGAGGAACCCGATGAGTGCGTCGTGATCCTCGCGCCGACGCGCGAGCTAGCGCTTCAGCTCGCGACGGAAGCGACGCCTTTACTCCGAGGATTTTTCGCGGGCAGTCGGGAGGACGGCGGGACGTCGGGGGTCGAGCTCCTGGTGGTGGGGAGCGCCACCACTTCCGGCGCCCTCAAAAGAGCGCGATGCATCGTCGCGACGCCGAAAGAAGCGCTCGAAACGTTCTCGGGAAGGCCCGGACTCCTCGAGAAACTGTCCAAAGCGACGGCTCTCGTCCTCGACGAGGTCGACGCGTTGCTTCCTCCAAAAAAGAAGGACTACAGGTCCGCGGGGTCCAAGGAGCGCGCCAAGCAGAGCGGAAAGAAAAAAATGAAGAAGCCGTCGCCGCCGTCTCCGGCCGCTCGGTTCGTCGCGCTGATGCTCAAGTCGAATCCGTCGCCCGCGTTGCAAGTGATCGGCGCCTCGGCGACCGCGAGCCGCGCGACGCGCGATGCCGTGAAGCAGGCGCTCCGCGACGACCCCTACGGCAGGTTCACCGTGCTTCAGGGTAACGACGATCCGTTGGAACTCGTGCGCCCCGGAACCTCGGACGAGACCGCGCCGCGTTCGGTCGTCGTTCCGCGCGTCGTCGACCACCGCGTCGCGACGATCGAGAAGGGCGCGACCCACGACCACGCGATGCGCGTCGTCGCCGATGTCGTCAGAACCGTCAAGCCCAAATCGGCCCTCGTCTTTCTGACCAAAGGCACCGGATACGCGGTGGCTCCTTGCTGCGACGCGCTCGGCGACAACTTGGAAGAGGACGTCGCCGCGCTCCACGACCTCCTCTTTTCGCGACAACACTCCGACGCCGAAGAAGAAGAAGATAACCGCGTTGCCACGCTCGAACGTGGCCGCCAGCAGCTGGCCGACAACGTCAAGCGGGCGACCGCCCCCGTTCTCGTCACTTTCGAGGACTCCGCGAGGGGCCTCCACTTCGACGCCGTCGACCTCGTCGTCGTCGTCGGCCTCCCCGCCACCCCCGCCTCCTACCTCCACCTCGCCGGCCGCACCGGCCGCCGCCTCGGCGACGACATCACCCCCGGTACCGTCGTCACCGTCTGCCCCCCCAAGGCCGTTCCCGTCCTCCGCTCCTGGAGCAAGCAGCTCGGCGACCTCACCTTCCACGACCTTGTGGTGGTGGTGTCCTCCCCCGGTGATGACTAGTGATAAAAATTAGAGTTTTGCATAATGATAATACTAGGACTGCTTTGCCGCTGCTGCGGACTGGTCCAGCGCGCGCACGAAGAGGGTCGCGGCGAGGGCGTTGAGCGCGTGCCACGCGCCGTGAAACAGGCGCCGCGGGTCGCGGCCGTTTTGGTGGTCGAGGCCGCGCGCGAAGCAGGCGAGGGACACAACCTGCACCCCACACGCCCACCAAAACTCGCGCGTTGCGAGGCGTCTGCGGTGGTGGCCGCGGGCCGCGTACGTCGCCGCCCACGCCGCGTATAAAACCGAGGCCGCGCAAACGGGCGCTAGCATGCAGGGGAGACTCCAGGGATTGAGCTCCTGGAAAAAGAGGCCAAACACCAACACTGCCGCGCGGAACCCGTCGACCTGGGCCTGCGTCGCGGCGCGGCCCATGAGCAGCGGCCCGAGCGACCCGAACGACAAGATCGTAAATACGTTGTCCAATCGGTGCCAGTTGCCCGCGTTCATCGACAGTATTTCCACGCGCGCCGTGTCGCATACGTGGTAAAGCGTCGACGTCACCGCGAGCGCCAAGCCCGTCAACACTTCGCACGCGCGCCCGCGCCGCGCGAGTTCCCAAACCGGCGCGGCGAACAACAAGTTGCTCCCCACAACAGCCACCAGCTCCACGACCGTATCAAGATCCCACACCACGGGCTCGCCACGGGACCCAACGAACACGAGGTCGTGCCGCCCGCACTCGGGATCCCCCAGCGCATTATACCTCAACTCCGTCTTGCAGCAAAACAAGACGCGGCGGCCCATTTTTTTCGGGGTAGTACTTATTTGACGCTCGAGTCATTATTAAAAGGTCGACTCCTAAGAGGCGGACTGTTCGTCGACGCAAGCGCCGAAGTGTTGTTCAGGGGAATAAAGCCTCGGCGCGACGACGACTCAAATACTCAGGGAGACAACGGACCTCCTCGTCGTCGTCGTCGTTGCAGCAACCCGAGAGCGCCGATGAAGCATATCAGAGGATCGATAACCTCGGATTAGAGTCCTTGAATTTCGCGTCTTTCGATGGTCCACGATGCAGACTCCCCGCGCATCAAGTGGACCAGGATCGAGAGAGAGACGACGACGTCCCTTGGCTCCAAGCTGTCAATGAGGCTATCTATCAGGACACACGACACAGAAGATGATGACGCGCGCGGTGAGACGACGCGTCCAAGGTCTCTACGCCCGTCGCCCACTGGCGGGTGTTATTGTAGAGGATTACCAAGACCGCGTTAAGGGTTTTATTTAAAGTCGACGGCTAGGATTGGGGGATGCGAAAGACGGGAGCGTTGTTCGCGGGTTGTAAAAGGTCGACTGCCAAGAAAGCGGGGCGCGAACGGGAGCAAAAAGTGCTGCGTAGGTGTTGAGAACATAGATTTGAAAGACCAAGGCCGCCGCAGCGCGCTTGAAGATCGATCCAAGTCTTGAATCAAGCGCGGAACTCGAATGAATATGGCGTGAGAACCATCAGGACCAACGACAGCGCAAGCGATAGATAGATAGTTTTCAACGAACGTGGGAAAACGAATGCGCAATCATCTCGGCCACCACATTGTGTCTCGGATGGTTGGTGCTTCTCGATATGTCTCCGGACGCACGCCGCTAAAAGTATAGCAGATTACTTGGCCAAAGTCAACAACGACGAGATCATTCCTTACCCTTATTTCTTCGCAAACTTCAAAAAATCCTTGGTTCGGTGATGCGAGGCTTGGATTATATGCTGTTGTTGCTGGTGAGCGCCGAGGCCATCGTGTGCTGCAAGGTGGCGAGTTTTCGGGGGTGCGATGAGCACAAGGAAACGTACAACAGCGAGCTGTGTTCGCTTCTGACGACAAAGTGCGAGCTCAGATGTCCGAGGCGCGAAGAGCCGATGAGCTTGGGAACGCCAATCCCAAACGTCCTCCACCAGATGTGGAAGACGACGGCGTTGCCCGGGGCGTTCCACTATACGGTGAGCACGATGCTCCGGACGCATCCGCACTGGCACTACGTCTTTTGGACAGACGAGGACTTGCCGGGTCTTTTCGTGGCCCACGCAGAGAAGGTGGGTATCAATTTTAACAAGTTTGGGCTGACTGGGATCCAAACGAGCGACGTTGCGCGGTACCTTATCATGTTCGTGTACGGCGGGTTCTACGCGGACCTCGACATGGAGTCTCTGAGGCCTTTGGACGCACTGCTCGGGTCGTCGATAGTGCTCGGGCGAGAGCCGGACGCGCACGCGTATTTCCTGTACAATGGACGCCAACGGTTGACGTGCAACGCAATTTTGGGGTCAAAACCGACCGAGGGCTTCTGGCTCGTCGTGCTTCTCAACTTGAAAGCAGTTCGCAGCACGAACGCGGTAGGCACGACCGGGCCTCTCCGATTAGACGAAATCGTGAGCGAATTCGGGTACGACCGGTACGTTCTCAACGCCTCGTTTTTCTATCCGCTGATGGGACCCTTTGCGAAAGAAAAGATGCGACACTACTGTATGATGTTCGCGAAACGGAGCGACGTTCCCGCGAGCAAGAAGGCGACCAACAATTCTTCTTCTTCTTCGAGGGTGGTCAACTTGGGGAAGCTCGGGTTTGTCGACAGGGCGCGCATGGAAAGCATGTGCTCTCAGGTCGGCACTGGCCGCCGCAAAGTGCTGAGGAACGTGATCCGAAACGACTCCTTTACAGCCCACCACTGGAGCCACACGAACTTGAACCCGGAATGCCTCAAAGCGCGAGACGCTTTCGAACTGCGACTTATGCTGACGAGTGGTCGCTGGTATGCGGACGGGGACCCTGAAAAGAGGCCGCGTCAAAAAGACCCCCGAAATTACGACCAGCGCCTTGGCTGCGGGATTTCGTGATGATGATGATGATGATGATCCTGCTTATGATGATAATAATAGTAATAAATCGTCGTTGTTGTTGTCGTTGTTGTTGTTGTTTAAAAAGAAAGGGGAGCTAAAAGAGTTCTACTTGGCCCAGTTCGTAGCGGGCGAGGCGCTCGCGCTGCATGCCGGCGTAGCCCGTGTTCGAAAGGAGCTGGCGCTGGGTTGCCGCTCGGCGCATCATTTTGGTCTTGACGGCAGCCCCGATCCAGGCGCGAAGGACTGTTTCGCAGGCCGCGTGGCGTCTGACGTAGCAGACGGCGGCCGCGTGGAGGCCCACGCGATTGCGGTCGCAGACGCGAGACCGCATGCTCTCGCGTCTCAACACCATGCGACACGCGGCCGTGTCGCCGACGTTGGCGATGTAGTGGAGGATCGTGTTTCCCTCGCGCGTCTTGGTCGCGAGGTGCTTGTCGGGGACCCGCCGCAGGATAGTTGCGAACTCGTTCTCGCGCGCCTTTGTGTCGAGGGTCGAGAGGCCGTCGAGGAGCGGGGTCCAGGGTACGCCACGTGCTGGAGGAAACGAAACGGTGGTGACGTAGTTCGCGGCGTTGTCGGCGTCTGCGACGAAATGGACGAGATCCGCAAAGTCCAGCACGTCCGTGTCAGCGGCCGGCGAATTTGCGATCGCAAAGCCCGCTCGCTCCAAAAATGCCCGAGTCTCGGAACCCGGGGCGGCGGCTTCTTCGGCGAGCGTCCGGACGCGAGCGGCGAGGCCGTCGCACGACACGACGCCCGCGAGGTTCGCGTCGAGCGCGATGAAAAGGTCGGCGACCTGGACGAGGCGCGCGAGCTTCGCCTGCGTCGTGCACGCGCGCACGAGGCAGCTCGATGCGGCGGGTGCCATGCGGGCGTCGTGGCACCCTGCAAGTTTCAGGAACAACAGCAGGTCTACGCGCTCTAGGTTCTCGAGTTCTCGCTCGCCCGTCGCGACGAGAAATTTGACGAAATCTTTGACCGAGACGCGCTCGCCGAGCGCGACCAAGCCTTTCTGGGCGCGACGCAGCGTGATAGTTTTATCATCCTCGGCGAGGCGACGAAACACGGCCTTGAGAAAGGAGACGCGCCTGTGAAGCATCGAGCGTACTCTCTTCGAGACGCGCCCCGTCGCGAACCCGTACTTTCTGTCGAGCCAGTCGAAGCGGGCGTCCTCCCAGCGGAACCGCACCCCCAGCTCGTCGCAGGCCACCACCAAACGCGCCAAACACCGATTCGAAACGCGCTGCCGGTGGTTCTCCTCGACGACGGTGCCCACTCTGTTCGCGAGGTCTCGGCACGGAGCGCCGTCGCACGAGTATGCGAGGAGCGGAAGAACGTCGGCAGGTCGTACGCCGCCGGTAGCCGACGATCGGAGGAGCGAAACAAAGAGCTCGAAATTCGCCGCCGCGGCGGCTTCGCCCAGCAGTCGGAGCTCGCGCTCGACGCTCGCGTGCAGCGACGCGCCACCATCCGATCCTTTGAGCAACCAGGCCGCGCTTCGCGTCGCGATGTGCCGCACCGATAAAACCCACCGGCGTCGCTTACGACGCGACAACACCACCACGGGGGAAGTTGGCCCGACCGAGCTCAGCCGCCGGAACGAAGGAATCAGACTCAGCGATCTTCGTCGCGACTTTTTGGCAATAAGGAGCGGCGCTTTTTGATATTTTGCATCGCTGATTGTCCACACTTCCTCCCAGTCCACGAGGCTCGGCGCCGCCACCTCATCTTTCCAAGCTTTTTTTTTGTGCTGCTGTTGCTTGTTATCGGTGGTCATCATCGTCGTCGTCATCATCATCATAGTGTACACTAGGATATTATCATCACCAAAACGGTTACCACGTTTTCGTAACGTTGTAGGGTCCGAGCATGGATGACGTCATTCACAGTATCCCCGAACACTCCCCCCAAACCTCCGCCTAAATCAGGGTAGGATATTCAAAGCAATAATAATAATGAGAAGAAGAGGGGCGGGGATGCTCTCTCGGATGTTTTCTCGGATGCTCTCGAATGCTCTCGAAAAAAAATGCTCGGGGTTTTCAAGGACGCCGTGACGTAATAGGATATTTCAAGGTTGCCCTGTTGACGCCGTGACGTAATAGGATACGTTGGATGAATGAATGAATAGTAAAGGAAGGACAACTATCGCGGCGGCGACGGAGATAATTAAAAGTGCGTGCGCGAAATAGATGGTTGGACGAATACGGGGCGCGGACCACGCCGCCGCCGCCGCCGCCGCCGCCGACCTGTCGGTCGTGCCGCGCCTCCTCGTCGTGGCGAGCGGGCTCGCCGCCTTGGTCCTCGTGTTGAGCACGTCAAGCGCGCGCCAGCAAGCGCTGCATCAGACAATCTTGCGGATGACAGAGGAGCCCTCCTCAGCCACTGGTGGCGGCAGCGGACCTAAAACAACCACCACCACCGAGAAGATCGAGTTTCAACGGCGACTGTCGTTCCGCGTGAGCAACGAGTACGTCGATCGCGACGGCGTCGCGATCGGCGAGGGACGGCTTCCGTGGCAGCATATCGTCGAGCCGCATCGAGAGACGCGGTTGACGGCGCTCCTCGACGGACGGGAATGCGCCGAGAGGTGTCGGAATGGCGACTGGGAGATCGACGGCGTCGCCGGGACACCCGGAGACGCGACGACGCATACGTTCACCTCGACGGGATTTCACGTCGTTCGCTTCAAGCTCGACTCGGCGCGGCCGACGTCGAAGCGCCGCGGAGGAAACGCGATGACGCGGTGGGCCACCCGTCTCCTCAGTCCCTCGAAGGAAGAGGAGAACAACCGTGTGGCGGCGTCGGATTTCGTGGTGGTCGAGGACCGCGTGATGTGCAAGTGGGTTCGACGCGAGCTCCGATCGCTGTCAGAGGCGGATCGCGAGCTTTTCTTCGCGACCATGCACGCGTTGTGGCTCGTGCCGACAAAGGCGGGGCAGGCCAGGTGGGGCAGCAGGTATAAGGGGAGCGAGTACTTTGTGCGCAAGCATCTCTACGGCGCGGCATCGGCCGAGTGTGACCACTGGCACGACAACGCGGGACTCATGACCCACCACATGGCCTTCACGCTAGAGCTCGAGCAAGCGTTGCAAGCGATCGACGCTCGAGTGGCGATGCCGTATTGGGAATACAGTCTCGACGCCGAATTGTACGGCCTGGCTTGGCAAGACTCGATCGTGTTCGACGACGCGTGGTTCGGCGAGGTGTCGCCGGCGGGACCCCTCCACGCCGTCGCGAACGGTCGGTGGGCGTACACGCCCGTCCTTAGGAACGCTCGAGGGTATTCGAACATCACCAACCAGTGGGGACTCCTGCGTTCTCCATGGAACCAAAACCCCATTCCGTTTGTCACACGCCACGACAAGATCCTTGGAAACGGCGAGTTCCAGCCGACGTTCCCGGGCTGCGCCGACTTCGACGAAGCGATGAGCACCACGAGCTTGGCCGACATCGTCCCGTACTTGAACGGCATCACCCACGGCCCGGTCCACTTAATGATTGGTGGCCAGTGGCATCAGAACGCGTCGGCCATCGCGCGCTTCTTTGACGGCGCAGAAACGAACTTTTTGCTCATGAACAAGATCGTGTGGCGCCACGGCTTTCTTCGTTGCGACGGAACGTGCGTCGAGGGCGTCGACGACCTAGACGGCTGTACGTGCGTGTGCCCACCCGAGTACATCGAGACTCGTTCGCCCTACGACATCCTCGTCAACGAAACCGGCATCTTGCACTGGTTGGCTACCTATTCGGCTGGGAAAATCTACTACGACGACGAGGACGACAAGTATCACGTCGTCAACTTCTCGCCGGTCGAGGAGGACGCGGCCTGGGGGTCGATCTACGAGGCCCTCTGTAACCCGGGCTGGGTGGGTGAAATGTTTACTTCGGCGGCGCCGGCGGATCCCATTTTCTACGTCATCCATACCACCGCCGAACGGTTTCTATGGGCGCGTATCATGCTGAGTCGCGAGAACGCGACGTCTTGGCCGTTCAACGATACCTGGGGATACAGCCACGAGGTCGATACGCCCTCGGACACGGGCCAAGTCTGTCACTGGGACGACAGCAATAATGTCAGGGGCGGCCGCGCCCTCCCCTCTTGCGTCTTCGACACCTGCCCCGGCCACCGCCTCCACGACACCATTCCCTTCGAAAATTTCCAAGGCAAAGGCGAAACTTACACCAACGAACAGTACTGGACCTTCATGCAGCCCACGAGCGAGCACCTCCCCTACACCTACGACACCTTCCAGTACCCGTGGTGTGCCGCCTTGGGATACCACTGGGCGCCCTGACGGACGGACGGACGGACGGACGGACGGACGGATTCACTCCGGCGGAAGGGGAATTTCGCGACCTCTGCGGCTCTGTGGCTCCGGGTCCGGGGGGGACTTCCTCCCTCCCTCCCTCCCTCTATCACTCCATCCACCCACTCATCCGTCTAATTGCAATTGCTTCGCGCCCGCACGCTTTCAAACCCACAGTGCCCGCACACAAGCACCTCGCTCTCGGAGGGAGGGGGGGAGGGAGGGGGGACGGGAGGGAGGGAGGGAGTCTCGTGCCATATCATTATTAAGCATCTTGTGCTTCTGTTCTTCTTCTCCATCCCCTTCTTCTTCGGAAAAGCTCTTTCTTTTGTCGCGGGGCAAGATGCCCAAATTCGGTGCAATTTCCCCCATATTTTCATGGGGGAAATAATTCGTGTGGCCTGTTGACGGTGTGGTTGTTTCCCGAATTGATAAGGCCCTAAGTTTAAGTAATGACTACGACGACGACAACGCTGCCACCGATGACGACGCTGAGCGCGGGAGAGCGGGAGACAATGGCAAACCGATTTTTGCGCCACGAGATAAAGAACGGCATCATCGGATCCCTGGCAGACTTGGAACAGGTACGCGAGTCTTTGGTGACAAAGCTTCCGCGGCGACGAAAGGCCCCCCGGCGGCCGCGCGTTCTGGGGCTTGGGAGAAAAGGGGAGGGCCGATTTGTGGACGAGGCCGACGTTGCAGCCGTGGACGCGGTCGCGGCGTACCTGCGGCAGACCCTCGACACGCTTTCGTCGGCCTCGCTGGTCGGGGACCTCCTCGCCGGCCGGTACGTCGCGGACCGCGTGCGGGTCGACTTGGCGGCGCAGTCGGCACGGCTCCACGTGCCAATGGGCCTCGATCTCAGTCCCAAACGCTTCGAGGTCCTCACTGACCCACGCCTCGTTCATTACGTTATGGAGAACAGCGTGAGCAACGCCGTCAAGTACGGATCGCCTAAAAACAAGGTGCGCATACAGTTCAAATGCACGTCGATCGGAGAGCAAGCGTCGTCGTCGAAAGATGATTGTCCGACAAGCAACGAGCATCCTGTGGAGGTGGTCATCAAAGTGACGAACGTCCCCGGCCCCGGCCACGATCGCCTCGTGAAGCTGACTCATCCGAATTGTGTGTTCGATGCTGGCGTCCGCTTGCACAAGAGAGCCACCGATCGCGACTTGTCGGCCGGCGACGGCGCTTGGATCACGCGGCGTTGCGCTGAGGCCTTGGGCGGGTCTTGCGACATCGCTTTCGAAACGTCTCGCACCGTATTCACCGCGCGCTTCCCGGCTGTCGTCGAGGCATTGCCCGAACGAGTGTCGTCGCCCACTTTGCACGACGTCTCGCCGTTCTCTACGTCCAAGGTCCCCCCCCGTCGCCAGAGTTTCGTTCTCCCGACCGGAAGCGCGATGGTGGCTCTCGACGACGAACCCTCGCAGCGTCGACTCCTGCGTCGCTTCTTCCAACGCCTCAGCAAAGACTTTGTCATCTACGGCGAAGCCAGCGACGTCGACCGCACTTTTGTCGACGACGCGCTCGCGATCGTCCGAGCGTGCGGAGGAAGGGTTGTATTCTTGGTCGACAACCACCTTCGCCTCGAGAGGGCTGACGGCTCGATAGACGCAGCCTCGGGTGTCGACCTCGCTTGTACGCTCAGGACGAGGCTCCTCGCGGAGAACATCGAAGACCGGGTTTTGTTGCTCGTGCGCTCGGCCGAGGAAGATCCGGAGACCCTCGCCGCCCATTGTAGCCGCCTTCACGGCCACTTTCCCAAACTTCCCATGCTCCTCGAGGACTTCAGAGCCCACCTCGCCGCGCTCTGGGACCGCAGATTCGGACACGACGATACCCGCCTTGACTAAGCCCCTACTCATTACATTTTGGGAGTCAGACACCATGGTCCACCACCCCCTGCGAAAAAGAGAGGGAGCGCGCCTCCGGAACACGTTCTAGCTTTTTACACACACAAAGGCGCGAATATGGACTGGTCTGGCCTGGCCTGGTCTGGTCTGGTCTGGTCGTCGTCGTTTTTTTAAAATGCAACCAGGTGCTGGTGCTGGGGCCGTGTCGGCGAGAACTTTGTCGAGCGAAAATAAATGCCTACTGTAGAACAAAAAAAAAAGTGGCAGCTAAAACAAGGTGGGTTCATTGTGGCCGCCACCACCACCGCCACAAGTAGTAGTAGTAGTAGTAGTAGTAGTAGTAGTACTCGTTGAGTTAATAAACAAACGAACGAAGTCTTTGTCGATGTAAAGTACCTCTACCCCCCCGTAGGAGGAGCAAAGGCGGTTTGGAGGAGGTCGGCCACCGAGGGCTTCCAGCCCCAGGCCCGCATTATCTCGGCAGCTCGGCGGGCTTTGGCGCGCTCTTGAGTCCTGTGCGTGAAGACGCGAGCAAGCGCGGCGGCGGCCTCGGCGGGGTCCGACTCGTTGCCAGCGGCGGAAATTCCGTCGGGAAGCGAGACGGTGGTCTCCGTCTGCAGGAGGAGGGGCCAACAGGCGTGGTCGCCGAGGGCGTCGAGGAGGTCGAGATGGCCCGTGTTTGCGCTAAGGATGGTCGGGACGGCCATCGCCACGGCCTCCATCGCGACGAGATTGGTGCCGCCTTCTGCTCTGTTGGGGAAGATTGCGACGTCTACCGAGCGGAGGAGCTCGGGGACGCGGTGGTGAGGGAGGGGAGGGAGCGAGACGGCGTCGGCGATGCCGTTGGCGTGGAGCCACTCCTGGATCGCGAGGGCGTCGTCGGCGGGGGTCTCGGCGGTGCGCGGCACGCCGCGCGTGTGAGTCGCCGCAGAAATGGTCTCTAGAGGTTGCCGCCACGGATTAACCCAAGCTACGACGAGCTCGGGGTCGGCCTCGGGGTGCGCCGCGCGGAAGAGCCGGAAGGCCTCGACCACGATGTCGTGGCCCTTGCG
The DNA here is from genome assembly GCA_029834535.1 of Chrysophaeum taylorii. Taxonomy (NCBI): domain Eukaryota; class Pelagophyceae; order Pelagomonadales; family Pelagomonadaceae; genus Chrysophaeum; species Chrysophaeum taylorii. The sequence continues at coordinate 178,765 of JAQMWT010000334.1, forward strand.
CCACTCGAGCTTGCCGCCAGAAAATATGCGGAAGCGAGGCACCGTCCTAACGACGACCGTTGGCGGCGAAAAGACGTCGGTCGCGACGCCCTGCGCGAAGGTACGGATCTCGGGGAGCCGAATTGCCGCATTTTCGGCGGCCCCCTCGATGCCCCGGGCCAGCCACCTCGAGCCCACAAACAATACATCGAAGCGCGCGAGATGCTCGAGATCGGTCGAAGGCCAGTCGAGCGTCTCGGCGAAGAGAAGGCCAAAGTTCGAACACGTGCTCCAGGCGTCGTCGTCCATGCGGCCCAACGTCCCGTTCGCACCCCAGCGGCCCAGCGCGTGCAGCACCGGGAAGTCGAGGGGTCCTCGGGTCGTCGCCCTCACGCTCGCGAGCATCTTGGCGCGCTGCGCGGGACTCATTTCTAGGCCGTGAACGCGCCGCAACGGCACCGCGAGAACGCCCATCTCTTCGAGCGTGAGCGCGATGTGGAGCCCCGCGACGCCCCATCCGATACCGCCTCCCAGGTCCCACGCGAGACCGAGCCGTCGCCGCGGCGGTCGTTCGGTTGGTCCCGAGACGAACACGCCGACGGCGAAGCGCGACGACGCGCCTAGAGAGACGTCGACGTAGTACCAACCCTCCGTCTCGAGCCTCAACGAAGTGCGGCTCGTCTTGATCTCGTCCTGCGGTCCGTCGACCGTCGCGTCGAAGCACGCTTTTTTGGCGCCCTCCTCACCACCACCGAGCCGCGCCGCGCCCACGCACACCGACGACGAGAGCCTCGTCCCGTTGTTGTTGTTGTTGTTGTTGTTGTTGTCTAGCTCGAGCGCGATCTCAAGCTCCTGATCGCCGGGCGCGAGCACCGACCCGGACTGCGGCCGCACCAGCCACACCCGGCTCCCTTGGCACACGACCACGAAAAACCACCACCACCACCACCACCACCACCACCACGACCGCATGGCGGCGCTAAAACCGGAGTATGTATGTATACCCCTTACCACCAGGAAAATAATATATTAGGGGCCTATCTCGCCAGCTCGAGAAATGGCGCGCGCGAGGTATAAGAGGGACTGGGTGCGAGCGAGGTGCGGAAAGGTTTCGGCGAGGTTTCCGACGAGGATCTGGAGATCGGCGAGGGCCTGCGCGGGGGTGGCCGTCTTGACGGCGAGTTGGAGCGCGTAGTTGGCGGCGGAGTAGTCGGTTACGTGGGCCCCAAGCCAGGCTTTTACGAAGTCCAACTCCGAGGGAATCCGATGCGGTCGGCGCTCGACAACCCACAGCCGATGGGTCCAGGCCGCGTAGTTGCGGGGATACCGCTCGGCGAGGCCCGTGCAGAGGTCCAAGTCCTCGTCGATGGCGTCGCGTTCGAATCGCTCGAGGCACCACCGCCTGTGCGCCCACGCCGACGCCGCCTTCGCGTGTCGTCGAAGCGCCACGGCGTTCAAGGCGAGCTCGGCGCGTGCGTTTTTTAAGTGTCGCTTGCGCGCGTTCCAGGCCGTGTAGACGTCCCCCGACAACAGGACCACGGCTGCCGTCGCGGTCGGGGTCGACTGGCTCCTCGCCTCCCGCCACACACCGATCACGTGACTCTTGTCGAGACTCAGCCCGCGCGACGCGGCGTCGTAGTTCCAACACCGCTCGGCCTCCACCACGACGCCGAACTCGTCGATGGCCTCGAATCCCCCGCAGCTCTCGAGAAGCGACTCGAGCTCCGCAAGAAGCGCCATAAGAAAGGGTATACGGGTAAGGTTCACTACTCGCGCGATGTGGTCGTTTGTCGAGTCCGTAAACTCGGCGACGCCCGAAAAACGGTCTGCGCGAGAAGAACAGAGCCCCGAGGCGTCGGTGACGTCGTCCGAGCTAGAGGACATGTACCGGCGTCTAACTACGGACGCCGATGACGCGCGCGAGGCGTCGGAGGTCGCGGTCGAGCGGTGCCGTCGGCTCGAGGCGAGTCTCGCGAGCCGCGAGGCGACCATCGTCGAATTGGAGGCCAAAGTCGTCGGCCAGTGGAAGCACTGCCGCGAGAGCCGCGATCTCGCTGCCGAGGCTTCCGCGACGCTCGAGGCGCGACGCCGCGAGCTCGACGACTCCAAGGCGGCCGCGGCTCGCGCGGCGCTCGACCTCGCGCAGGCGCGTCGCGCCGCCGACGCCGCGCAGGCGGCCTTGTCCGCGGCGAGGGTCGACCACGCGACCCTCGAGGAGCGCGTCAGAGGTGTGCTCGAGAGACTCAGACCGTCGGACGACCGCCGCGCTGATACCCTCCGAGCGCAGCTCGCGCGCCTCCAAGCGGCGAGACGCGAGGCCGAGATCGATGCGGCCCTCCACGAGCACGTCTACCAGGCGGCCGCCAAAGACGCCGACACTGTCGTCGCGGCCGCGAGGACGGCCATTGCCCGACTCAGGGACAGACTGTAAATTCTGCACGCGAACGGGGCTTCCTACTATCCTAAGAAAAGAATAATAAAACTTGCGCCTTATGTATGTATGTATGTATTCACCATGCATGTTTTTTTTCGTGGGCAGCAGCGCGTTAGGACGCGATCGCGTCGGCCTAGCCTTGAGACGGCCTCGAGCGCAAGCTTTATCCTCGTTTTCCCCTGCTGCCGACTCTGCACAAAATCAGCGAGCTCCGCGACGCGCATTGTGAGTTTAAAATTGTGTAGAAAATCATTGTGTGGTCACTGCCATTCAGCTTCGTCGCACCTGCTCGCAACGGCGGCGTCCGCTTAAACTTGCGCAAAAAAGAACAGCACGCTCGCTCGGGGCGAAGTTGGCTTCTAGGCCCTGGAGGAGGCTCGATTGCACCCCTACCAGGGGGCGCTCAGACCACCAACGTAAGAAGCCGCAGCACCAGATTCAGGAGATCAAGGTCCGAGACTTCTCGCGACGTCCACCCGAGTGGTCGGATCGGCGGCGAGGTTGATCGACAGCTTCCTTCTGTCACGCACGCCGTGAAGACCTGCTGGCAGTCTGGGTGTCGACGATTATAACATCTGGAATGTTCCCGTCACGCAGAATATGCGTTGTTGTTGCTTTCGTTCGAGGCGGCCGTCGCTACGCGGAGCGGAATGGATAATTCACCGACTCGTATGGAAACGAGGCGCGAAGAAGTCAATATTCAAGAAGCTTAGAAGCACTTTCTTCCAGGATATCCACTCACTCAAAGGGCGGAGCACTGCGGCTGTAATACGTGGTCGCACGCAAGTAGTTCCAGGCAAGGCAAGGCGCTCGTCCATCGCATAACTGTAACGGTACTTGTTCTTATTATTACCAGCCAACGGAATGATTAACACGGGCAATTTAAAAAAAAAAAAGAAGAAGACGACCGTTGCGCACGTTCTTGGAAAATGTGTCTAAACGAAAGAATTCCTCAACTCCATGGCAAACGCCTTCTACTGACTGTTTCTGTTACAAAAGCGCTGTCCTCGCAAAAGGAAGGAGCCGAGATGGTGTACGATACGTGGATCGAGTCGGTCGCTGTCGTGCGCGACGAGGAGAAGAGCCTCGCGAAGGTCGAGGCGGCGCCAAATGCCCTCGTCACGGCGTTCGCCTCGATGCGTGTCGCGGGCGACGACCCCATAGCCGCGCGCGACCGCGCCGCCGACGTCGTCCTCAACTGCAGCGACGGCCGCCGCTTCACGCACCGCTGCGTTCTTGTAGCGCGCTTCCCGGCCCTCGCCCAAGAAGTGAAGCAAACGCGCACCATCGTCACGACGGCCAAGTGCATCGCCGCGGTTCTACCGTTCGCCGTCGACCTCGAACTCCCGGCCGCAGCAGTCGATCTCGCGCTCGCCTTCGCGTACACGGGCGCGCTCGACGGCGCTGCGGATGCGCTGCTCAACGCGCTCGACTTGGAAGCTTCGCCAGAATTCACCCGAGCCCTCGTCAACGAGATCCTAAAGGGAAGCCTCGACGATGCGACCTTCGACCTCGCGGTCGACAAGCTCAGACGCCTCCAGAACCGCGTTGACTTCGACGTAGCGACGGCGCTCGATACTGTCGTGGCACGCGGGTCCGTGCCGAACACTGCCTCGCGCCACCACCGCACGCACAGCGACGACTCTGACAACTCCGTCGCCAGCTGGCAGACCCCTCCCACCGAAAGACGTCTCTATCGCGACACCTGCCTCTGAAAAAGTACCCTGCCCCTCCTCCTGCGAAGAACTTTAACTGGTGCACATTGGAAGAACAAAAGTACGATGACGCCCCCCTGGGCGCCTCCTCAGCCCACCTCCCTCGTGTTGTTTGTTTCAAAATAATGGTGCATTTGCCTGCGAACGGAAAAAATTGAGGAGTCAGCATTTGGCTGCGAACGGAAAAAATTGACGAGTCAGCTCGGTGGAATCATAACAATTGAAACGGAAACCCTCCAAATCCGCGCAGGAATAATAATTGTATGATTTGAATCGCTTCAAGGATCACACAACGGACCACAAAAAGATCTGATTTTTTTCAATGCCAGCACACTTCAAGTTTTATAACGGAACCTCAACAGATCTTCGACTCGCGCTGTCAAAGAAGTTCTTTGACATACTTCAAGTATCACAACGGAATCTCGACAGATCTCGGACTCGGCGTTGAAGAATTCCCCGCCAGCCCACTTCAAGCATCACAACGGATCAATACAGCACAATCGAAACGTGTGGGGCTGGCATGGCAGTACGTGGTCACGTCGAAAATACAATATCCACGCCAGGTCGTTGAGCGCTCCGAGATGCGTGCAGCCCCACGCCGCACTACGGGACTCCGACTGACCGGCACGAGCTCAAGAAATCTGGGGGCAGTTGATTATATCATCTCGCGTCGCATAACTTAAAATTATTCTTAGTTGATCTTCTCGAAACTTAACTAGAGGGCACCAGCCGCGTTGAGAATGCAAGACGCACTCATTCGTGCGAAATATGAATTTATAGTGCAATGGACTGTCACGGGCGCACGCATCGCAGACAACATTATTAAATCCGGCAAGTTTAGAGTCAACCGACCACGAAACTAAAAAACATGTGAGGCGAGGGGTCAGGAAGCGGAGTGATCGCACGCGAGATTCTTGTTGGGAAGGGAATGTGGACCGAACGAGTTTGTTGAGCCGACAACTCAATTACCCCAGCTCATTAGGTCGATGAAGGTCGACGGTTTTTTCGACATCGCAGGTCGCTTCTAGGTAGTGGAGATCCCGTCTGGCACGCGGGCTCCACCAGCGCTGGGGGGCAATCTGAAGCATATCCACAACTTTCAGCTGGCAAAAAGCAGCTCGAAGCGCGCGTGGATGAGATTCGCAAAGTAATCGCCAAAACACACTCTATCAGAAAATAATATATGTTGGGTCCCTTTGAATTGCAATTTGCCCCCTCATCGAGTATCATTTCGTTGTGTTTTTGTTTTGGACGAAATCCGAAAGAGCTGCCTGTGGTTACATGCTCAGGCGTCTCAACGCCGAATCTAATGCTTGTGGTTACATGCTCAGGCGTCTCAACACCGAATCCCGCGAAAAAAACAAGGCCGTCGCGATAATGGCGCGCCGTTGTCTTGAGCAGCGTAAAAAATGAAAGCCGCATTCTTTTGCAGCACATCCGCAGCAGACAGACAGACAGACACCTTCAACCCAAAGTGGCGCCTACTCTTAGCTTCTACTACGTAGAAGTAGAAGCGCCATCGAGGCCCGCGCGGGCCTGGTTGTCGTGTCGAGGTGGGCAAGGGATTTTTTCGTGGCTTAAGACTCTAATAAGAGAAAGATCCTGTTCAAAATATCCCCTGTGCCAGGCTGTGGTTGCAGAGAAATCTGCTGCCTCTTACCCTTATCCGTCCGTTGAGAACGTGATCTCTTCCTTACCCTTCTTCTTCCTTTCTACGCGATCAAATAGTCCTCTGATTAGTGCCTACGCTCATCATCATGGTCTAGCACGTCCCGAGGTATGTAGCACTATACACTTTACCTTTTCTCGTGTAGTTCTAGATGCCGCCTGTCGTGTTCCGAGGATATAGGGAACATACCTTTTCATTCCCCGAATTAAATACTTCCAGACGTTCATGATGAGACGGGATGGTTTCCCAGGTGACTTACCACTGCTTGCTAATGCTCTGCAGGTTATGGGCCCAGGTGGGTCCCTGAGAAACTATGTGTTAAAACGTGCACGTAACCTATGGGTTTTGAACTGTTACCGCGCCGGTTCAGCCTCGCCACGTAAACACGCTTGTAAATACAACGCCATTACCATTGGGCTGTATATAATACTTTTTTGCACGCGTGATCGTGTAACCTTGTGTGCACCTGTTCATAGCATCGTATTGTCATGCCAATGTTGATGTGTGTGTAATTGGCTAACGTGTACTCTTGCACACATGTTGTGGAATATTTTGGGTACGTCCACTCGTACATTCCATGGCATTGCACTTAACAAGCTCCTTGAGAGCACCAAAACTAACCAGCTGCCTGAGTGACTACGCTTAGCGACACTACTCTGGACTCACAGCTTGCACAGTCGTCAAATAGACATCTTTCCATCGAAAACGATGAGTGTACATAGACACCGATAGACAGACCCCCTTAGAATGTCTAGACAGTGTCAACTGCGTGACTGAACCCACAGGTTCCCCGTCAACTGCTATGGCAGAACACGCAGCACGAGCCGCACCCAAGGCGATCACAGGTGCGGATATATTGAAGCTCGAAGCTCCTGTAGTTGAGTTTCTTAACGATGGAAATCGATTTCAGCTTCAGACTCGCAAGGTATCCTTGCAAATCAAGCACATTAAGCAATTGTTACGGTCCAGTCATGCCGATGCCTTCCTCGAGTACGACTCGTACGAAGCATATACTCGGTCATGCAAGGACTACGAGATCCTCCGGAATCAAATTCTCGATCGCGTTTTCCTGGAATGGAAGACCGATAGGGCTGCTGATCTCCGTTTAGCTGTTGATGAATTGCCCCCTGAGTATCAGGAATGGCATTTCACCAACGAAGCTTTCCCCACTTACCTGATGCAGAAGTAGCTCAGCTAGCTACTGTCTGTTACGACTATGAAGTCAAGGCATTACGTCCTGAAATCAATGCCCGTTTCTTAGAAGAGGAACGAATCTTAAATCGCGCGCACCCGAAGGCATTAGCTTTCGACACCCGTGTTCGTGCCCCTGTTACCATGTTTTCGTTAACTGCTGCTGACTGGCACACTTATCAGAACACGTATGCTACATTCTTGCATACTTACTTCAATCTTGAAAGTGTTGGAAAACCAGCACTTGCGGCCTGGCCCGCCATCAATGAGGTATATAACAAAAGTTATTTACCCAACAAGGCTCGAGCCATTATGCTCATCGCCTTTAGTCACTACGAGTCTGTTACGACTACTGATGTGTCCTATTTGAAACAGCAATTTAACTCTGTTGTTTATAATCCTAACTGGTATGTCCATGTATTTATCGAAGCTGTCCTAGCATTTAGGCAAATCTCTTACCAACTTAACCAGGAAGAGACTGACCTTCAATTCGACTTTGGCACTCTTTGTAGAAAAATCTATGAAGAGATACATCGGCATTATGCCGATAATACCAGCAACAATCGTTACGATCGTGGTTGGGTAGATTGGTGTTATATGTATGAAACCCGATCTTCATCTCGGCCTGTGCCAGAAGCTGAACGATTGTGTCACCCTACCAACCCTAGCTACATTTTAGAATACGCATTAGACCTATACAATGTAGTATCAAATGGGTCGAACAAATACGCTTAGAACGCCCTGTTTCTTGGCAACCCTATGTCGAAGGTTTATCATCTCAACCAAAGCCAAAGTTACTACTTACAAACACTTTGGCCTCAGCAGACAAAAGTCTGACTCAAACTGCTAACACACTCGCCTTCATCACTTCGTCCCAACCTGGTACATCTTCCACGTTTAATGCTAGACGCTTGCGTAACTCTAATGATGCTCGCCAGCCTTTCTCTCGCAGCGATTTATCGTATTATCGTTCTGGTGATTCTTACGTCACCAAGAAAACTGCCGGACAGTCCCATGACCGTCCAATTTACCCCCGCACTTTTGACAGGTCCTCTCGGTCTAACATGAAATTATTAGATCGAACAAACCACACCTTAAACACCCTGCGAGAACAGTGTAGTGAACTTACGAAGCATGTGACAGATAATGATACCACGGCTCAGCTACAACAGAATATCAACAAGTTATTTGAGACTCTATTACAATCAGCTGACATTCTGTCAACGACATCTACTGAGGACAACAGTAGTTTACTTCGTCTAAACGAACAGCTCATGTTTGCAGAAGACATCATTTATGATGTAGACGTTCATCTATCCTCGACCGAAAAGTCGTTAAACTACGTGGAGCCACAACACCATACTGTTGTTACTGCTCCCACCCCAAAGGCAACTCCTCCTACTACAAACACACAGGGTAATCCTTCCAATACCGTGCCTAACCTCTTTACCGCTTCCGCCATCTCGGCTTTACCACCAGCATTATTGTCCTCGCTATCTTCACAGGTCCAATCTGCCCTCAACCTACCATCACAAGCCGAAACCAAAAGGGATGCCGATCATACTTCGCTATCGTCATTTGATGAAAAGCACGGCATGGCTGATGAGGCTGACGAACCATCACCACCTGTTCAACCGATTATTATTCCAACGAATCTGTTATTGCTGGAGAACTTCTTCACAGCCAGCCTCTCCACTACTTGCCCACATTCGGAAAACGCCTTCCTCACCAACTACATGAAGGTAAACAGTGTCCCTCCACATTGCTCTTTTCTATATTTTGACTCTTGTGCTACCATCTCATTGATGTCCACTTACGATTTTGCAATAACCAATCATATAATTCCACTGGACTCCAAATACGCGCCGATTGTTATTCAGACGGCGACAGGACATCAACGTGCTTCACACATGATGTTAACACGCAACATTGTTGTTCCCCTACCAGATCATCCACAAGTTGGCTATGTTAAGATCGACTTCGCTCTATGTCTTCAGCCAGTGCATGACCGACATCTCGCTATCCTGATCATGCTCGAGTGGAACCAGACGAACCTGACCACTGTGTTCAATGATCGAGCTGAGCCAAAGCTCAGCGCTGTCACGAGCCGCATAGACAAAGATGTACGTATACCCATACACTATGTAGCAGCTAATTTACCTGCTCTCCCTTGTCTCACTTACAACATCGCTCGCGACAAGCAACTCGAACTTCGCTCCCTCGCATTTCCCCTCAAGCGATACCATGAAAACAGGGATCTACTGGCATACTACAACTACCTACTCCAAAGAGTTTTACCAGATCGCCCGTGGATTCGCCCTTTGGTTCTCAATCTTCGGAAACAGAACAAGTTTGTTCAGCAAAATACGCAGCCATTAACTTGACTACTTTCACGCCCAGTGTTTCTCTCACAAGAGTCCAATCTCCGCAAACCCTCTGTCATGTTACTTTGTTCTGGTTTGTCAACTCCGGCGTTCCTGTCTCAAGCCACTAATGACTTAGGCTTAAATATCAATGTAAAAGTTGTTGTTGAGTCTGATGATACGCTTGTTCGTATGTTACGCCACCGTTTCCCTACTGTATTATTATTTGAATCTCTCCCCGCCTTTATTAACCATCTTCACCTAATCTCACCAGAGGAAAGGCGCACATTCTATTGTGATATAATTGAGATCACTCCTCCCTGCACAAACAGGAATTTACTAAAACAGCATAAGACAGAAGACTTACACAGCCTGCTGGACGATTCTCTTTTCGACAGCATGTTGTCTGTCATCAAGCTACTCCAGCCCTTGGTACTACTGGCTGAGATGACGCCTCCGCATAAGTATTGTCATCAAGACCACATCACAGTGGCCAACCTTATCCATACTACACTTGATTACTGTGTCGATGTTGTTGATAGGTTCCCGACCTACCTCTGTGGCGACTACCAATCTAGAGAAAGATGGATATGCATCGCACGCAGGTATTCTACTGGACCAATTAAACTATTGTCGTGGCCTATCCTCCATCCACGCCCCTTCCTAAAGATCGTGGATGATCTACAAGCTATTCCCAAGCGCCTTTGGCTACCTAAACACGTATCCAAAGACTGGATCCGGGTGTTCCCCGATCCTCCATATATCCCCGTTCCTAAAACGTTTGCACCTTACTCTCGCACAGGTTCTGCTCAGCTTACTATGGCTGACCTTGAATCCCTCAATATGTTGCTGCTTCGCCTCCACTCACAACAGGCTCACGAGCAACGTACTCACTCTGTTCAATCCGAGTGTACTTATCATCAGTTGAGCTTTAAACGCTCCTCTATGGAGCCGCTACCCAATGCAACGCACCCTATACACGTCAAGGTTTTTACAATCCTCTATAACTTGTTTGCCAGCTTACACACTAACTCACCCACTCCTGTGTCCTATTACATAACCGTTTTCGAAACTAACCAACCGTCACACAGGTTATTACTTACAACCTCATCAACATCACACAACTCCTACTTCTTAACTGGTGGCCACCATTCCGACGGCAACCTCACCATAGAGAACGCCACCACCAAATATCATGCTTCCATTGACGCGTTTGGAAGCACGTATACGTTCACTGCTTCCGACATCCCCGCGACCGGGACAGGTCCATATATTTGGAGCCGTTTATGGGTTACTTGTGGATAGTCCAAGCCCTTCCCCAAGTTGGCTCCGCTGCCACCTATGGCACCGCCATACAAAAGCTCTTGTCCAGATGCTCTCTTGTGATGCCTGGCTGCCTTACCTACAAGGCCACCGACAACTCTTTCGACTACAAGGATTCTCATTTTGCTCTGGAAGATCACCACTTATCTCATAGTCGCTATATAGGGTACCTTCGTGGAAGTGACCGCAAACTCGGCTCTAAAATCCACTCTATGCTTGCTCCATTGCCCACCGTCCGAGGGTACGCCAATATTATTTTACTTGACCCTCGCAACGGGAAATTACGCTACCCCACTCGACCGGAGTTGATTCGTGCTAACAACCACACCAAACAACAGGAATCTTTCCTCTTGTCTCTACGCCATGACCTTTGCTGTGACATGCTCAGCAATGCTCTGCCTGCCGGTACGTACAGCACTCTGTACAAGCACCTTTCGCTCCTCGTTGCCGATATTAAATCCCTTATGTTGGACCCTACCTTCCAACATACTGCTGCCGTGACGAAGAAATCCTATGTATCCAATTTCATGACCGTTGATCAAGCTTCCACCACGTGCAGCACAGATACCTTGTCTTTGGCACAAGCTTTTATGATGTCTATTTCCAGCAACTGCTTGACCGAAATGTCGTTAAACTATATATCTTCGTCCTACGAAGATACTCTCGCTACTCGTGATGATGAGGATGCACCTCCAAGTGACCCTGCTGCGCACCAGGATGACGACGCACCGCCTTCCCCTGCCTTAGACACCGAACTCAAGTTCGATGTTCGGCGCAAACGGCATATTCCCGCTCATCCCATTCCTCGTAAGTCCCTCGCACACGGATCCACCGAATATCTCAATGCCAAAGAACGTGCCAATCGCTTCACCGGGTGCATCACTGCCCCGACAACGTCGCTGCCAAGGCCCCCAACGTACTTGCTCGCCCTGGATTCTCTGCTTCTGACATACCATATCGCGACTTATGCACCGACTGCATCGCACACAACAAGCGCCACCCGCACAAGCATTTCAATGCGACCAAGCCTTCTTTTGAGCAAACTCACAAAGCCGGCGAAGTCTGGGCGTGCGACGGCGGCTATGTGACCATCCCATCCGAATGGGGAGGCTTCACACATATCATCGTCTTCAAGGAACTCATTTCGAAATTTCTCTTGGTGTACTTTACACGCACCACCAACGCCACGGAGTTCACTCAAGCTCTGGATTTTGTGTATGACTTCTGTCGTACACAACTCAACGTGCACATGCGCACCCTCTACTCCGATGCCTTCAAGCCCTACTTTAGCCAGCACATTACCTCCCCGTACCGCGTCGATAAGGGCATTCAACTCATCGCCTTCCCGCCGTACATGCACCACTTTAACTTTGAAGTTGAGTCTGCCATCGGTTTCATCGCCTCCGCCTCCTCAACTCGCCTTCGTTCTCTCCTTAATGCTCACTATCGTGGCGCCAAGATCGTGGAACCAGCCATCATGTTTCCGTGGGCGGTGATACACACCGTTCAAAGCTACAACCTTCTCCCGAACGCCACGCTCGAGCGCATTCATCATGCTATCCTGAGTCCGCAACAGCTACTCTACAACCAACTCAACACTCCCCAACATGATATGCTCAAGATTTTTGGCGCTGAATGTTACCTTCTATTGGAGCCCCATGAACACCACAAGTGGGAACCGTGCCGCCGCAAATATTTATATCTCTGTTGCGCCAACGCGCAAAACCCGCTCGTCTCCCCACGCGTCGACCATCTCGCTGACGTCGTCCTCAACCCTGAAAACGGACAAATTCGTGTTTCGTCCAAGCTGCAATTCCTCTACATGCAGCATCCTACTCCTGATCCTGAACTTGCTCCTCCGCCTCACGCTCCTCCCGCGCCTTTCTCGCTCACACCCCACACCGCTATCCAAGACCATGTCATTCAGAGGGGGACACGGACTCCTCATCCTCAGAGGGGGCACTCCCCACCTCCTTCAGCTCCTTCTTCGTCCCCTGCTCCTGCCTCTTCTCCCTCTTCTGACACTCTCGCCGACGATTCTGGCTCTATGTCACCGCCGCCCTTGCTTCCTTCTTACAAAGACCTTTTTGCACAAGATGACCTCATTCTTGTCCCAGGTTCCAAACAGCCCAACACCCGCAAGGCCACTTCTATGAAAACTATCCGAGCCCGGTTACAAGCGTCTACTATTGGTGCTTACAAAGCCGCTGGTGGCAAACTCGCCGATTTCCGCTGGGATCTTCGCCACCACTTTCTTACGTTCAAGTCTCCCGCCCTCTCCGCCCTTCATCTCAGTGGTGGTATCCTCTGGTCTGCTATCTGCTCAGAGGGGGAACATGCGTTGTTAGCTCGTCTTCTTCTCCCGTTGCGCACTGACTTACTTGCCCGCTACCCGCACGTCGATGGTTACTTCGCCCACGCCAAGTGCGCATCCAGCATCCCAGCTGCAACCTTTTTAACTGCTGATGGTTCACCTGCGTGCCCTATTCCTCAGCCCCTTTTATCTGCGTTCACTGAACACGCTGCTGCCTTCGGCACTTCTTCCTTACAATATGCACTTACGTACCTGGCGCCGACCAGCTTTATTGATCACAACTCCTCCGAGTTTGGCGCTACTTCTGCATCTCTGGCTGACTTGGAGGAATACCTTCTGGTCTCTACAGAGTTTATCACCCAGGTCTTACACACCGACCCTACTATCCATATTCAACTGGAATCTGCCCCTACTACTCCTACTGACGCTGTTTCCGCTTATCCCGAAGTTGCGCACACTGCCTCGACCGCAACGTCGCTAAACTATAATTCACCAGCCATTGTTGGTCCTGACGAATATAAGGTCCAAGAAGCGGACGTTTCCATTGACGAATATAAACTTAAGTGCCTCCACGGTTTGTCGCCTGAAAACAGGCACGCCTACCTCAAGGCCATCGCCAAGGAACTCCACGACATTATCCGCTTTGGCTGCTTCAAACTTTCCTTACCCGACGGTGTCTCTCGTCCTATTGACAGCAAGATGGTGCTGAAGATTAAAACAGACTCTGCAGGCAAATACGTTAAGCACAAGGCTCGCCTCGTGCTACGTGGCTTCCTAGCATCTCTTGGCGCCGATTTCTTTGGCACCTTCAGCCCCATGGCCACCATGACCGCAATCCGGGTACTACTAGCTATTGCAGCATACAAGCAATTGCCTGTCTACCATGCAGACGTCCCGAACGCCTTCGTTCAGTCTGACATTGATGCCAACGTCTATGTTCAGTTACCAGACGGCATCAAGCTTATCGACCCCGATGACGCTAAGTACAAGGGCCGACGTCTACCGAAACTGCTGAAGTCACTTTATGGACTTCGGCAATCACCATCTCTTTGGAACAAAGAGATAGACGGCTTCTTCCGTAGCCTTGGCTACAAACGCCTGCATTCGGACTCTTGCCTATATGCTCGAGTATCCGCACATGCTAAGTTCGTCGTATGCAGTCTGTCTGTAGACGACATTGTTATTGTGTCCAATGACGACCCTCTTCGTACTGAATTACAGGATGCCCTCCACAAACGGTATGCTGTAGAGCAGTTTGAACCTGTCCATACCCTCCTAGGCATGCGTGTGTGTCGCACATCTGACGGTTCCATTTCTCTGGATGTGCAAGCCAAGCTGGATGAACTCTTCGCTGATCACCCAGTCTTGCAGCAACTGACCCCGCTTAAATATCCTATGTCATCGTCCTTCAAGTATAAAGATGGCACTCCCAGCTCTGAAACAGAGTTGTACATCAATTCGCACTTTGCCACCCTCCTTGGCAAGCTGGTGTTCATGCAAGTTGCCTGCAGACCTGACTTCTCGCAAGCCTTGGGCAGATGTTCGCGTGGTATGCATGCACCCACGTATGTTCACGTCCAAATGCTAGAGCATTTGCTTCGCTACCTCAAGAAGCCGGAAAACCGCTCACTTCGCCTCTGGTTCCATCCTAAAGGTAATGCCATTGAAGCTCACCTTCGCACTGTCTCCGCTAATCGAATTGATCTATCCACTGTGGTCGACTACCAACCGCAGGATGTATCTACTGGACAGTTTGATCCCTTAGTTGCCATGGTTGACGCTGACAACGCCCCTTCCTTAGCACAGGAAGATAGGAAATCTACCACCGGGTTTGTCTTCTATCTTTTCAACTGCCTTATTGGTTGGAAAAGCAAACTTCAACCGATTGTCTCCTGCTCAACTCACGAAGCTGAGTTGATTGCCCTCAGTATTTGTGCTGATGAAGCTGTTTGGCTACGCAAGCTGCTGTTGGAACTCTCCTTTGTCGTCAACCCCACCTTCTACGTCAACAATGCTAATGGTGAGAACACCGCTGACCCTGTTGACTTCGATGACAATGACAACCCAATTGCTGAAGATATGCGCTTCATCAGAAGCCTACCTCTCTTGTCTGACAATGCTGCCGCTGTTCACACCTCTAATAACCCAGATGGGTCCTCTCGATCCAAGGCACTGTCGACCAGATGGTTTAAAATCCGTGAGTACATCTCGCTACAGAAAATACGAGTCCATCATGTTCCCGGCAAGCTGAACGTGGCGGATGGTTTTACAAAGCCACTTGCTGCTGAGTTCTCCACTTTTCGTTCTCTACTCGGTATGCATCATGCCTCTGACGACAAGCCTTTACAGGATTGAAGATGCCTAACTCTAGTGACCGCAACGTCGTTAAACTAGCCCTGGCCTTACCTTCTTTTGCCACAAATTTTTGTACGCGTGCGAGTGTTGCTCATGTCTTTTCTTGGCACTCCCGTGGCCGCGGCATCTCCCTAGTCGGTTGAAGGACAGTCCTTTCTCGCTCTCCACGGCCGAACCTTCCCCCAGGTTGTCGCAAAAGCAACGAACCATGACTGCTACAACTGCTACCACACTGGCTGCTGCGTTTGCACCGACACTAGCCGTGCATATCTCACCTCAGTCGCTGACGACGTTCCAGGACGGCCTCAGTATTGACTATGCTGCTTACGAGCGAGGAATCTCTCTCCTTGAGAACTTCCGTGTCCCTGTCACCCCATTTCTCTCTTCTTTTATGCGAGTGGAACTCACACTGACCTATGAGTCTACTGACTTTTCATTGTTTGTAGACCTGACCACATTCATATCCATGCGCTTACCCATTACTATACTTTGGGAAGCTGCTCCTGCTATTGCTTCTATTGGCTGCTACAGATGCCCCAAACGCGAACGTTTCATTTTGTCGCTTTCCTTTTTTTACGCAGTGCCTCAATGATCGTGGACAACCGACTTTCCTAGTCTCGACCACGTACAGTTCCAAGGCACAAACACCTCGTGAACTCCCCACTGAAGTGCTGAGTCACCTCAACACGGACGACCATAAGAAGAATGGTCACATCCCCATTATCACAACACCGATCAGTTTACTTGTGACTCGTGTTCGAACACAGAGTCGCACAGCTCAGGCTATACAAGCCATCCATTCAGCATTTGATTACTACTGTTGCTCGATCGCGTGTACAACATCTTGACGACTACGCATCATCCTCTGATGATACAGAACCGCTATCACTCCGGGATGTAATGTTCGGCCACACTTATGCTCAGGCAGAACATTAAGGCTTCCTGCACCCCTTTTTTAACGTTGACCGAAACGTCGTTAAACTACTCACACTCCACGCTAGACGCTACTCTGGAGATATCTTCGCCATCGTTACCTACGCCTTCTGCTTCGCTTGCTGATTTCGACGTCTTGTGCCAACAAGTCGACCAACTCCAGGAAACTCTTCGAATCTATATTACCGAGGCTGCCATTGCTTCAATCACCTCCCTGGAGAACCGGCTCTTCCCTCCTACAGCCAACACCCACGTGTTACTTATACACTGTACAAGATCACAGAGCTGTTGTCTCGCTTAACACTCACCGCTCATGACCAACATGCTACCAACCACTCCTCCCCGGACGATCACCTCCTTCATCTACGTGACAAGTTGCTCTCATGCTTCAGAGCATTCCGTCCGCTCTCATGTGAATCTGAAGACTCTTCTATCTTCGTTCGCCAAGTCCAACCTTTTTTTTTTGAAAACCAACTGGACACCTTTCAACTAGATTCTCTGTCGCCATCCATACTGAATGCTCTACTTGCACTCACCCTTCTCTTGGCACCACATCATTCAGCTATTGGTGTTCACCACCTTACAGCAGAAGCTGACGATGATTGATAATCCTAACACACTGTCTGTTGTATCTGTGTTTCTTAATGTTCTGTTCAAAAGGGTCAAATCGACTCTCAGCTCCACCAAGTCCAAGTCCAAGTCCTAAGACCCTTCTATACTCTTGATGCTTCGTATGTGACCTCTGTGACCATCAAGACTGTATTCCCTCCTTTTTCTTCATCATCATCTTTCTCAAGAGATGCTCTACAGTCGCACCTTGCGCTTAAGACATCTCGAGGGGGTGCAGAGAAATCTGCTGCCTCTTACCCTTATCCGTCCGTTGAGAACGTGATCTCTTCCTTACCCTTCTTCTTCCTTCGTACACAATCAAATAGTCCTCTGATTTGTGCCTACGCTCATCATCATGGTCTAGCGCGTCCCGAGGTATGTAGCACTATACACTTTACCTTTCTCGTGTAGTTCTAGATGCCGCCTGTCGTGTTCTGAGGATATAGGGAACATACCTTTTCATTCCCCGAATTAAATACTTCCAGACGTTCATGATGAGACGGGATGGTTTCCCAGGTGACTTACCACTGCTTGCTAATGCTCTGCAGTGGTAGTCTAGTCTAAATGGGTCGATAGGTAGGTGTGTTGCTATAGGTATGTAGGCACAGGGAGATACGTGCATCTATAGGACCCTTTTCCTGATCGCCAACTGCGGTTGCGATGGAGGACGGTGCCTCATGAATCCTGAGCCTTGCGAGGGCATCCGCCCTCCCGGCGTAGGTTGGCACCTATTCGCCTCCCGGGCGGGCCGGTTGGCAGCCGGAACGTTCGCAGTGGGTCGGGGTATGGCCGGGGGGTGAAGACGGAAGGTTATCGACGAGTTGGTTGTCAGTCACATCGCGGTCTCCTCGTCGCATGGCGACAAGCTTGATGGTCACTCTCCGCCGACCGACCTTTCGGCGCTCCTCGTCTACAGGCCCGTGATTCCGGACTGGCACCTGTCGGTCCGGCCTGGCTCCCATGCTCGGGAGAGGTCTGAAGTTAGTTAGTTAGTTAGTTAGTTAGTTAGTTATAGGATGGTGGGGCTCTTTATACACACAAACAGACAGCTAGCCGGTGTCCCCACTACGGGCGTCTGGTGAGTCTTTCGGCAAATTCGGCGAAAGAGATTGTACCGTCGCCGTCGAGGTCGAGCTCTTTGAGGAACTTGTTGACGTCGGCGGCGTGAAATGGGTCGTCGCCGTTCATCCTGTTGAGGAGGGCGCATCCGCGCTCGAGAGCGGCGCGATCGAGGACCCCGTTCGAGTCGGTGTCGAGAAAATGGAACAAGAGCGTGAGTTGGTGGCGGCGGCGGTAGAGAGACTCGTGGAGGGTGAGGGCCTCTTTGTTGAGTGATTCTTCGTGATGGAAGGCGTGCTCGAGGCGGCGGAGGAGGGGCGTGTAGCAGACGGTGCCGTCGTCCAACGGTTTGACGAACTTGTGGGCTAGATGCGTCCACGGGAGCTTCATCTCGACGACGTCGTTCATGACTTTTGCCCAGGCGTCGCAGTGGATGATACCTCTCGACAAAGGGTCGAGCTTCTTGAAGGCCGTGATGAGCTCTTGGCGGTGGTCTAGGAGGGCGTTCTCGACGCGGTCGAGGCCCTCGCGCTCGAGCCTCGCGACGCTCTGAGCGACGGGCGCGACGGAGACGGTCCGGTACGTCAGAATCCGCGCGTCGCTGCGGCTCAAGACTACGATAGCCCCGTCGTTGTCCGAGTCGCCGTAGTAGTTTGAAGCCGAAAACAAGGTGAGGCACTTGCCGCCGTGGCAAATCTCAAAGCCGTCGTCCTTGCACTGGTGGCTCCTGATCATGACGCCAAAGTCGTGTTTGACGAGCCACAGCTTGGTGAGTCCGGCGGGCCATAAGACCCCCTGCCCCCTGTGGTCGTTGGGGACGCACTCGAGGTCGAGGGGATCGCCTCGGTCGCTCGGGTCGGACCACAGGAGGTCCTTGAGTATTTCGTGCTTAGACGGCGCCTTCTTCTTAACGCCCCGCTTCTTTAGGCGCTGCTGCTGCTGCTGCTGCTTGGTGCCCGACATCTTGATGTGAGGGGTCGAGAGGCTCGGGTGAAGGCCGCGGTCGATCGCCTTGAGGTCATCGAGGGTCCCGAGCTTGTCGGTCAAGCCGCCGTGGACGACGAAGACGTTGTGGTCGACGACGTGCGCGATCGGGAGGTACGAGAAGCAGGCTTCCAAAACCTGTCGCAAGCGAGGGTCGCCGTACTTGGCCTCCAGTTCGGCGACCAAGCCGTACAACATCCCCACCGCAAAGTCCTCGTGGTTTCCGCGGTTGACGTAGATCGAGTACGGGTCGGCGAGCGCAAACCCCATGATGAGCACCAGCACCTCGACCGAATGCGGTCCTCGGTCGACGAAGTCGCCGTTGAATACGTACGGATTGTCGAACGAGGGAAGACCGTTGTGCGAGAAGATGTGAATCAAGTCCTTGAACTGACCGTGGATGTCCCCGACGATCGTGAGCCGCGGCGTGAGCGCCGTCGAGACGTGCACGACTGTCGGGAGCTTCCGCAAAGCGTCTAGAAATCGACACGCGATCGAGAGCGCGAACTTGACGTGCAAAACCGCCTTGAACCCCCGGTCCTCCTCGTCGGTCTTGAGCCGTTCCAAAACCATATCCATAATGTCGATCATGTTGTCGACGGTCGGCATCCCGTTCTCGACGCTCACGCCCGCGTAATCGCTCTCTACCGACAACGACTCGGGCCATCCCGACCGACGGAGTGCGTCGATGTCAGACCGAGCCATCTTCCGCTCGATCACGTCCGGCGCCTTCTCTTCGAGCCGGCGCATGAATTCCTCGAGACTCCGACGCTGGTGTCGCTCTTCCGCGTACTCGGCTGCCTCGTGCAGCCCCGAAGCGACCTGCCGACGCGTCTCTAGCTTGGCTTGCCGCTTCTTCACCATCCCCTGGACCTTGCTTGCGGACGACGATGCCGCCTTTCGCAGCCGCTGCAGGTCCTCCACCGACCTCGACGCGACGCCGTCGCCCTCCTCCCCAATATCCGGCGTCCACTCCACCTGCTTCTTCTCGACCGTCGCCGTGCGCGTGCGCATCATCCATTCTGTCGATTCAACGACCGTCTCGTCCTCGAGCCGCGCGACCCGCACCGCGCGCCAGTCCTGCAACCCGACACCCTTCTTCCTCTTGTTATTATTGTTCTTCGCGCCCGACGACGACGACGACGACGCGCAGGATCCCATAGGTGTCTTTAAATGTCGACTGGGTGTCTTTAAATGTCGAGTGCTAAGAGGGGGGTGTGTGTGGGGAACATGAAGGGTGTGGGTGGTCGACTGGGTGTCACTCAACCGTACTATAATGGTATGTAGCTGTCAATAATAATTACCCTTTTTGTTGACTTTCGTCGAATCAACGCATTTTGACGACGACGGTTGGCGGCGGAATCCGCGAAGCCGAAGACTCGCGCGATGGAGGACATCAGCAACACGCCACCGGAAAAAAGAGGCGAGACGACGACGACCACGAAGAGGAAGAAGGCAAGGTTCGTGCAGCCCCAGCGGCTCTTCGAGACCCCGACGACACCACAAGTCTCTCTCGACGACGACGACGACGAAAACCACAGCAAGGAGACGCCCGTCGTTTTGGCGAAGCGCGTCCCCCCGAAGAAGCCCCTCAAGCGCGGGTTCGTGCTCCCGGCGCGCGTCGCGACGCCCCAAGAGACGCCCCAGCAGCAGCCACACCCGACGGCTCTACTCGAAAAAAATGAAGGAGCAGCGGCTCTCGTGGAGCCGAACGAAGAAGAAGAAGAAGAAGAAGTTCTGGCGGTCGTCAAAAAGCCGAAGAAACGAAAGAGGGTGAGCTTCCGCCCCCCGGGGAGCTCGCGCGCGCAGGCATCTTATCTGCCGCACGAGCCGCTCGAGCTGTCGAGCGAGATCCGCGTACCTGGCTTGATTTGCCAGTTCCTGCGTCCACATCAGCGCGTCGGGGTCCAATTTCTGTTCGAGTGCGTGAGCGGGCGGCGCCAGTACCCTGAGACCTCACCGGGCGGAAGCGGCGCCATCCTCGCCGACGGCATGGGTCTCGGAAAGACGATCACGACCATCGCTTTGGTGTACGCGTTACTCCAAAAGGGCACGCTCGAGGGAAAGCAGATCCGACGCGCGATTGTCGTGTGTCCGTGCAGCCTCGTTGGCAACTGGGACAACGAGTTTTCCAAATGGATTAACTCCCGCACCGAGGCAAAAAACGAACGGGTCGAGGTGAGGGCAGTCGTCGAGGGGAATCGGGCCGCGACGGAGGCGGCGATAGAAACATTCTTGGCACCGAGCCGGCCGTTCCACGTTTTGGTATTGTCGTACGAGAGCCTCAGAGCGAACATTTCGAGGCTCTCGACACACTCGGCCTGCGATCTCCTGGTTGCCGACGAGGCGCAGCGCCTCAAGGGCGCCAAAACCCAAGTCAACGTCGCTCTCGGCTCGCTTCCGTGCCGCCGGAGGATTTTGCTGACGGGGACTCCGCTCCAGAACGACCTCGACGAGTTCCACGCGATGTCGGACGCCGCGAATCCCGGCGCGCTCGGGACCGTGGAGGCCTTTAGAAAATACTTCGCCCAACCGATCCTCGCCGCGAGGGAGCCCGACGCCTCGAGCGAGGCGGGCGCTTTGGGGGGAAGGCGCCAGACCGAGCTCGCCGCCTTGGCCAAGTGCTTCGTGCTTCGCCGCGAGAACAGACTCAACGCGCTCCACCTCCCCCCAAAGCTCGACCTCGTCGTGTGCTGCAAGATGCCCCCCGCGCAAACGCTCGCCTACGATACCGCGATCAACGACAAGCAGCTCCAGCACGCCCTCGCCGGCAAGAAATCTGACGCGTTCAAGTACATCGACAAGCTCCTCAAGACCTGCAACCACCCGCGACTCCTGCTCCAGCAGCAGCAGCAGCAAGGCCCCCCAGAAGAAAAAAAAAACAAAAAAGGTGACCGCGACGACGTCCTTCCTCTCGAGAAGATGTCGGCCAAGCTGTACGTGGTCTTCCGGCTGATGCGCGAGATGCGGCGGCGCGACGAGGGCGAGCGCATCGTTATCGTCGCAAACGCGACGGCGTCGCTCGAGGTTGTCGCCGAGCTGTGCGACCGCGAGGGGTGGCCCTGGTGCATCCTCGACGGCAAGACCCCAATCAAAAAGCGCAAGCAACTCAACCTCGAATTCAACGACCCCAAGTCACACCACTTCGCCTTCCTCCTGAGCTCGACGGCCGGGGGGTGCGGCCTCAACCTGATCGGCGCGAACCGCCTCGTCTTGTACGACTCGAGCTGGAATCCAGCGACCGACAAGCAGGCGGCCGCGCGGTGCTGGCGCGACGGCAACAAGCGCCGCTGCTTCACGTACCGTCTCGTCTCGACGGGTACGATCGAGGAAAAGATGTACCAGCGCCAGCTGAGCAAGGAGGGTCTCCTGAGCGTCATCGAGGACAAGGAGCAGATAAATTCTTTTTCGACCGTCGAGCTCAGACGCCTTTTCGTATTTGAGAAACACACGGCCTCCGACACCCACGCGATGTTGAATTGCACGTGCGAGGCGGCGACGACCTCTTACTGCCGGATGTCCGAACAGGAGGACCCGAACGCGCTCGGTCCAAAAAGGGCGTCGGCGTGCCGCGAATACGTCGTCGCCGAGACAATCGTCCTCGTCGCCTCGCTCCCGTCTCTTCCCGAGGAAGCGAAAGAAGTGACCCAAAAGGTCATCGCGCACCTCGAGGCGGTGCGCGCTCAAATTCTCCCCGACGTCTCGACGCTTCCTCTCGTCCGCCGCGAGATCGACCGCGGTTTCGTTGATTTGGCGGCCAAAGCCGATCCCGCCGGGCTCGAAACGCTCGAAAAGCTCCGCGCCAACCTTCAGAGGTCCTGGCACGACCTCGTCCACAAGGTCTACGCGATTGACGAACGCGACGAAGATCCAACAAAACTCGCCCCGGCACCGGCGATCGAAAAAGACGCCTTCAAGCCGCAGCTTGGTATGCCCACCGAAGAAGATCTACGCAACTGGGGCCACCACGCGAGCGTCGCCACCGTCGACGACGACGTCCTGCGGGCGGCCCTCAAAGGGGGCGCCGAAAGATTCGTATCCTTCGTCTTCACGCTCGAGACCACCGCCACTCTTATCGCCCAAGCTGAGAAGAATACTAATAAGTCGACCCCTCCTCCAGAACAACAACAACAACAACAACACAAGCCCACAACCACCCCATCGTCGTCGTCGTCGTCGCCGCAAGGCCCCTCGTCCAACCGAGGTGGTGTTGTTGGTGCCCCGTCCGCGTTAAATTCGCTCTCCTTTTCTAGATACTAACTACAATAGTAGTCTTTCGCCGCCGCCACCACAACATGCTGTCCGTCACACTCCTAGGTTGCGGCGGCGGCGTCGTCGAGATTATCGATAGCGAAGGGGACGAGATCCTCATCCGGGGGAAGTTCGAAGCCGAAGACGCGCGAGTAGAAGTATAGCTCACTGTTGAGGGCGTCGACGATGTTCTCGGCCTTGCGAAAGCCGTGCTGTTCGCCGTCGTAGATTTTGATGGCGGTCGGGACGCCTTTGGCCTCGAGGGCGGCGTGCATGAGCTCGGCTTGGTTCGGGGGGACGATCTTGTCCTCGGCGCCTTGGAGAAGGATGACGGGGCAGTTAAGGCGATCGACGGCATTGATGGGCGCCCGCTCGGAGTAGAGGTCCCGAGCCTCGGGCCACGGTCCGACGAGGGTGTCGAGGTAGCGGGACTCGAACTTGTGGGTGTCTCGGGCAAGGACCGCGAGGTCGGCGACGCCGTACAAGCTGCATCCAGCCGTGAAGACGTCCTTCCAGGCAAGAGCGCCGAGCGTGGTGTAGCCTCCGGCGCTCCCGCCGTCGATAGCGAGTCTCGATTCGTCGACGAGTCCTTTCGCGACGAGGGCTTTGGCGGCGGCGCAGACGTCCTCGACGTCGTAGACCCCCCAGTTTCCGCGAAGGGCCTTGCGGTACTCGCGGCCGTAGCCCGTCGAGCCGCGGTAGTCGACATCACAGACGGCAAAGCCGCGGCTCGTCCAGAACTGGACGACGTTCGAGTACGAAGAGCTCGCGCAAGCGGTAGGACCGCCGTGAGCTTTGACGAGAAGCGGCGGTTTTTCGTGGTCACACCCAACGTACTCGGCGGATTGAGGCATGTAGAGGTAGGCGAAGGCTTTCGCCCCACCGGTCGTCTCGAACTCGAAGAGCTCGGGTTTCGCGACGCCATCGGCCGGAACGAGCGCTTCGGCGGCGGTCGCGAGCTTTTCGAGCTCGCCGCCGCTCTCGAGCTTGGCAACAAAGGGTGGCGCGGTCGCCGAGGTCCCGATAAAATAAAGCGCGCCGTCGTCCCCGCACCTCACTCCGGAGACGTCGCACGGGACTTGGATGTATTCCGGATTATTTTTCGCGCCGGGTCGCGCGAGTCTCGACCGCCCGTCCTCCTTGAAGGCGACGATCGGGACGCCGGCCGCGTCTAAACAGTAGCCACGCTGGCCGAGCCGCCATCCAGGCGCGGCGTCCCCCAGGTCCGCGGGCACGGTGAACACCGCCTGCGAGTCGCCGCCGCCATTGTACCGATACAAGCCGTACCAGCCCGAACGGTCGGAGAGATAGTACAGATCGTCGCCGCGCCAGTACGGCTGCGCGACGCTCTCGTCCGTACCCCCGGCCACGACGGTCTCGGCGCCGGATTCGAGGTCGAGCACCACGAGCTCGGTGGTGTCCCAGGGCATGTTCGGGTGGTTCCAGCGCACGAGCGCGAGCCTCGCGCCGTTCGGAGAGACGCGCGGCGACGCGTAGAAGTCTGACCCCCCGGCGACCGTCTCGGATGATCCGTCGATCAACGACACGCGCGCCACGGAGTTCTTCACGACGCCATCGCCGTGCTCCTCGCGCACGCAATACACGGCGTCCCCGAACCGCGAGAAATCTGCGTACCGCCACGCTCCCGGCTCTGGCGGCTCGCCCGTCAACGGATTCTCGTTTATCCACAGTCGCTGATCCGAGAAATTCGAGTACAGGACGGTCGCCTCGTCCAAAGGCAGCCAGGCCCCACCGCCGTATTCGTGGACGCGCGTCCGCGCGTTCGCACTCTTCGGGATCGCTTCCTCCACTCTACCCTCGACCTTCCGCACCACCACCTGCCGACCCGCCTCCTGCGGCCGCGCCTCGAGCCAATACACTGCGCGACCGCACGCCTCGACACTGCTCAGTCCAACCACACCTTCGGTCACCTTGGCGGCCGTCAACGCCGACGGCCACGACCCGAAAGGCTTGGCGATGCGCATCGCGACACCTCTCGCGCCAAAAAGTAGTAGTACAACTACCACACAAAGCATCTTGGTGAGTTAGTTAGTTACCCTTGTAGAACAATCATCATCTAGCTTCGGGGTTTCGTGTGTCCACTCCCCTCAACAAACAAACAAACAAACAAACAAACAAACAAACGGATTGATTGATTTTTGTCCATTAATAATAATAAGACTTAGCCTTAGGGTTTTCATCTACTCATCAGTACCAGTAAGCACGCGGCTTTTTCGTAAAGAAAGAAATATATAAAGCTCTCTTTCGAAGGACAGGAAATAATGGTGTCGCCACCGACGTGCGATAGCGAGAAGCACTGCGAAGACCACCACCACTACGACAAAGCGGTGGTTCACGAGGTGGTGCACGAGATAGCTGTCAAGGATGAAGAAAAAGAAGAAGAAGCAGAAGAGCACTGTGCCGACGGAGCGTGCCACAAGTCCGACTGCACGCGCGACCACGACCACGCGGGGTGCCACTACGAACACGAGCACAAGGCACGCCGGTCGCGTATCTCGTGACCTGTTACCCTGTTACCGCGTGCTGCGTGCGAGGAACCCGTTCTCCACGTGGATATCATCCATGAAGTTTTTTTTCTCGAGCTGTCTGCCTGCCTTTCGCGTTTTTTTAACAAATAAATATGAAGAGGTCCGTTCCGGTCCGGTCCCCCTTGGCTTGCACGCCAGCAACGCGAGGGCTGCTGTTGTCTGGAGGGCGACGAAGTTGACGGTTCGGGTCGGCGGGGACGGAGCCTCCGCTGAACTCTGGGACAGACTTATGTCGCTTGCTTCTTCCTTACTTACCCTTCTCGTCAGGTCAGACTTATTTGAACACATTACCTTTTTTAAACCTAAACCCTCGTAGGAGAGGAGCTGGGTCAGAGTTATCGTCTAAGGGATGGTACTGCGCGACGTGACGTTCGACGTGGCAATCATCGGCGCCGGTCCCGCGGGGCTCGCTGTGCTGAGCGCTCTCAACGGGAAGCTGTCGGTCTGCGTGATCGATGCACACAGCTGGCTGACGGAGTGGCGCGGTCGGTTCGCTGCGCTCGACATCAAGTTTCTCCGGTCGGAGTCGTCGGCGAACCCCGACGTCTTCCACAGCGGTGTCTCCGAGTTCGCGATGCGCACGGGACGCAGGCTCCCCGAGTTCAAGTGGCGCACGGGGCGCACGCTTCCCGAGACGGGGTTGCCCGAGTCGCGATTGTTCGAAGAGTTTTGCGACTACCTCTCGTCGTCGCTCGCGCACGAATTCGTCGTCGGCACGGTGACGAGCGTCGAGAGGGCGACGGGCGGCTACGACCTTACCCTCGACACGAAGAAGGTTGTGCGCGCGCGGCACGTCGTCTTTGCCCTCGGCGCGCCGGGCCCGCCGAACGTTCCCGAACCGTGGAAGCTGGGACCTCGCGTGGTGCACTCGAGCGACTGGCGCCGGCTCGGACTCGATTGCGTGTCGTCGCGCGACGCCGTTCTCGTCATCGGCGGCGGCCTCAGCGCGGCGCAGGCGGCCCTCAAGGCGGCGCGGAAAGGAGCCAAAGTTGCCCTGTGCAGTCGACGGCCTCTCGCGACCCGGCGCTTCGACCTCCCCGAAAACTGGCCGAAGCGGGGGCGCGCGCGACTCTTCGAGTTCTATGGGACTCCTCTCGCGCAGCGCGCAGCCTGGGTCGACCGCGAGCGCGGCGGCGGGACGGTCCCGCCGTCCTATTTGCGAGAACTCGCCGGCGTCCGTCGCGTCGTCGACGTGGTCTCGGAGGTCGACGCGACGCTCCGCGTTACCTTCCACGGCGCCACCGAGCCCTTCGACGCGACGCGCGTCGTCCTCGCGACCGGCACCACGCGAAATTGCGCGCGGATTCCGCTCGTACGAGACCTCGTTCGCGCCTTTGATCTCCCCGTATTGGACGGCCTCCCGCTCGTCGACGAGACCCTGCGCTGGGGGCACGAGCGCTTCACGGTGGTTGGCGCCCTCGCTACTCTTCAGGTCGGACCCGACGCTGCGAATCTCACGGGTGCAAGACGCGCCGCCGAAATCTGTGCGGACGACCTCGGAGTCTACGACATCGTCGACGAACCCCCTCGCCGCCTCCCCCACTCGAATAACAAGTTCGATGTCCTGCTCGGCGACGATGATGACGACGACGACGACGACAGCGAAGAAGGTTCCTCCTAATTAATCTCCGTTTATTTCTATGACGACCCCCGACACTGCCCCGGCGGGGTCTGTCTGCCTACTCGGACACCCAGCTCGGTGCATAGAAAAAAGACAAGTGCAACCACCACCACCACCACCACCACCAGGTCCTCTGCGCTGCGTCCGTTTCTTCGAGTTCCAAAAAGAAGATGGTGTCCGGGTCAATTATTTTTATGTACGTACCTCCTAAAATAGCCGCCACGGTGGCACACGGACTTTCGCGGCAGAATATCGAGCATGAAGTGCCCTTGCCAAAAAGACAGTGTCGTTTATGGAGCAGTGCCTTTTTTAGGTTGGCGGCACACGGGCGTGGAAGGAAGAGTGAAGCGAAAATAGCTCAGATGTCGCGGCCGGCGGCCAGAGCCACCAGGCGCTAGTCTCGTAGATAACGAGGAGGAGGAGGCGAGTGGCGGCCTAGGGCTTGAAGCAGAGCCTGAGCGGACTGAAGTGGTCGACAAGCGCCATGGCGCTCGAGCGAGGTTTGCTTGGCGCCGTCGGAGACGGCGACGGCACCTTCGAGCTACATACAATAAGCTGGGCGTCCGGTCATCGAGAAGCTCGAGCTCCTTGGACGTCTCCGTTGACATCTTGGTGCGCTCGGGCCTCCTCTAGATTAGCCGAGGCCGTCGGGTCGTTCCAGGCAGCACCAACGACCGGCCTTTTTTATTCTCGCAATCGGTAAGCGAGTCGTCGTTCGGCTCGAGGCCGTGGTGTTCGCGGCGTGTGTTTCATGCCTGGATGAGCCGCATCCTGGACCTTGTTGCCTTCGGTTTGCATGATTCCGGTGCCGGCCGACATGAATAATTGCACAGAGGCGCCTCCTCGTTTCCTTCCGTGTCCTTGTGCGTTCCCGGGTCATCATCGGTGCACGATATCTCCACGATGCGGATGGTTGGACGAGGTCGTCGTTCATCACGCAGAGCACGCCGGCCGAATCATGTGTGGGCTACTCGCGTTTTCGGCCAATCGACAAGCGGGACTTGAGCAATTTCTCGTTCGATCACACCAGGTGGGTGGTTCGCCGCGTTCGGCCCATTATTGCACCAGCGTGAGTGCTGACAAACACGACTTTGGAGAAGGAACTTTGCCGACAGGGTCTTGTTATTCAGGGGAGCTGAGGAGGAACACCATAATTAGTTGTTCGATATCGAAGATTCGAATTCGGGATGTCCGAGAACATTCTGAAGAAGAAAAACGAATCCTAGATATATGGAAAAATGAGATCCTGAAAGCGCAGCACGTCAGCCCGTGCTCGCGCCACTCGGCAGGCAGCCTTATCAACAACCACCACGAAGGTCTCGCCCTCTGGCTCTCCCTGAAAAATAGAATGGCGAGCGGTGTGAATCGGTCGGTATCGGCGCCTTTGGTTGACCTTCTTGATGGAAATAATTGGGTCACTCGCGCTTGGCGACAGCCATAACCGGCAAATCGAATTAACCTTGCTACTATCCTTCTAACGGCTGTATTGGCGACTTGTGCCCCCCGGTTGTTTCCGCTTCAGTGCGGCAGGCACCGTGGCGTCGTAAAAAACTAGCCCTCTTCCTGCGCTTCTCGACGCCAAAGTGACGTTGGCCCAGGCGGTGTCCACGTGGGCCTAGTATCAATCAATCAATCAATCAATCAATCAATAATTGGGGTAATAAGTCCCATGAGCCAGCCACCTACAGTGGCTGCGGTGGGGAGATAACTCCAGAAGTGACCCGTTCCGACAGCAGGCATCGTGTCGAATAAGCGTGGCACACGACGATCGATAAAGCCACGGGGGAGGAGTTATAATTCAACTTTCAGGTGCACACCAACGAAGACCGAAAACAAGCACCAAAATGCATGCATGCGTTGAGGCTTTGAAGCTTCGAAGACGAAGGCGGGTATCTATGAACGGCTGAGTATTTTATTCACACACACAAAAAACAAAGCCCCCCAGTACAGTACAGTACAGTACAGTACAGTGCATCGTGCGGCGGCAAGCGAAGGCGCAGCAGAACAAAACTTGACCTCTCTCCCTCCCCCCCTCTAGACGGCGAAGCGGGCGGGCTTCGCGGTGGTCGGGGAGTCTTGTTGGGTGTGGGCGGCGGCAAAGAATCTCGAGTGGACCGCTCCGAGCGCGTTTCTCGTGACGGAGGTCGCGACGAAGCGGATTGTGGTCCAGGAGAGGGCGGTAGCGGCGGCGGCGGCGGCGATGACGGGAGTGGCGATGGGACGCGCCGTGTCGATAGCCTTGGCAGCGAAATCGGTCGCCAGGATGGGGGCGATGAGCTTGTCGGCCCAGGTCTCGCGGTCGACGACAAATATTCGGTTGCGGTGAACGCGCGCGCGGCACCGCCACGTTTCCCATTTCCCCAGAGAGACCTCGGCGCGCTCCTCCCACGAAACAACCGGCATGGAGGGAACGTGGTCGTCGTCGACGGCCATCGTGGCGGGAAGGACGCCCGGAGGGGCGAAGGCCTCGAGGCGAACGACGTGGCCGCGGCGGGGCTCGATGCCGTGAGGTTCGTAGGCGACAGAGAGTTGAAGAGGCTTTTCTAAGACTCGAAGGGTTTCGAGGACGGCGGGGGTCGCGCCGAGGATGAGAGGCCGAAGGTCGAGGGTTGTGGAGGCGAGGCCGCGCCCGCGGTCCGAGACCTCGACGGCGAGGAGGGGCTCAGCAAACTTGCGGAGGGGAAGGATCGCCTCGCCGTCCGCCGAAACCATATCGCCCGAGAGGTGCAAGGTCACCGCGAGCGACGACCGGTGCTGGCCCGTGACCCGGACGCGGAGGTGGCCGCAGACCCCGCCCTGGTGGTCGGCGAGGGGATCCACGCGCCCTTCGACCCCCCGTCGGACGGCCGAGATCATGATTTCTGGTTTATGATGAAAACTTACCCTTTTTGGTTTGGTTTTTCTTGAAGGCCTTGATGGCGGCGAGGGCGGGCTTGGCGTTGGAGACGGCGGTGGCCATCGCCGCGATAAGCGTTCGGGATAAGGCATCGGTGACGGCGGGCTTGAGGTCGCCCGGATGGAGAGCCTGGGACCTAAAGTCGGCGACGAGGTCCTGACGGGAAGCGTAGGCTTTGTCGCCGCCGTTCGCAGGGGGGCGCTTGATGTCGATGGCGGGGACGAGGTTCCGGTCGAGGAGGAAGGATGCGATCGCCAGGGGTGGGTTGAACTCGACGTTTCCGGGTTCACAAAAGGCGCGCTTGATCTTGCGCTTGACGGAGTCGACGCCGTCGAGAAGAAAAAAGTCGCGATTTTCGTCCAGGTCGGGGACGCCGTCGGCCGCCGGCATGTGGAGTCTCGTGGAAAAACGGTCGATCGTGATTACGGGCGTGTTGGTGCGTTTCTCGGCGAGGCGCGAGGGCGAGACCCGATCGGCGTCGACGAGAACGGACGCGCGCGCGGCCGTCGCGTCCGCGCACCGCAAGAGTGCGGCGACGACGGGACCGACCTTGACGCTGTCGTCGACGCCCGTCGCCTCCTCGGTTTCGACCAACGTCAAGGCACGTCCCGCGTGGATGACGTCGATCCAGTACTCGGACGGACGTTCGAGGATGAGGTGCGACTGCAGCAGGATTCTGCAGCGACGCCCCCCCCCGAGGAGGAGGGCGAAGAGGCTGTCGACGGCGCACGCGATGAGCCGCAACGACGCGAGGATCGCCTTGGAATCGCCGTCGAGGCTGTCCGCCGCGGCGATCGCGCTCCAGTCGCACAAAATCAAGACGGGTTCCTTCCCGTCGTCCGAAGCTCGCGCGAGCTGGAGCGAGAGAGTCACGAGGTCCCCTAGAGAAGGCGATAGCGCAGGTAGGACGAAGACCGCTCCTATCTTTGTAGCAGCAGTAGTTTCGGAGGAGGAGGAGGAGAAAGAACCGCCCAACCACGCCGCCGTCTTTGCCAGCGCGCGGTCGAGCGCCCTTTGCCTCGCCTCGGCCGTCTCGCGAACCGACGAGTTTCCTGTCGAGCTCGAGTTGTTGTTCTTCTTGAAAGATCGGACGCGGTCGAGCAGCGATGCCGCAGCGGCGTTCGACTTGAAGTGGCGCCGGACGGGCTCGAGGAGCCGATTTATCGCGGCGGCCAACCCCGCTTTCAAGTCGACCTCGCTCAGCGTCCCGTCGACGAACGCTTCGCCTACCGCGTCGGGCGAGTAAAACGACCTTCCGTTCGCCTCGAACACAGCTCCCGGTGGCGCGAAGACGACGTGCTTCACGTAGTCGAGACACGGGTTCATCAGCCCTTGCCACCCCTCGGCGGCGGCGGCGGCGCGCATGTCCGAAGCCTCGTGCGCCGCCCTCACGCTTTCGTCGACTACTAAAGGACAGTACGCGTTCGATATCTTTCGACACACCTCCGCCTCGGAATCTTCCATGAAAATGGCCGAATCCGGGTCAGACTTTGACATCTTCGCCTGGCCCGCTTTGAGCCCGTACAGCATGTGATGGCTTAAGATTACGGGCTTCTGCTTGATGCTCGCGGCGTCGCAGTACTCGCGCGCCAACATGTTCACCTTCCGCTGGTCCACGCCAAGCTGGCACACGTCCGCCTTCAAAAAGAATATGTCGCTGCACTGCATGAGCGGGTACAATATCTGCGCGGCCGTCAAACCGCCCTCGCCCCTCCCCATAATCTGGCAACACTTCTTTATTCGCGCGATCGTGAAGCGTCTCGCCACGTCCAAAACTAACGGCCAGTACGCGCTCGCGTGCTTCGTGATCTCCTCGGACGCCCACCGGAACTCCACGCGGTCCATTCTCATGCCGGCGGCACGCCACACCTCCACCAAGTACTCGCCGACAGTCTTTATCTTCTCCAAATCGCCCCCCATTTTGTCGTTCATCAACGCGAACCAGTCGGCCACCCAGAACACAAAGATACCCCCCACTTGGGTGCACTTGTTCACGTTCTGGGCCTTGAACACACCCTGGGCGATGTGCATGCGCCCGCTCGGTTCGAATCCATCGTACAACCGAAAACTCGGACGTGCGAGCAGCGCGCCGACTTCGCTCGCGTTTACGCACTCCTCCCCAACGCTCAACAACACGCCGGCGCGGTCCGTCTCGAGGAACTCGCGGATACCCTTCGCCTCCAACGCGTACACTGTTCCGTCGTTCGCCGACCACCCCGCAGGCCACATCGCCGACGTGGTGGTGATTTGAGTTTTATCTGGGAGGGTTAAGAAGAAGACTGACTAGTCGTCATCTCGTTGTATTCGAATTCTGCAAAAGTTGAAAGAAAGAAAGCTTACCCCTTATCGTCGTAGCACACCAATCCCAAACTTGTGATGTCCTTTGGTGAGTTGGGTAGGAGACCGAGTGTGGGGAGCGGCGGGGCTCGGGTAGCCCAGGAGCGACGCAGACCGAACGGGCACGGCGGGGGAATCAACCAGCAGACGTCTCAGATCGCGGACTGGCTGCGACAGTTTCAGCACAACCTGTCGCTCCTGGAACGACTCGGGGAGTCGCTGACGCATTCGTCCGAGGAGTTATTGCGGCAAATCGCGGCGCAGCAAGAGGTCGTGGAGGAATTGTCGAGGACGGTGGTGCGCGCGCTGGGTGAGATGGCGCGGGAGATCGAGGCGCTGCCACGGCCCGAGCAGGCGCGCCTTCGAGCGACTCGCGCGAAACTAAAAAAAGACTACGAGCGCGTCGCGAGCGAACTGACGCGCGTTGTGGCCAAGATAAAACGGAGTCAGAAGGCCGCCTCGACGAGACCCCCGCCACCCGTCGAGGCTGAAGAACACCGCGTTGGTCGCGCGCAGTTTGGAAGATCGGACGCGCCGGGCGACCTCGACGTTATGATTGGAGACGAGCGGGTCCAGCTCCAGGTGGCCATGCAGGAGGAGGCGATCAACGACGCGATCCTCAGAGAACGCGAGGACGAGATTCGCAACATAAACCAGAGCGTCCACAAGGTCAACGAAATTTTCAAAGATCTCGCGACCCTCGTCGACAAGCAGCAGGAAGACGTCGAACAAATTTCAGAGCACATTGAGAAGAGTCACCAGCACGCCGAAAAGGGCCTCGACCAGGTGCAAAAAGCCGCCAAACTCCAGCCCTCCTGCGCCATCTCCTGAAAAAAACAACTACGCAAAGAAACTATCGTCTCCTCTTCCCACTCCGATCTCTACGCGTTCGCGCGTCCTTCCTACCAACCTCCGCCGCCTGCTACATACATACATGTCGCCCCTCCCGCTTCTCTCCACGTCGTCGTCGTCCTCGTCGTCTCCCTCTCTTTAGGGAGCAGGTTTTCTTTCAGGTAGGCAGGCAGGCAGGCGGGCGGGCGGGCGGGCAGACGACGCGAGGGGTGGTTGTGCCAGATCTTTCTTTATACGTAGCATCCTCCTCGGTTACGGGATATTCTGGATATTGTCGATAGTGGTGTCCATGACGGTGACGTTATCATCGTTGCGCGGTTGGCTTCGTAACTCGACGGACATGTTTTCTACACACGCCTCGGTCATAGCTTCGAGCGGGGGCGCGCTCGGCGTCCTTCGTCCGGCCAACGGCAGCGGCGGATTGAGCCGCCTCTCGGGGTCTTCGTCGTCGTCGTCGTCGTCGTCGTCCCGAGGCACCGGCGGCGGCGGCGGCGGCGGCGGGGACTGCTTCGCGTAGAGGATGAAGTAGTGTCCGGGGTTGAGCGCGATGTCGACGGCGGGCGCTCCTCCCGGCGTACGGAGGTCGCCGACGACGAGCTTGACGGTCTGATCGAAGAAGGCCCAGGTGCGGCAGTCCCCGCCCAAAAGGCTCGGGAGAATCGCGAGATCGCAGACGAGACCCTCGGCGTCCTCGCCCATCGTGAGGATCCTCAAGTAGCCTGGACTCGCGCACAGATCGTTAGCGTCTTCGAAGTGGCCGAGGGCGATCGCCACGGTAAGGTCGTCGTCGTCGCCGCCGCGGTCTGGCCGCGGCGAGGTGTCCCCCAGGATCTTTGCCTTGGCTCGGAGGAGGTCCTCTTTGGCGGTTTGCATCGAGGCGGTCGCGTGATCTCGTACGAAGTCGGCGACGACGCACCGCGCGGCCCTCACGAGCGCGGCATCCAGACGCGGCTCGGTAGCGATCGCTAGCTCGAACCCGAGCGGTTCGAGCCCGCCGCCGCTCACGGCGTCGAGCCGATCGAGGAACGCCGCGTGGTCGACCTCCATCTCCTCGCGCGACGCGCCAAACTCGTCGATGATCTGAGACACATCGCACCTCTCCAAGCGCCGCCGGATCGACAGCAGCACCGCACCGCGTCCCGAGAGCGCCAGCGCTTCGACGATTCCGAACGCGACCGAGCGATAGTAGCAGTTCCCGTCGCCGCGCACCGCCCGCCACTCGTCGAAGTTATTCGCCTTGAGAGACGCGACCATCGAGCTCACGCCTCTCTTGTATCGCCCCAAGTACTCGACCAGCGCGTCGATCCCCTTGCGCTCGTCGATCGCCGGCCGCCTCGTCTCGGCGGGAGCGGGACCGCGCTCCCTGGGCGGCGGCGGCGGCGAAGGCTCTTTGGGCGGCGGCGGCGGCGGCGGCGGCCGATAATTCACGTCGCCCTTGTCGTAGCCCGGGGCGACCACCAAGGCCCGCGACAACGATTCTCTCTCGCGCGTCGTGGTCTGGCGTGCCGGGCCGAGCACCGCGTCGCTACTCGGTTCCGCCTTTCGTGCCTGCTCGTCGGCGAGCTTGAGGGACTCTGCCATGGCTTTCTCGACTTGGCGGCGCTCGACCTCTTCGGCCTTTGACTCTTTCACAGCTTTCAAATACGCGTCGTCCACCGGACCGTACTTCTCGGACGACAACAAGTTACGGTTCGCGACCGCGCTCGGCCGGCTACCGAGCCTCGGATCGTCGTCGTCGTTGCTTAAACAAATTTCGTCGCTCCCCGACGCGAGAAGGACGCTACGGTCGACGAACTGCCAGACTTGCGGCTCGCGCAAATGTACAATCGAAATCAACTCGACGTTGCCCGAACGAGTAGCGGTAAGAGCGGACGCCTTATCGATCACGAGCTGGCCTCGAACGTCCATCTTCCACCAATGGCGGCTGCTCCTGATGTCGCCTAAGACGAGATTATTGGGATACACGAGGCGCGAGACGTAGGAGACTGCCGGCTCGATGCAACACTCCGCCACATTCTGGCTCCGTCGCTTGACGTGGTATAGCAGGCCGTCTTCCAACGCGAATTCCACGAGGCTTCCCGCGCGCGACCGAATACGAGACATGCGCAGCGCGCCGCGCGCGTCCACGTCCAAGCACCACGGCTCGCCGCCCTCCCGTACGTTTATCAGGATGCCTCGATAACGCTGCCGCGAGTGAAACGGGCACCGCCAGACCCCTGGCTGGGAATAGTCGCGGTCGAGCGCGACGACCGTCGTACACTCGTCGCACCAAACCTTCTCGCCTTCATTCTTCGCGCCCTTGTCGCGGCAGAGCGTCAAAATTCTTTGCACATACGGTGAGGAATCGTTTACCCCAATCACGCACTTCACGTCCCTGCACCCCTCAACACGTCTCCCTTCGATAATGTACTCTTCGAGTCTTCTGCCTTTGAACGCGCTGCTCACTTCTCGCTGCCCGTGTTCCTCGTCACACTCGATGAACAGGAATTTGTAATATGACCATCGCCGCTGACGATACCCAAGGACGACCCCGTTCACCGTATGAACCTTTTTCCCGTGAGGCCTTGTCCTCATGATCACACGGTCCCCGACATCAAAAGCCATGCTTCTCCAAAAGTAGCATCAAACAACACCACTAGACCTTGTAGTCAGTCAGACCAGTCAGTCACTTTTGGACTACTCTAACCACTCCTGAAAAAATTATTATTATTCCGGTTGATGGAATTCGAACGGGGAGTTTCAGAGATACATCTACTACGAAACCTCATTCAAAATGGTCGTGTTTGAGCAAAAAGGTTCCCACTTTGTCGAAGCCTTCAACGGTCCTAAAATTCCAACAAGAACGAACGATGATGGAAAGCCTTGATGAAGAGATAGCTACGCCTCAGCAACTCGCGAACCAGCGACGGCGTCTCCTCGAAAAAAAGCGACACGATCGCGCGAGACACGCGTGCCAAGCACCACAGGAACTCTCGGACCAACGAGGACGTCTCCTCGAAAAAGAAAGACGCGATCGCGCGAGAGACGCGCGGCCTGCGCGGCACCGCCCGAGCGAAGATGAGAACAAGGAATAGGAGCGCGAGCGGGCGCGAGAGCGTCGGGCGGCAAACAAGCACGAGGGTCCCGCGAAGAACGCGGCGCGGTGTCGTCGTCCTGGTCGCGAGGCGCAAAGGGGAGCTCGAGCATCTTTACGACTGCGGTGCGAGTGCCGCTCTTCGAGAAGTCCTGCGACTCCCGTACCTCGAGGCCGAGCTCGAGAAGGCCAACGACCACAAAGCCGCGCGCGACGCTCGGGCCGCC
Source organism: Chrysophaeum taylorii (assembly GCA_029834535.1). NCBI lineage: Eukaryota > Pelagophyceae > Pelagomonadales > Pelagomonadaceae > Chrysophaeum > Chrysophaeum taylorii. Next base: position 215,499 of record JAQMWT010000334.1, read on the forward strand.
CAGGAGAATCGCCCCGTCGAACGTGGCGAGGTCGACAAACGCGCTCACTTTTTTTCCGACAATAATTGGTTGACGACTCTGTTCGAGATTGCCGGCGTGATCTTCACCATGTTGGCTACGTGGACGACGACGTCAAACTCGTAAACTCTTACGACGCCTTCAAGACCGCGCGCGAGCAATTCGCTCGAAATCATCGCGTCTGCGGACGCGAGAGAGAAGATCGTTGATGATGGACGTCGGCAGTGCGAGATCGTGCACGTCGATGCGGCGGCCGCCTTCTACACCTCGTGTTGCGCTATGTTCGACTTAAACGGACAGCCCACCATCAACAAATGCCCCCGGCATTTGCCCTTCTTAATTCCAAAGTTTTACGTCTACAACTAGTCGAGTGGCAGAAGCCGGTCTGTGGCGAACGTCCAAGTAGCGGCGTCCTGGGGATTGCCATGCCCTCGGTGGACCTCGCGAGAATCCTGGCGACGACGGAGACTTGCGATCAAGTCGACGGGCGAAGTCAATCCGAGCTTGCCTCGGAATTAAAGGCCTTGAGCGAAGTGCTTCCCGAGCTCTTCGGGGCGATGATGCAATGTGGCGGCCAGCTCGACTACGTCCCGCGCCGAAGTATGCGAGAGACAGCGCCCGCCAAGAGCCGCAGACATTCAGCTTTGTCGTTCGAACGTCGACATTCAGCTTTGTCGTTCGAACGTCGGGAAAGAAGTCATGCCGAGGGAAGTTCAACACAGCTGTTGCGGCCCATCTGAAGAAAAATGATGACACGGTGTGAAAAGGCAAAAAGTGCATTCGCTGGCTGAAAAGTGACGACCACAAAAAAAAACACAGCGAGGGCGCGGATCAATTTCGACCTGGAACTTCTGGATCCTGGCAAATCTCCCAACAGCCGAGCCCTGCTCGCGACCCTGGGCTTGTTGTGCCGCGTCGATCAATCCGCGATGGGTTGATGAAGCTCCACGCGCGGCCGCTGAGCTCTCGAAGGGCTTTCGATCTACGCGCGAGGCTGTCTCGGGATCCGTGGCCGACGCTGGCGCTGTCTCCCCGTCGCCGACTCGATAGACAGGCGTCGCCTCGCGGTGCCGTTCGCGCCGTGGACAACAAACCGCGGTGGTAAAAAAGCTCTCCCCACCCGCGGTTCGGTTCTTTCGCGCTATTCTCTCTTATAATTGCGCAGCGCGCGTGCGCTTTGCGCCGGTCCACGGTCATTCCCCGTGCTCTCGACGCACCACTCGGGGCCTCGACGCACCTTTTTGGGGTGTGCCCGGTTTGGCTTTCCCCCGACGTGCGCCCAGCACGAGGCGTGCGCCCGGTGTGCGATGATCTCGTCCGAATTACGACCCGCGCAAACGCGCTATGCAATCCTTCTTACAGCGCTCTTACTGAAGCAGCTCACCCTCGTTCGTGAACGGTAACACAGCCGCCTCCGTTTCAGCCCTTTCTTTGCAGTCGTCGACCTGTAAAAAGAAAGCCAGAATTCCGACCCCCCACCTCTTATTGCAATCAGCCCACAATCGTTAACATTTACCCGCCACCTCTTATTGCAATCAGGCCACAATCGTTAACATCTTAATTATTACTGTCGTCCGCACCACCCTGATGACAGAAGAATCTTCCCTCCCATCTAGCTCACCTCGGCGCGTATCATATCTTGCGTTCTCGCCTACGTCCTCCGACCAGCGTAGGTTGCTCCCCTTCGCCACATTCCAAGAAGCCTAAACACGAAATAAGAATATGCGGAAATCGTCTGCCGTTGTGCCACCTATTCCACTTACCGATGTTTTGCGGTGAGAGAGAGTGAGAGTCCTGTGTGCTTCGCTCCACAACTGCGACATCGCCGGCACGTCGCTCACTACCCCGCCCCCAGCATCGACCCAAGTCTCGGGCAAACTTGATGATGATGAAGCTGCTCTTGCACACCTTTCGCCGTGCGCTGCCAAGACCGCGCTTGCGCAGAGAGCACTGGAGGAATCACCGCTACTGCTCAACTACATGTAGGGAAAGGGTGCCAAGAACAGGCGGTTGTCGACCGCTATCCAGAGTTGTACGTGCTGATTGGATCGTATCCAGACTTGTGGTACCAGTATTATAATGCTATTTTCCACTCTTTGACTTGGCAGATTCAACTTAGATAATTTCGAAAGTTCAACACGAGTTATTAGCTGTACATTTTTGCCGTGCTCCGCCGCCCGAGAGTGACGTGTCCACGTCGCAAGATATTGCGGAGATTCGAAGGAGAGCTTAAGCACCTCACCGACGGGGCACTACGACGTGGTCCGGCCGACGGACATCGCGTCGTTGACGAACAATGAAGAGGCGAAAGCGGAGGAGCAGCTGTACGAGGCCCACAATCAATTCGCCCAGTTACGAACGGCCGGCGTCGGGCCCGAAAAAGGCGATGCGTCGCAGCTGGTCATCAATCGATACGTGGAGCGCAAGCGGGCGGTGCGGAACGGGCACGAAGCATGAAGGGGCGGCAGCGCGGCGGGAGGAGGCGGCGCGTGAGCAGGTCGCGGGCGAAGATCGCGAGAAAATATCATTGTTTCTCTTTTTCTATAAAGGGGATCAAATTCTGAGCGCAACTCTTCAGAAAAGTTCGAGTTCTTTCCTGGTGCGAAGTTTGCGTCTTCAGTCAGGCGCACCCACCACTCTCTGCACGCAATCAGAGTCAAACGCGAAAGCAGGCTCTTCTTCTGGACGTGATGCAACAGGACTCTGTATAAAATGACCTTGGGGGTCGCGCGAACCATACACGATGTTTCACGCCTGAAACGAGCGAGCTGGATCTCACGACAACGACCGCGAATAGACTCACACCACCATTTGACGCGGTGGGTCTCATCGAACTCTAAGTTTCGACAATCAAGCCGAAAAGTATCGTGCTAGTGCTCTTCGCGGCTGTTAACGTACCTCAGCTATGTCCCACGCGCTCTATATATGTTTGTGCTTCTCACCAACCTGCGCGCATCGACTCTGTTCTGCTGCTCTGACCTTGACCGCGAGGGTCTTCGGGTGCGCTGAGGCTGCCAACAGCCGAGAGAAATTCCGCATTCTGGTCGCCCTTATCCTCGCGACTGAAGCCCAAGAGTATCCATTGACGATCTGATAGCGTGCGATTCGAGCCTTTTTTGGACGAGGACACACGAGGGGGGGCGTCGAAGCCGCGGGAATTGACGATTGTAAGCACGCCGATTTGTTTTAAAGATATTAAAGATCGACGTAGTACGACTGCGAGGACGAATGCGAGACGCTTTCAACACACTCAACAGTGTAATGCTTCGACCTTTAATCAGGATCTATGGCATAGGACCGTGACCAATTTCCGCGAGACGCTTTATTCCATTGTTGCGGTGCTGAAACTGGGTGAAATGCGCATCGAGGACCGGTCTCGACTCTATTGATTATTTATGAGACAATTCTGCATGCCTGTGAAAACGTCCATCGTAACAGTTGACAGGGGAAATTCATTCTTTGTGAGGCGAAGTGCGCATCTGCTTGATCGACTTTTGATACGCGACGTCTATGGGTACCATCGAGCCTCTCGCCAGCACGACGCCCTTCGCAATCGCTCAAGAGTCCAAACACATTTCACGGCGCCATTTAGACCGGATTGGCTGACGACGTCGAGAGGCTTGTCAAGTGTTTCTGGTTGCAAAGATACAACTTTGCATGGTCCTACGCTCTCGAGCGGGTCGTGTCGTGTCCGCTCGCCAAAAGCTCTGCGATGCCACTCGTCGGGCCTCACAGTCGTGGGAAATCTTTCTCCAAGACGGCGGCATATGGACGCCCACCACGTCGCCGACGACAGCGTACACGCCCACAAATTTGTCGTTTCGTTCCAGTTGGCTCGCACCTCGGAAATATTGGTCCCCTCGAGCACGGTCATCCGCCTCAAGGTCCCGCGAGTTGATAGACTGACCACTTGCTCAGTCGAGCTCCATACTCAAACGGGGCTGCGAAGCCCCTCTGTCTCTCTTTGAGATGACTCTGTTCCCCGAGATCGCATTGTCTCCGATTGGCGCTCCTTGTTATTTCGTCTCCTAGTTCTTCTTCTCCCTCTTCGTCCCCTTCATTCGTCGAACATACGAGAGCGTGGTGTCTCCATGAATTCGCCGCAGATTCGCTGGAGTCTGGAGCGGCTGCGATCCGGCATGACGCACGAATTAATAATTCATTCATTTAAAAACACTAGAGAACTCCTGATCGCCGGACGAGGCGCGACGGGGCCTCAGGTCATTCATAACTTTTTTGTCGAGGCAGAGAAGGTCAAGCAGCCTACAGGTTCTTCTTTTGCATCAGGTACGCGAGCGCCTGGCTCATGTCATTGTTGTGACGCTCGAGAGCATCGTTAGCCTCCACAACGCTACAGCTTCCACCGTACGCCTCGACGAAATCGATGAGCGTTTCGGGCGGCGCGGTTTCGGCGAAATAAAACTTGCACGTGGTTTCGTGCGCAGTGTTACCGTTCTTGTGAATGAGGCCGTTGTCAGCTCCGCATTCGCTGCAAAAAACAAAGTTGCAACTCGGACATGTCGCTCGTCTACACTCTTCTGCCCGTTGAGGCTCGCATAGCGCGTAACACTGCGGACAGAGAACGAACGTGATACCGGACAGTGCGGCGTCGAGCTGTTGTTGCTCGGCGAATTCTTTGCACGTTATTCCGTGGTGTACATCCCGGGCACACTTTGGGCAAAATACATGCCCGCAGATCTTGCCGGCCATATTCTTGTATGGACAACGTGCTTCACCCCCTTCGATGCGCTCGCTCGGGTTGTTACATTTTGGGCACGTAACAAACTGTTTCGCCAGTCCGGCGCAAAGCGCCTTGTCGTACTGTTCCCACTCGTGCGCATTCAGGATGTCTCGCACAACTTCTGGCGAGATGGGGTGCTCACAATTGGGCATCGGGCAAGTCAGCTTCCCAGTCTGCGACAGGCGACCTCCGTCTTCGGCGCTGGCATTCAGAAACCCGCGGCAGCAGTCGGCGCAGAACGAGTGGTCGCACTCAATGACTGTGCCATCTGTCATTGGCCACGGAAAGGACCGGAGGTCCTGTTTGAGAAACTCGTCGGTGCATATTTGGCAAATGACAAGATGGTCGACGCGCGAGGACGTGGCAGACCGGACCCATCCCAACGTGATCTTCGAATCGCGACCATGTGTCACCGCGAGCGATGTGCCACTGTCGCGCGCGAAGAAGACTTCGCCGAAGGTGACGACCCGCAAATCGGGATCTTGATTGGTGCATGCCGCATCGTAGGCAAGCGCCGCCGCGGGGTGATGATTCATCTGGTATCTAAATACTCGCGTTCTCGCGTCTCCTTGTTCCGCGGGGCCTTTCCGCCGCTGAAATGACGGCATGGATGGTGGTGGCGTCGGCGGCAGATCGACCTGCGCAGAATAGCCTTGCGGCGGCGGTGCTTCGTACTCGGGGGCATGGTGCACCCAATCCCCGCTAGAAAAACTATTGGTTTTTTCGCGGGATTCGGCGGGGATGGTGGCACGCGTGCGACCGGAAGCCGCCACGTTTGGTTTTGGGAACTTGACGTCCGCGCGGTGCGCAGCATTTGCCTGCGCTTCATCGTCGTTACGATGCTGATGTTGCGAGGGATCAAGCGTTTCGATAGCTGGCGCGGCGACTACGGGTCTCGTCTCCCTCATTCTGGTAAGTCTAGCCCTGCGTCGCGCGTGGCGCCTGTCGATCACGGAGGCAGTGCCAATCTGGAACTCTCCAGGCGGCAACTCAAACGCGGCGTTGCGGGCGGATGCCAGAGCTGCGCCCTCCTCAGTCTCAGTTTGAGCGGGATGGGCCTCTTTGGCAGTTGGCATAACAAACGCGTTTCTCGCGTTCGCGTTCTCCTTCATTTCGTTTACTCGAGCGCGGAACTTGTCAATCTTGTCAAGTAAGGTGGTGGCGTCACTCTCAAACTCTGCTTGCGGCGGCTGCGACGCAGGGCTGCGAGCAAAAGACGGCGTCGTACTCTCGTCAGTGCCACCACGCGAGTCGCTTTTCACCATCTCGGGCATAGCTCTGACGTCGGCGGTCGTTTTTTGGGATGAGACTGGTAGCGTGACGACGACCTCGAGTACCATCGGCGAGAAGGAGAATCTGACACCGTCGGGGAAGCGACAGTCGAGGTCGCCTTCGCTCCCGACGCCGCGAACGACGGCCATCTGACCCCAGTAGTGGTCCATAACAGTCTTCCACGGCGAGCGGCGTTCCTGGAGACTCTTACACTTGTCGCGATCCTCGGCATACTTCAAGCGCACGGTGTCGCCTAGTTGTGGTTCGGAAGGTGGATCGTCGAGGGCTTCCAAAACCTCCGGAGAATAGCGAAAGCGCTGACGATCAGCGAAGGCGACGACGACGTCGCCCGAGGAGAACACCTTGGAGATTCGGCCGACGCAGCCCGCGTAGGTGGTCATTTCTTCGGACCATGCCCCGTGGCCGTTGGCCATGTCCTCGAGCCCCGCGACGTCGTCGGCCACGCGCACTAATATATGCAAGCGATACGCGCCAACGCCCGCGTCGTCCTGCCGCAGGTTCACGAGCGCATCGGCGGTCAGGTTAATGACGAGCGGCAGGACGAGCTCGTGCACGGACTCCCGCTCCTCTGACGTCGCACTCGCGATCCTGTCGCTGTGCTCCGCCTGGCTGGCGCACGCGTCGAGCCCAAGCCCCGATCGCAGGCGAAGAGCGATCTGTTTCGCCGTCTCGCGACTGCCGTCCAAAGAAAGCACGCCTCGCTGGCAACGCACGATCCCGAGCGCAAATTGCACGAGAAGCGACGACGTCTCGACCGTACCCAACTCGTTAATGATCACGTCGATCACGTGCGGCATCAAGGCCTCGAAACCTTTCGGCTCGAGCGCGACGACCACGTTCCAGACTTCCTCCATAATCAATCGGAGAGCATTCAGAGAGGAGAGCACTAGGGTTTTAATAAAAAACGCGCGACAGCAGCTAAAAAGGGGAGGCTACCAAAAAAGGGCAACACGTCATCAAGATTCGACACAAGAAGACATTTTTGTGAGCACAAAGGTTGAGGAGGGTAAGTCTAGAAAAACGCGAACTTTAGGATTTTCGTGTAGCCTGTTTGTTCGAAACATGGACAAGGAAATGCCAAGCGAGTTGGTCGTCCACCGTATCCATCGAAACGAAGACATACCTACCGATCTGGTCGTGCCTCGGATCCACGTGGAAGGTGCCCTCGATCACTACCCTCGAGCGTTGGAGGTTTGCGAGTATTTTGAGCCGCAAAACTCGTAAGAATTGGAACGCAGGCGACTGTGAAGAGCCAGCAAACCGAATTGGACAAATGTCGGCAGCTTTACGAGGAAGAGCGGCGCGGACGTATCGATGCGGAAAGGCTGGAAGAATCAATCAAGACGGAACTGATCAACGCGCAGTCGACGTGCGCGCGCGAATCGTTTTTTTCGGTCGCCGAAACCGACGGCGCAGGTATGCGCTCAAGTTGGCCGAGCAAAGAGCGTAGGTATGCTTCCGGTGCTGGAGAATATCGAGGACTCTCGTGTAGGTGCCATGCCGAGGAGCTCGAGATCAAGGTCGAGCAACGTCTTTCAAAAGCTAGGGAGGAATCGCGCCACCACATGGACTTGGTAGGACGCGTATTATTTATTCTTTTCCCAATCGCTGAAATCACAGCTTAGCGCGCGATGCGCCCAGCTCGAAAAGGATGCCGCGTTGCTGCGCAAGCTCCACGCCGACTGTCGCCAAGAGTACGAGGAGCGGAGTCGTGCAGACGTTCAGGCGAAGAATGCCGCCATCGAGGAGAGCCTCCGGAAGACCGAGGACTTGCATCCTCGCCGTGTCCATTTTTGTACCTCCTTGCGTGCGAGTGTGGCCTGCGCAGGCAACGCACGAGATGCCGCGTCTCTGAAGAAAGAAAGTATCTATCAACTTGGTTCAAAGAGCAGAATCATCGTCCGGTGTTGGTGCTGCGCAGGCGCGCTGGCTGGAGCTCGCGAGCAGCATGCCGAGGAATTGCGTGCGGTCGCCAAGGGCCGCACCTCGATCGACCGGCGGTACGGCTGCCTCGGCAACGTGCGCGTCCCAGTTTTGTTTTTAAAAAGGTGCCGCACCCCCAAATGCGGCGCACAGGTATTCTTTCTCTTGATTGTCGCGTTCGCTGGCGTCGCACACTACGCGTTCGTGTTGCACGGTCAAGTCCAAGTGGCGTCGGAGGCCGCGCGGGCGTCGGCCGCCGACGAGCGAGTTCGTCAGGCCGAGATGGTTCGTTTGCGCGACGTGGAGTCTGTGGCAACGTCGTGCTCGCCGGCGCTCGAGGTCGTGCGCCGCGATGTCGCCGACGTCCTGGAGACGCACTACTGGTCGGTCCAGATCTCTCACATCGCGCGGCTTCACGAGAAGGTCGTCGCCGCGATGGTCGGCTGCGGGGTAGGGGTTTCCCCACATGTCGGGGACCCCCCCTCCTCCGGCGGTCCCCCGGAAAAATAATCATTACGATGATAAAAAAGACACACAAGGTCGTCGTCGTCGTCGAATCGAGGTTAGAAAGGGAGGGAAGGAGGGAGGGAGTGAATGAGTAGGCTCGGTCGTCGATCGATCGATCGATCGATCGAGCCTACCTACCCCTCTGACGGCTCGGCTCGCTATCCGCCGGCGCCCCCTGGAACAAAAAAAAAAAAAACGGCCTGCGTCTCCGTCCTCCCCTCGTCTTCTAATCCTCCCTCCCTCGCTCACCCTGGTCTCGAGAGAGGCTCCCTCCCTCTCACCGAACATACACCCCACCCTTATACCCTTAGAGTTCACTAATAAAACCCTCTTCTCAGAGAAGAAGCATTAATTAATTATGTTCCAGAGTGGTGGTGGTGGTGGGTACGGTCAATGGGCGCCGCCGGCGACGCCGGGGGCTTTCGGGTTCCCGGCCGTGTGGCGCCCGCCTCCTCGGCTCGAGGAAGTGAGGTCGCTGTGGATCGGAGAGGTCCAAAACGAGTGGACCGAAGAGTTTGTCGAAGCCCTGTTCGGCGAGTGCGGAAAGAAGTTCAAGGTGAAGTTGATGAAGGACCGGCCGACCGGAGGTGCCGCGGGGTACGGTTTTTTGGAGTTCGAAACGCACGCCGACGCCGAGGAGGTTTTAGCCAAGTACTCGGATCAGCCGATCAAGGGGACGGGGCTGCGTTTGAATTTGCGATGGGGCGGAGGTCACGGGCGTCAGCGAAGCGTCGCGCCGGCGACGCTCGCCCCCGACTGCTCGATATTCGTGGGCGACCTCGACTACAGCGTCACCGAGGCCCAGCTCCACGAGGCGTTTGCGACGCGGTACCGGTCGGCGGTCGCGTCCAAGCTGGTGATGGACTTGGCTACCGGAACGTCCAAGGGCTTTGGTTTCGTAAAATTTTCGGACGCAGCCGAGCGCGACCGCGCGGTGATGGAGATGAACGGGCAGTACGTGGGTGATCGGCAGATCCGATGCACGATCGCAACGACGCGCGACGAGCGCGAGAAGCCTGTTTTCGACCCGTCTCGCCTCTTGCTGCCCAAGGCGACCGAGGAGGGGGAAAACACGTGCGTCTTCGTCGGGGGGTTGGACGAGTCGGTGACCCCCGACATGCTGCGGCACCACTTTGGGTTGTTGGGGGATATCGCCTACATCCGGATTCCCCCGGGCCGGGGGTGCGGCTTTGTGGGCTTCGTCCACAGGAAAAACGCCGAGGCCGCTATTTCCACGCTCCAGGGCCTTCGGATCAATGGCTACAAGGTCCGCCTCTCGTGGGGCTCGATGCGCCAAGGCCCCAAGACCGCGCGCCCCGCGCAGGTCGTGCGTCCGGGGGCGGCGGTCCTCCCGACGGCGGCTCCCCCCGTTCGAAAGGAGGTCAAGACTCCCTTCGGTGCCCTCACGAACGACTTTTGCGCCGACTTGCCCGAGCCCCGCCAGCCCTGGGCGAAGCACCCCAACGACCAACCAGCACCAAAGCTGGAGGAGGAGGAGGAGGAGGAGGAGGAGGGGGTCCCGCCCGTTCCCCCGCGTCTCGCGACCAAAGCAGCGACGGTGCCCATGTCCCCCTACGTCGCGCAGCTCAAAGCCCGGTACGAGGCCTACGTCGCGGCCGCCGCCAAACCCTCGCCGCGAACCGCGACCAGCGACATCCCGGGGGACCGGTACTCGTTCTACTCGACGCGGACCTCGAGACCCGCGAAGCGTCCGATGACAGAGGACGAGGTCCACGTCGACAACCACAACTTCGTCCACAAGTTCCTCAAAAAGACCCTCGCCCTCCTCGCCTCGGGCGTCGTCCTCCCGCTCCCGGCCCCCCGCCCCCTCGCCGCCCACTACGACCACGCCGCCGACACCCCCATGGCCGCTTACGTGGCGAGCGAAGGGGGATGATCAAGGTTGCGAGCGAATGATGAGGGAGGGAGCCTCCTTGTCTTAGCTCGGCGCGTTCCGCTGCGACGGCGCGGCGCGGAACGCCGGAGACGACTCGAACGGGTCCTCGGGGCCGCGGTGGTTCTTCGCGGCCGCAGCCCACCACAACAACTGCGACACCCCGCGGTCGGCGTACGCGTCCCAACCCTCGGAGGCCGGGCGTCCGTCCGCGTCGAACTGCTCCTGCGCCCGCGGCACGTGCACCATCGCCGACACCGGCAAACATCCGAGCTCGCTCAGAATCGGCCGGAGGGCGTGCGCGGCGCGCGTGCCGCCCCACTGCCCCGCGCTGTAGGAGACGATTAGCGAGCTCTTGAAGCTAAAGATCGACGACCCGAAGTGGTCTACGAGATTCAACAAAGCCGGGCCCGGAGCGTGGTTGTACTCTGGCGTCACCATAACGTACGCGTCTGCCGCCGCGAGCCGCGCCGCGAGCGCATCCAGCGCCGCCGGGGCCCTCCCGTACGCAAAGTGCGGCTTTTCCAGCAACGGCAAAGCCTCGACCACGGGGTCCACCACGTCGATCTCGCACCCGCGCCGTGCGACGGCGCGCTCCATGAATGCCCCGACTGCAACAACGAAACCGCGTCAACCAACTCAAAAAAGAACACGCCACTCACCGCGCGCCCCGAGCGGGGCGGGCCGCGGCGGCCCGCTGCTCCGCGTCGACCCGAGCACGAGACAAACGCGCATCGACGACGACACTGTTGTTGTTACCATATGATCGATTCCTACTGGAATACTTCTGGGGCAGTAGATAGAGAGAGGGTTGTTGAAACTCTGTACAATAATCATCAAGAGGGTTCAAGATCAGAAGCGCTTCGAGGTCAAGGTTCGTCTGCGCGAAGGCGATCGCGTGTGGACGCTGCTGGGACCACCGGGTCACGCTGCTGTACCTCCCAAATCAGGTGCTTCTTCTGCGACCGATGCTCCTTCAACCCCTCTTCACCCCCTCTTCACGACGATCGGCGACTCTTTGTCGAACTGCGCGCCCTTCACGATCAATCAACCACACCGGGCGTCATCCGCTCGATCCCCGTCTTCCGTGTGTTCGGAAGTCGGCGATATGCGCGCCGGGTGGTCTCCCCGCCTCGCTGTCCGCCGGACGGTTTGTATCGTCATCCCGAGCCGCGTGGCGGTCCGCCGTCGCTCGCCACGAAGGCGCGAGCCATTTATCGCGACAAAACCCGAAAGACGTCCGAAGCCTCTACAAGTAATTTCAGCGTTTGCACCTTCGTTGAAGGGTTTGAACCTTCAACGAAGGTGGAACCTTGCTCAAACTTGACCATTTAAGGTCTAGGTATGTCAAAGTTGATTGCGTTTTGGCAAAGCAAGCATTCAATTCATATATGAAAGCTTGTTGGTGGTGGTGGTGGGTCTTGGTGGGGCTCCCGGCGGCGCGGGCGGTGAACGGGAGCGTGAGCGCGGCGTGCCCGGCGCTGACGTGGTCTGAAGTGGTGGAGAAGTCGACGCTCGTCTACAAACTAACCGACGCCTGTGCGGCGCTGTTCGAATGCCCGGCTGGATCCTACTGCGCCGCCGGCGCCTACGTCACCGAGTTCGGGGCGGCGGATGCTTTGGACTACTTCACCGACGCGTGGTCGGTCGACACGTCCCGGTGCGCGGTGGTTGAGGGGTTTGACGAAGGTACGTACTCTTACGCGTGCGACTGCGGGTTTGGGATGTGGTGCGGCTCAAACACGGCGCTGCCGCGGTTCTGCCCGGCGGACTTTTATTGCCGCACGCCGGCGACGATCAACGAGTGTCGCGCGGGGCATTACTGCAAGGAGGGCTCGACATTCGGACGCCGGTGCAACTTTCTTCAGACGTGTTCGAAGAAGTCTCGTCGACCCGACGACTCGAGCGGGTCGATCGTGGTCTTTGTCGTACTGACCGTGTTGGCGTTTTTCAGCTTCAAAATCTACGAGTCGCACAAGGCGAAAGAGCGCGACAAGGCCAACACGGAGATGGAAGACTACCTGGACCACGTTCGCGCGAGCGCCAGACCGCGTCGCGACGACAAGCGCGCCAAAACGCCTCGCGAGGGCGCGACCGAGGCCCTCAACACGACGGAGGAGGAGAGCTTTTTCATCGAGTTCAAGGACCTCAGGCTCACGCTGCCCAACGGCGTCACCATCATGCGCGGACCGTCGGGATCGTTCCGTCCGGGAAGAACGACGGCGATCATGGGCGCGTCGGGCGCCGGGAAGACAACGTGCGAGAAGCGCCTTGTTCCGATGTTATTGTTGATGCAATTGCGTCATAGGATCATGAACTTGATCAGCGGCAAGGTCAAGAAGACGAGCGGGACCATCCTCGTGAACGGAACCGAGGCAGAATCGCTCGCGGCGTGGAAGAGCCGTGTTGCCTTCGTGCCTCAGGAGGTATCTATCTCCCCGTCTGTCGACGCGATTGCCTCGTCGTCCCACGCGCCGATTGCTAGGATATCATGCACCGGAGCCTGACGGTCCTGGACAACGTGACCTTCTCGGCCTACATGCGCCTCCCGCGCACGTGGTCCGAGACGCGGAAGCGCGACATGATCGTCCGGACGCTCATCGCGCTCAACCTCGACGAAATCGAGCACAGCACCATCGGGGACGAATACGAGCGAGGTATTTCGGGCGGGCAGAGGAAGCGCGTAAATGTGGCCATGGAACTCGTCGCGGACCCAAAAGTACTTTTCATGGACGAGCCAACGTCGGGCTTGGACAGCGTGTCGGCGACGGAGCTCGTGCAAACGGTGCGGTCGACGGCCGAGAAAAACGTGCTGACGGTGGCTGCCGTGATCCACTCGCCGGGTCCGGCGGCATTCTTCGCGTTCCACGACTTCATTTTGCTCCAAACAGGTGGTCGTCCCGCGTACGTCGGGCCGATGGCGAGCGTCGAGGCCTACTTTAGGGAGATTGGGTTCACCCAGCCGCCGGAACGCAGAGAGATTCAACCGCTGGCCGACTACATCATGGCGGTCGTCGCTGGCGAGGGCAAGCCCGACCGTCAATCCGCGACCATCGCGCTCGACGACGACGACGACGACGGCTGGGATCCCGTGACGGGATTCCATCGGCTCTGGCACGCAAAGCTCGGGATTGCGCCGCCCGCCAAAGACGACGACGCCGGCGACAAGGACGTTGCGTTGGGCCAGTTTGGAGTGTTACGCCTGAAGCGGCTCGCGGGCGACGTGATCCACCAATGGTGCGTTTCGTACCCGAGGACGGTCTTTCGCCACCTCTGTCCGTCGTCGTCGAAGGACGCCAAGCGGCCGACGCCTACGGGATTGGAGACGTTCGGCCTCTGCTTCAAGCGCGCCTGCGAGCAGCAATACAAGACCCTCAAGGAGTTCGTGCTCGGGACCCTCCTCGTGTTCTTCATAATCGGCGCGTTTATAGCGGGTCTCGCGCCCGCCAACCTCAACGTGCTCGGGGGGTATCCCCTCGACGTCTGCGACAAGCAGTACCCCCAGCTTCGCGGAACGTGCCTGGACCTCCAGCAAAACTCGTACGTGTCGGCGCTCCAGTTCTCGGGATTCATAATTGTCGCGGCGTCGGCGGCCGTCTCGGCGTCGACGTTCGGCGCCGAACAGCCCATTTATTGGCGCGAGGCGTCCACCAACTTGAACACGCCCGCCTATTTTTTCGCCAAGGTGTGTGCGGACGCCCCCGTGTGTTTTTGCTCGGCCCTCGCGGTTACGGCGGGATACCTGACCGGGTTTGTCTCGCCAATGCTGTTCGGCCATCTCTTTGCCGCCTTCCTGGAGCTCCTCATCTTCGGGTATCTCTCCGGCTACTTTCTCTCGTTCGTGCTGCCCTACTCGTCTGTCGCCCTCGCGGGCGTCGGCTGGAGCGTTTTCTGGTGCTTGCTCTTCGGCGGCACGACCACGGTCATGTCCGACAACCGCGAGACCCGGTGGGTCTGGGCGCTCTCGCCCGGGCGGTGGGTGAACGAGGGCCTCTTCTACGCCTCGACCATTTACCCCTACGAGAAGGTGCGGGAGGGCAATTACAAGGGCGAGGATCTCTTCGACATGAGCCGCCAGAAGCAGGAGTATCTCTTCTTCCTCACCTTTGACCAAGCCCTCTCCTGGGGGGCGCTTTCCCTCCTCATCCTGCTCTTGATCGACCTCGTCCTCATCACCGCGACCAAGCTCGACAAAAAAGTCTAATTGTAGGAAAAGCAAGAAGAAAAACGGTCGCCACGGTGGAATTAAATAATGAATTCGCCGAAAAAAAACTTTTTTTTTGTTGCAATAAGAAGAAGACCAAAACCTTAAACCTCTCGTTGCGTTTGTTGGTGTGGAAAAAAACAACACGAACATCATCATGTGTAGTGGCGAGGGCCCACCAACACCAACAACAACGAAAGGAGGCCAGAAACGCGTCCCGATGGGGACGAAGACGACGATGGAGTTGTCCCTGGAGACGATCGAGCGCGCTTTGTCGGAGAGTCCGCAGGAGGAAAAGGTGGAAGAGGGTCTGCCCGGGCCTCCGCCCCAGCGCGTCGGGCGGGGTGTGTTCGTGACGTTCGCGCTGGGAGGGGCCCTCTTCTCGCAAATTATCGCGCTGACGACGGTCCAGGTGTGCTGGTTGCGGCTGGGGCTGCGGCCGGGGTTTTTGGGGCCGTGGTTCGCGCTTCACAGCGGGTGCGGGCTCGTCGCGGTCGTCGCGGCACCCCACCCCCGGTTCTCCCTGGGGTTGGGGTGCGGGGGCGTGGCCGTCGCGGCCCTGGGGACCTGGTTTGCCATGACAAACCGCAAGGCCGCCGCGCTCTGGGTTTTTGCGCTGAGCGGTCTCGGCGCGCCGTCGGTACCTCTGTTTGTCCGGCTTCGGGCGGCCGCGTTGGCCGACTTCGAGTTCGGCCAGTACGCCGAGGTCGCGAGCGCGGTGGAGGCGATGGGGTACGCGGTGGCCGCGAGCGGTGCGAGCCTCGAAACGAGATTCGGTCTTCCCGCGGTGGCAATGGTTGCCCTCGCGGCTTCGCTCGGCCTCTTTTACGCGCACGCTCGATTTTACTCGGCGCATCGCGCGCGCGCGTCCGAGCGCGAAAACTCGCCCTACACGATCGTGTTGTCGGGGGACGCGCCGCCATCGCCCCGCGCCGAGTACTACTACTACCATCGCTTAAAAACTTCGCTTCTCGACCCGAAGAAATCCGGGCTTTTTTTCGTGCGCGACCGCGTCTCGTCGGACCGCGCTATCCGCGGCTCGCATACTCTCTTCGTGCTGTCGTGGTTGACCTGCGGGGTCGGCTTCCTCGAGACATCCACCAAGATCCTCGCGGCGGTCCACTGGGTCCGCGGCCTCTCGCGGCCCGTCTGGCTCCTCTGCTCGACCTGGATTCTGGCGATATCCGTCGCCGGCGTTCAGCCCGACTTGTGGGGATTGTTCGTCCTCGAGGCGCGATTCACCGCAAAGAACGCCGCCACGGCCCTCCTCGTCGGCGCTCTTGCGTTCGGGGGCCTCGTCATCGTCGACAACAACTGGATATTCGCGGCTTCCGTGCTGGTGTCCTTCTGGATTATCGTCGACTTCTCCAGGCGCGCTGCCACCCGACTCGCCGAGAGCTACGTCGTCACGCGCAAGAGTTACGAACACTGGGCCGTCCGGCGCGGCGTGCTCCGGGTCGCCGGCGCCGTCCTTGCCTCTTTCGCCTCCCCGACCCTCTACTTCAGGGACCCCCGCTACGCCTGGTACCTCCAGTCGGTCGCCTGCGTCGTGATCGCGACCATCACCTTGCGCTACGTCCTCACCCACGCGGCCGACATCGGCGTCGCCCACTTCGACACGTTGGTCGACCTCGAGTCCAAGCTCCGGAACTCGGGCCCGCGAACCCTCGTCTCCTTTATCCGCGACGCCATCGGCCTCGAAGACCTCGAACAACAACAACAACAACAACAACAACAACAACAGCAAGAACAACGCCTCGAGACGGTCCCCGAGGCCTCCTTGTTGGCTTCGCCCTCCTCGTCGCCGCCCTCGACGCCCTCCTCGTCGCCCCCGTCGACGCCCTCGACGCTATCCCCGCCGCGGCGCCGCTCGGCCTCGGCACCCCCAACCCCGGGCGACCCCCTCGCGAAACCGACCTCCCCGCTCCGCAGCATTCTCAAAAAGTCCGACGACTCCGACGGAACCCTCTCCCCCGACGACGCGGGCTCCCTCCCCCGCGGCAGATACAGGCGCCATGGCTCCGACGCCTCCGTCGACTCGGACTTTGCCTACAAAAAGCAAGTGAGCTGGAGCAGCGACGTCACGGACCCTCTCCCGCGCAAGTCGCCGTCGCGCAGAAAGAAGAAGTCGCCAAACAAACCCCCCGTTCTCCTCGTGAGGACGGAGAACGGGGTGGTCAAAAAGCAAGTCAGCTGGAGCGACACCCGCCTTTCCCACCACAACCTCCCGGGATCGCCACCCCATCGCGGCGGCCTCCCGGGATCACCGCCCTTCCGCTCCTTCCCGGGATCGCCACCCCATCGCGGCCTCCCGGGATCGCCGCCCTACCGCGGCCTCCCGGGATCGCCGCCCTACCGCGGCCTCCCGGGATCACCGCCCCACTTTGCGGGACGCCCCGTCTCCTTTCCCCCAAGATCCGCCGGCAGTGGCGGCGCCGCCTCGCCCACGCGAAAGAACGGCACCCTCAAGGCGTATCGGGCGACCGACCAGAACAACAACAAAAAATGCGACGACGACGACGACGACGACGACGACGACGATAACACACCCCCGGACCTCGTCGAATCCCGCGCCATCGTCTTCACCGAATCCCCTCCGCCATCTTCGTCGCGCGAAATCTACGACATCTAGGGAGTATGTGTCTTTAAATGTCGACTGCTAAGAGGGGGGGGGGGGTGGGGAGCATGAAGGATGTGGGTGGGTTTGTGGGGTACGACATCTAGGGAGTAGGTTATTAGACTGCCACATAAACCGAGTGTTTTGTTTTTAAATGTCGACTGGTAAGAGGGGGGGGTGTGTGTGGTTTTGCTTTGAGGGGGAATCAACCCCCCGATCGACGACGCGAAGGCTTTAGAAAGACCGCCGCCAGCGAAGCAGAAGCTCGCGCAAACGCCGCGTTCGCGAACGACACAACCAAGAAACCATCATCAAGACCCGTCGTCGTTGTTGTTGTTGTTGTTGTTGTTGTTGTTGTTGTAATGGACGAGGCGAAGCGCAAGGCGACGGCTGCGGAGAGCCCCCCTCCTCCAAAGCGGGCTTGCGGATCTCCCAGCACGAAGGATGATGCCCATGCTGCGGTCCGCAAGGCCCACGAGCGACTGAGCGATGCGAGCCTCGCGATCAAAAAGGAGGCGACGTGGGTGTGGAGCGCGTTGCGGGAATTCGAAGACATCTTGGGGCCTCTCCGGCAAGCCTACGAGTCGGAGCGCGAGTACCTGAAACACGTCGAACTCGGAACGCTGCTCCGGTCCATGTCGGTGAACGTGTCGTGCACCTTGTGGGAGTCGACGTTCCGATCCGACAAGGTGTCGGGGCCCCTCGGACAGGTGACGTCGGGGGAGTACGAGGACCGCGAGTCGCTGATGCTGCGCGAGAAGAGGCTCCGGGAGCTCGAAGCGCTGGCGACCGAGTACCGGGTTGCGCGGCTCGCCGCGTACGGACGACCGCGGCTCGCGCGGCTCGCCGCGCACTACGGGTTTTCGGTCGATTCGGTCGAGGTGCGGCTGCTGGAGACGCTCGCCGTGTTCTCGACGGCGCAGACGGACGCCGTGCGGTGCGCGCTGATCGAGGACGATCACGCGCGCCGCGCGACGCAGCTGTGTCGGCTCGCGGGCGCGTCCGAGTTGGAGGTCGAAAAGTTTGCCGACCCCGAGGCGGACCACGTCAAGGAGAACGTCGTGTATGTGTCCGACGATGCCGAAGCGTACGTGTCGCCCGGCGGGATTCCGCCCCTGCGGTTGTCCAAGATATGCGCGCGAGTCATTCGCGGCGACGCGCTCGCCCAAGACGAACTCCTCAAGACCGCGGGAACAAAGCTGGAGACCGTCTTGGCCGACGAGGGGCTGCACGCCATCCACCAACAAAAGCACGCGACCGAGGGCGGCACCGCCTTCGAGGACGAGGACGACGAGGATCCCGGCGGCGGCGGCGGGGTGGCGCACGTT
Source organism: Chrysophaeum taylorii (assembly GCA_029834535.1). NCBI lineage: Eukaryota > Pelagophyceae > Pelagomonadales > Pelagomonadaceae > Chrysophaeum > Chrysophaeum taylorii. The sequence goes on from JAQMWT010000334.1 coordinate 234,024, forward strand.
TCTAACGAAGCGAGCTCGTCGTCGACGTCGTCCGTGGCCGTCGCGGGCGAGTCGCCCGCGCAGCCGTATCCCAAGGACAACGAGCTCGAGTATTTGGGCGAGGTGTTCGAGCTCATCGCCCTCTCGATCCGCCTTGCGACGGCGAAAATCAAGTCGGTCGTCAAGGAGCAGTCGGGCCAGCACCAGCGGTCGTTTTTTCCGCCGCCCGACGAGGGCTCTAGAGCGGGTGCGCGAGAACTCAAGGCCAAAATTCGGGTCGCCGAGGCAAAGCTTGTTGCGCGCTGCGCGGCCACACCCCACAAACCGAGACTCCTCGCGATGGCGAGAAAGCTGGGTCTCGACGATTTTGACGCGCGGGTCGTCGCGCTCCTGGTCGGGAGGACGATCTCGCCCGCGATCAAGGCGTTGATGGACGGCATGGAGGCGTCGGCCGTCCAGCGCCTCGACGACTCGACCACGGTCGGCGCGCTTTTGAGCATATTCTGCCCCGACAGCTTCCAGGACCAAGTGGCGCACCGCGCTCGCTTCTACAAGGGCGCCAAGCTCGTGAGCCGCGGGGTGATTCGCGTCGGCCGCTCGCGCTGGCACGCCTCGGGCTCGACGGACCTGACCGAGTCGCGCGTCGAGCTCGACCGCCGCGTCCTCGACTTTTGCGTCGGTCTCGACACCGAGATCAACGAGCTCGTCGAGGGGAGCGAGCTCTACATGCCAAAGGTCGACTTTGAGGACTTGGTCCTTCCCGAAAACCAGAAGCACAAGCTGATCGCGCTCTGCTCGGCCTTCGACAAGCTCGGCGCCTACGTCGTCGGGGGCGGAGGCAACAACAACAACAACAACAACAACAACTCCATTAGCAATGGGTTCAAAAAGCAATGGACCCCCCGATCAAAGGAACGGTGGCTCGCGTCGGCGCGGCCCCAGGGACAAACGGCGGGCGGCGACGACGACGCGCACCCCCTCCCGCCGTACGGGACGGGACTGATCATTCTGTTGACGGGCCCGTCGGGCACGGGCAAGACGATGACCGTCCACGCCGTCGCCAACCGCCTCGAAAAGCGCGTACTCCAGGTGGATTTCCAGTCGCTCCGGGGCAAGCACGCCTCGAGCGGCGAGGACGTCGACGCCGATCTCCGCGGCCTCTTCCGAGAAGCGGAGATGGCCGACGCGTGCATCTTCTTCGACGAGTGCGAGGCGCTGTTTCGGTCGCGAGACGCGGGCGCGGGCGACCGACTGCTACGCGCGATGCTCCAGGAGATCGAACGCCACTCGGGGATCGTATTTTTGGCGACGAACAGGCCCGCCGACATGGACGAGGCCCTGCACCGGCGCATCTCGCTGGTGATAGAGTACAAGCAGCCCGAGGCGCGCGAACGCCGCGCCATCTGGGACACGCTCTGCCGCAAGGGCCGGCTCAAGTTGGCCGACGGCATCGACTGGGACACCATCAGCCTCAAGTTTGAGCTCTCGGGGGGTTTCATAAAAAACGCCATCCTCTCGGCGTTGCTCTTCGCGATCCACCGCGATCGGGCCGACGTCGAGATCACCGAAGCCGACATCCGCGCGGGCTGCGAGCTCCAGCAGCGCGGCGTCATGTACAAGCACGGGACGAGTCTGGGGGCCCGCGACGATCGCCACGACGTCTCCGGCCTCGATTCGCTCGCCTTGTCCAAGTCGCACCGCGAGTCTCTGAGGCGCGTCGTCGACTTCGAGAAGCGACGCGGCCTCGTCTTCGGAGCGTGGGGCTTTGGCGACGCGCACGCGGCGACCCTCGCGCTCCTCTACGGCCCGCGCGGCGCTGGCAAGCGCACCTTGTGCGCTGGCCTCGCGGCCGACCTCGATTCGAAGCTCTACCGCGTCACGGCCCGCGACGTCGTCTGGTGTCCGGACGAGACGCACGCCTCTCCAGAGACCAAGGCCAAGCGCCTCGACGCCGTCCTCGACGACGCGCGCCTCACTGATTCGGTCTTGCTGATCGACGGCTTCGAACACGCCCTCGACACTTCGGGCTGCTCGGAGGCCGACCATCTCGGCCCGCCCCTCTCCCGCGCCTTGGATCGCCTCGCGCGATACCCCGGCGTCGTCCTCCTCGTCGCCCACGTCGAGGACACCAAGACCGTGCGGTTCGTCCCCGACTTCCTCCGCCGGGTATCGCTGGCCATCCCCATCGCCATGCCCGACCAAAAGCTCCGCGCCGACCTCTGGAAGTCCATCGTCCCTTCCCGCGCTCCCCTCGACCGCGCCGTCAACTTCGACAAGCTCGCCGCCGACTTTGACCTCCTCCCGACCTCCATCCGCCGCGCCGCCGTCAACGCGGCTGCCAACGCGGCCGCGGGGGGACCCCAGGCCAAACTCACCCACGCCCACTTCCACGACGCCGCCGCCCACGAGTACGACCGCCTCCGCGGCCTCCACGCCGACGCGATCGACCGCCTCTTCATGTGATGCTCGCTCCTCGATGTAATAGCTATCATTTTATTCCTGACAAACAGACAAACAGACAGACAGACAGACAACCCGTCTTTCTTTCTTTCTTTCCTTCCTCGACCACCACCTCGAAAAATGCATATATGTCGCTGCTCTCATTACGATGACGACGACGACGACGACTAAGGCCCATAATCATCATCTATCCTCAGCTGGCGGCGGACGACCTCGAAGATAGCGACCGCGGCGGCCGAGGCGACGTTGAGCGAGTTTTTTGTCCCAAATGTCGGAATGTGGACGATGCGGTCGACGGCCCCCAGAACCTCGGGGGCAACGCCGACGAGCTCGTTCCCAAAGACGAGGGCCACGGGCGCATCCGCGGGAATTCGGACGTCGTAGAGCGAGACGGACCGGCCGGGCGTCGTCTCCAACGCCAAGACCGTCGTATTCCGTCGTTGAAGCCGTCGCACGACCTCGAGCGCCGACGGCTCGTGACGGGCGTCGACGTACTCGGCCGACCGGCACGCGGCCTTGAGCACCGCCGGATTCGGCGGGCGCGGCGTCGTGCCGCACGCGTACGCCGTCCGCGCGCCCGCCGTCTCGAACGTTCTCAGAATGTTACCCACGTTCTCGCCAGACCGCAGGCCATCCAAAATCACGTCGAGGGCATGCTGCGGCCGTCCGGCCGCGATCTCGCGGTCCCGGTTCTCGAGCCACGCGGTTTGCTCGGCGATCGTCTCTCGCGCCAAAAAAGCGATCTGATTCGCCACCGTCCGCGCCCTTTGCGGCTGCGAAGCGATCGCGAGCGCTTTTTCCGACTTGGGCAGCACAAAGCTCCGGTACATGCGCAGCGCCGCGCTCCCCTCGAGCCGCCGGTCCTCCTCGAGCCGCGCGGGGTCCCAACCCGCGTCGAGCAGCGCGCCGTCCAGCCGCGCGCGCCGCTCTACGCTCCCCTCGACAAACACGGCATCCTCACCCGTTGCCGTAGACCGCGAAAGCCGCCGCACGCCGCCGCGCAACGCGACAACCATCACGAACGCGAGCATCTACCGCCCTGCTGCGCGAAACGACGACCAAAAAGTCACGCGATCTCTCCAACAACAACAACAACAACAAGCGACCCTCGAAAGGTCGTTTGCGTCGTCTGAATCCTGACACATTAGTAGCAAGAACTCTTTTCACTGATCCCTCCAAACCCCTGCGCGGGCATGCCGCCTCTTCATCCGACGACACCACAACACACCTACACACACATCATCGCACCTTGCTCCTCTGACGCACATCTCGCGAGGGTTCGGTGTTTGGGGCGCACCTTTGTTTTAATGAGGGGGTTGCCGCGCAGATCAGGGGGGCCGCGTTGGCCCACGTCTCTGATGCGCAGCGGTCGATGAGAATGCCGATCTCGCGTGGACGAAAGCCGGTAGGTATCACACGGTTCCCTCTCGCCTACATTCGTGCGCTCGAAGAAGTGAGTGAAACTGCGGCCGGCCTTGAAGTTCCCCTTACGTTTTAGGTCGGAGGCGGCGGTCGCCTAGAGGCGTAATGGAGTCGAAAACAATCGGATCCTCCTCCTTAATCAGTATCATAATGCGACGGTGTCGTTGTCGCAGTCATACTCTTCGTGCACTTCAGCAACATAAATCACGCGCACCCTCGGGCTTGCCCATTAAAAATCCGGCATTTTATTCCACTCAGCTACATATTCAGACTGTAGAATCGGTTGCCGTCTGATGCGGAGCATACATAATAAGTGGACTAATCTCTGTTCCAGCAATGTACGGAACAAATCATCGTGTATACAAAGAACACGGCGGGTGAAGTTCGACCAAACGAACTTTCTATCTAGAAGCCAGCCCATAGTGCATGGGACCTACGCTAATCCCAGCGCCGTGGCGCGCGGGATCAGGATCTCAGGGCGTTCGGGGACGAGGGGGGTATAAATGAGGATTGGGGACGATGGCTAATGAAATTTTTTTTTCTGAGCAGCAGCCCATTGGCAAGTTCAGTGCCAATGCATCGCGGCTAGTAGCCTTCTAACATGACATTGTCAATGTGTACATTTAGGGTGGCATAAAGACAATAACCGCCTGTATAATAATAAGAAGAATCTGAGAAAACGTCCTTTCATCTACACCCATCATAGGACCGAAAAAAGCCATGAGTGCCATCATAGTTGGAAGCTTCCTGCCACATTGCCGTACGTGTTCTTCCACCGGCTTTCTTTAAGGAAGTTTCCGCGGTTGGTTTTACGGTCCGCATCCGCGATATGGAAAAGTGCCACTTTCTCTCGAATAATTAACTCGAGTGAGACGATTAAAAGCGCCGCCGAGATGTAGCAGCTGGTAACCAACTCATTTTAGTCATTCTCGAAAACATTGGCTGACAAGGCACAATAGTCGCTTCGCAGATCATATGTGTACTTATATTGTTATGATTATTTTATCAATATGGCGGTGCCTTTCGTTCAATACGACGTGTTTGTTCAATTCGTTCCACTGTTGGCGCCACTCTTTTTACGCAGGTGCGACGATACGCCGGGGAAGAAGCCCATATGATCATTGATGGTGCTTCGGCGTAATCGGGTAAAGCCAGCCTGGCTAAGTTCGCCCCGACAGTCATCTGAGGCCTCGTCGTTGTCAATTTGCCTGGTTGCGTAGATGCTATCTTCTTAATATTCGTGTGTAGAGGTTCCGACGGCTCCTTGTCTTTTAATTAATTTTTCTTCGTGTTTGGAAGGCTTGCGTTACCACTTGGCAGAGTGCTTGCGCGCCCGGATTAGAGACATTTACTTAAAATTGGGCGGGGATTGGGTCTTGACCTCGGGATTCATCTCATACATCAATTGGAGGTTGCTAACTGGTTTTCTTTATGATCAGGCGGCACACGATCCTTTTCTTCTCTAACTCGCGAAAGATCCGAATGAGAACGGATTCGTGTTGGGTATTCGTACCGGGTATCGGCATGCGATGGTTGGCATGGGTGATGGACGACTTCCATCGGGCGTCGATGAGAGCCGTAAAAAGCCAATGGTCTCTTTCATAGAATGGATTTTCTCTGCTGCTGTACTCTTCGCGGGCCAACTGTGGGGAAATCAATCCGAACAACACACTGCTAGTGGTCTCAATCCATGTCCAAGTGAAATATCATCATTGTTAGCAATGAGCTCAAGATAGAGCCAGGCAGGTAAATCCGTGTTGTTTAAATGTTCCTGACGTTAACGTCTTCGTCGATAAGGACCCGAGCCAGGGGCGATGAATTATCTGCTGACAACTAGGATCTTGTCTTTGTTCTTTGGAAATTTCCTCGATTGTCATCATGTCTTCAATTTGGTCAGTTATTAATTGGAGGCAGTCAACGGGCACCACTGGATTCATTCGAAAGAAAAAGTTGGTGGTGTAGCGAGACGACGCTTGCTCGGAGAAGCTAGTGCCGGGAATAGTGAAATCACGGTCGGGGCTTGGTGAGAAAGGACAAAACATGCGTTCCTTGAATCACATCACCGGAAGGAATGTCTAGCACAATAAGATAGGCCCCGTCAATAGGCTCGCCGTCTTCGTCTCGATCAATGAGCTCATCAACAGGATAGCGCGACAAACAATCAGGGTCGCTCATACCAGATGAGTTTTCCGGCGAAAATCCAACCTCACCATCATCTGAAGCAAGTCGCATAACAGCCTAGCGTGGTCCGTTTATAGTTTCATCTGATGACCTTCAACGTAGAGGCGAAAAGCTTTCAGAGCAGAGAGAAAAGCCCACAGTTCCAACCGACGAGGTTCGTACTTCCTCATAGCTTCAGGTTTAGTGCGAGTCCAGTACTTGTTAACTCTTTTTTCCACTCTTCGCTTTTCGACATATTCATCATTGAACGACGGGCGCTTTTGAAGCAAATAGGCGCCTTGACCATGAGCAAAAGTGTCTGTGCGGATATGGAAGGGCAGGGAGTAGTGCGGATGATACAATCCTTCTGAAGAACTTGGGCATCAATGAGAGTATCTCATGTTTGCGTCCACTTAATAAATTCGACGTGGGTTGCTACAAACATGTGTAAAGAATTTGGCGAAGTGGCGAATATAACTAAAACTAACTTCAGACCTCTCCCGAGCATGGGAGCCAGGCCGGACCGACAGGAGCCAGTCCGGAATCACGGGCCTGTAGACGAGGAGCGCCGAAAGGTCGGTCGGCGGAGAGTGACCATCTAGCTTGTCGCCATGCGACGAGGAGACCGCGATGTGACTGACAACCAACTCGTCGATAACCTTCCGTCTTCGCCCCCCGGCCATACCCCGTCCCACTGCGAACGTTCCGGCTGCCAACTGGCCAATATATCCGTGGCAAAAACTGCACATGCCCTGTAGTCATGGAGACTGCCCTAAGGATCCGCGTTGGGAATAGTACCAGGTATCGGCAGGCGACATATAGCATCGAATGTCCTGGGTTGTGGACGAAGTCTATCGAGCATCGATAATTTATTTCAACGAGATCCTTCATGAAATGAATCTTACTTCGATACCCAATGCGGTCCAATCCTGGAATAACTCAGGGACAGTGTACTGCAAGTTTTTTTTGCTAAAGCCCATGTCTAAGTAAGATATCATTAAAAAAGCCACGAGCTCACGATAGAGCCAGGCTGACGAAAAATCCGTATTCGATTGTTTCGCAAATCAGACTTCCAGCTGGTTTGACACCCAGAGCCAGTGCTGTACGCGCCCAAAGGACTTCGCTAACGTAAACACGTCCTGCGCCTCTCAGGTATGAGTCGCAGGTTGTGATATAGAATATCCAATCTCGTACTCATCGATTCTCCAAAAGGGAAAATCTATCCATAAATGTGTCCCTTTGGCTTATTACACTTTGTCAGCTATCATCAAGAAGTATATCGTTGAGACGCCGAAGATCGACGGCAGCTCCGTTAGCATTCGAGGTTCCCTCCCGGTTCAGCACCCTTCTTTGGAGAGCATCAGCACAGGAAAAAACACAAAGAATTGGTAGGATGAATGGCACCGTTCATCGACCTGGAGGCGTAGGCACTCCATTTTCTCCTCTGATCGTGGGTACGGCGACAGCTCGATAGGCACAGTATTCAGATCTTCAAAACGCAGCAACAAACATATTATTCTCAAGAGAGCCGCCCATAGCGCAAAACAAAAGAAAAGACCAAGCCCAACAATCATTGCACGCATGGGCAAGAGCGAGTGGGTAGTTATTTCGAAGCAAGCCACCACGCAAAAAGAAAGTACGTGGTGGAAAAGGGAAGGGGGAACGCGACACTACCCTCACGCCCACTGCAAAACGTCGGAAAAGCACGAGGCTAGAGATAATAATCGTGTACCTGGCGGCGCGTGTGGAGATGTAAACCCGTACGTGTCTCAGTCCCCCTGGCCCAAGATGTTGAAAGTCTCGCAGGATACAACAAGAGTGCGCCAAGGCGAACTTTGATGATGCAAAGAGGGCCGCTATAATTTATGAATAAACTAAAATTAAAAGCCCGCGGTTTCTTTCCTTTAGTAATAAGGACCGTTTTGGGCACGCCGGCCGAAGCCGCGCGAGGCAGCTGCCGATATGCATGCAGCAGGCAGCCGTGGTGCAAGTTGTCCGCCCGAAAACGGCGCAGTGCTCTCTCTCCTCCTCCTCCTCGGATTGAATTAGTTCATAATTCCCGCGTCATCTGTGCACGCAGAGCCGAAGAAGTCAGATCGCCAGGGGTGTCGTGCAAACACCCAGGTGCCGGACGACGACGACGACCACAAGAAAAGAAGAACGGGCGCGAAACCAACAAGATGGCGGCGGTGGTGCTTAGCTCAGCTTAGCTTAGCTTAGCACATCAAAGAAAGAAAAAAAAGGAATAATAATGGGAGAAGCACGCACTAGGCTAAGAGGGTGTCGGCGAGGAGGATGTTGTCACCGCGGAGAGTCGCGGCTTCGGCGGGGAGGTCCTTGAAGGCGGCGGGGAGGACCGCATCTCGAATGGTCTTAGCGTCGTAGGGGGTAAGGAACTTGCGGACCACACGGGATTGGCTCGAGGATTTGGTCATGTTGGAGCCTTTTTGCGAGTTTTGGTCGAAGGTGGCGAGGGCCTTTTCTTGGTCGTATTGAGAGATGCGGAGGTGGGCCATTACGTGGGCGATGGCGTCGGCCTTGGTACTCGACGCGACAAACTCGTCCATGCGGATCACCAGAGGCGGAGGTTGGATACTGGGCTTGATCTCGATCCAGCCCAAGACCGCGTCGAGCCACTTCGCAACATGCATGACGACGCCCGGTTTGGAAAAGCGAAGCATGGCGAGTTCGACGCCGTCTAGGGCTGCAACCCGGTTCTTGAGGGGAGGCGGGAGGGTGATGCGGGGGTAGGCGGCCCAGGAGAGGCGCGTCAGGATGCTGGGGCCGCCCGATTGGGCCTCGAAGATGGAACCGAAGCTCTCGACGACTTTGTGGCAAGCGCGGTACATGAAGACGTGCCGGGCCGAGGGATAGGCTCTGGCGATCGCCGCCTGCAAGGACGGGCCGCCGCCCTTGGGGTTGAGCGAGAAATAGGTTGCCTTGGGGAAGGTCGATCTCGCCGCGAGCTCGGTGTCGAGGCGGACGCAGGTCTTGAAGGCGGCGACCCGGGCGTCGTCGTGCATCGGGCGTCGCAATAGCTGATCGAGCCAATGAGGTTCGCTGAGGGAGCATACGTCTGTTGCCAGCAGAAGCTTGTGCATCAGCGTGCTGCCGCAGCGGCCCGTGTTGCCGATGTGCGAGAGCTTTTCCCCCGTGAGGCGCGAGGCATCGTCGGACCAGGCGTCTGCCGTTTCGGCGCTCGCGACCACAACTTTCGAGCCGAGGGGAACCAGCTTGCGGACGCCGCGGTCCAAGAACGGTTCCTCGAGGTACAATTGTCTTTTGACTTGGGGGTCCGCGAACTCGAGAAGCACGACGGCCCCATTTTCGATCGCGTAGAGAACCCAAGGATTGTCTTCCTGTGCCTTGAGGAGATCGGCGAAGAAGGCCGTCTCGCCGCCTCCGCGACAGGAGATGAACTTGAGGGCGCTGCACCCGGGATACCCGCCACCCATGCCGTCGTGCCGGTCGACCTTGGCGAGCTCGTACACCTTGGCGTACCCAAAGGCCGGCACCTCGTACAGAAACTCCATCGTCACCAAAATTGCTCAGATTGATCGACGAGAAAGAAAACGTCCGTTTGCAAAAAAACGCACAAGGTTTTGCAGCGATGGATGCTCCGAAAAGCGCAGATATATCACGAGACGGGACGACTGGAGACGTACGGCGCAGCAGGCAGCGGGGTCGAGTTGCTGGAGGCTACTATCAACAAGCTGAGCAGACGGCGGCGGAGATGAGGTCGACGGCCGCCTTTTCGAGGAAGAGGAAGAAGGGAAAACCGGAACATCGGCCTTCGAACGTCACCAACTCGCAGACGCCCGCCTCGAACCCCCAGCACCCGCAACGAAGGCATTAATTAATTAATTAATTAATTACTTACATTAATTAAGTGCGTCGACGATTGCCACGCCGACATCCCCAATATCACGAATGCGGGGCTGTGCAGCAGCAGCAGCAGCAGCAGCAGCCTGAGTAGGTGCCGAAGAGAGAGGGAGGGAATCCGCCGAGGGAATCCGCCGCGCCTTCATAAAGTAAATTATACTACTGGGGGAGGGTTTCGGGTGCGTTCGGGTCTCGGGCGAGGGAGGCCCAGGGGAGGCCCTTGGTCCTCTTCCGGAGGCCGAGGGCCACGACGCGCTTGGCTTCGTTGCACTTGAAGGTGCATTTTGAGGGGATGACAGGCTGGAAGAGGCGGCGGTCGAAGGCGAGGAGGCGGCGGTCGCCGGCGCGGATCTGGACGCGGAGCCTGTCGGCCTCGAACCGGACGGCGAGGTCATCGAGGGACAGGTGCTCCACCGGCACCGTGAGGTACACTTTGACAAAGGTGCCGCGCCCGCCGTCGTCGTCCCAAGCGAAGGTAGAGATCGGCTCGGCTTCGCGGCCACTCTCGCCAAAGAGGTCTTTGCTTGCGCTCGCTGCTGTTATTCTGTCAACTTCAATGAGCAGCGGGGGTCCGGCCGCGCCGCCGGATGTCGGAAGGTCCTCCTGCGGATGATGTTCTCGACTCGGTCGCGCTTTATTATTTTTACTCCGAACAACAGTCAAATCGTCGTCGCGACTGTTGTCGCCTTCCCATTTGCGGTCGTCTTGGATCGAAGTCCGCGCGTACCACTGCCTGATGGGCTCCGACTGGGGGTCGGGGAGAGAAAAGGGGCGATGGAGCGGGAGCTTTCGGTCGGCGCGCGGACGGTCGCGACGCATCGACGCGAGCATACCTTTTGCCGCGGGAAGCAGGTCGGATTCTGGCATGAAAGAATCGGCGTAGTCGAGGTAGGCCGAGACCTGGGCGATGGCGAGCGTGAAGAGGTCGTCCTTCTCCTCGACGAAGAGATGATTTACCACCTCATCTTCGGGCGGCAAATTGGAGAATGCGAGGGTGCACTCCACGACTCTCCGGCCGTCGACGTCCACGAGACACCAGGTCGAGGCGTCGGGGAGACAATCGAAGAGAAAGTGACGGATCCAGGGGACCCTCCCGGCCACCGCCACCTTGACTCGTTTCGCCGACAGCTCGACCTCGAGGTCGGCGACCCGCGCGGTCCGCGGGACGTGCGTCGTTAGCACGACGTCGCGCTGATCGTCGAGAAGCCAGTCGTGCGCGTCGTGGTCGCCCGCGTCGCGGCACAGGTAGGCGTCCCCTTCGAAGCAGGCGGGCCACCGTTCTCCGTACCGCGCCTTGCGGAGCTTGAAGGCCACGACGTGGGTCTGGTCGAAGCTCGCGCACTCTATATCGGTTTTCTCGACCGCGCCCCACAGCGCGCGTCCGTCGACCACGGGGGCGTACCCTCGTTGCTTCACGTGGAGCGAGGTCGGCGGCGCGACCGCCCCGCTGCTCTTACGACGGTCCAGCTCCCGCACGTCGATCTCCACCTCGTCGACGTTTCCCTGTACCCACACGGCCAAGTGAACCGCCGACGGCGACTGAACCCATCCAAAACAAGTCAGCAGTCTCGGGTCTTTGTGTTTTTTCGCAGCAGCCTGCTTGAACGCCCGACGCTCGATCGCCTTGCGGTCGTCGCTCCGCACCCACGGTCTCACCTCCTCGCGGCGGTTCTTGAGGAGCCGCGAATGGCGCTCCGACGACGCGATGCCGCGCCGGAACTTGGGCGAATATTTCGACGGATAGTGAGGCGGAATGCCCTCCTTCGCGTGCTCCCGCAGCGCGCAGAACGCGCACACCAGCATGTCGCACACCGAGCACCGGAACTTACTCGGGGCACCGCACGAGTCGCAGCACAACACGAGCGCGTCGCTCCCGATGTCTTCCTCCGGGTCCAGCACCGCATCCCGGAACTGTTCGTCCACCACGTCCCGGAACTCGGGCGTGTTCGACACGGCGTACTTGTAGATGTTCTTCCGGACGAGCCGCTCGCGCGCGACGAGGCATCCGTCGTACAACCGCCGCGACCCCTCGTTGCTCAGCGTGTCGTAGGCCTTTTTTATTTTCAAGAAGTGGGCCGTCCGAGCCTGGGTCTCCTCGCCGAGGCCAAAGTTACGGTCGGGGTGGAACAGCTTCGCGAGCTCGCGGTACGCCGTCCTGATCTCCTCGTCGCTCGCGCTTTCACCCACGCCCAGCACATCGTACGGCGACACATCGTCGTTCCACGCCGCGTCCATCTTAACACACTTTTTAGTATTCCGATTCTGCGTGACGTCACGGCTGTGTGGTGCAAATATTGTACGTTGATGATGCTATTATTCTTTTGCTTTTCGTTCAAAAAAGGCCGGCCGGCGCTGGGCGGATATTGATTGCAACACTACTTCGAGACGACGACCACGACGACGAGGGTTTGGATTGAAATGAGCACGACGGCCGATCCTCGAGATTCGCTGGCCCATTTCCTCGCGGCGGCCAAGGCCAAGGGGACCGCGGCGTTCGGGGCGCAGCGCGATTGCGCCCTGGCGGTGCTGCGGCCGCTCGAGGCAGTCGAGGGGGCGCTGCTGCCCGAGGCGGGGGAGGTGGTGCGCGCGCTGCTCGGGGAGCTCCGGCGGCTCCACACAAACTTTTCGTGCCGGTCGCGCCAGCGGTCGCAAGAGGTGCGGTCGGCGCGTGCCGAATTGACGGCGCTCCTGCGACGCGCGCGGTCGGTCGAGGCACGTCTCGACCCGCGGGGCGCGGAGAGCAGCTCGAGGAAAAGGCGTCGCGAACTCCGAGCTCGCGCCGACCGCGCCGAGCGCCGAACGGGCCGGCCGCACCTCGACTCTGATATTTCGTCGAACGAATACGACGACGACGACGACGAGATGTGTGCGGAGTTGGTGGCGACGGGGAGTTGCGACCATTTGTGCCCTCATCTGTGTTATTTCCGCGAGCACGAGGGGCCGCGGCAGCTGTTCGCTCTGCGGCTGCGCGTCGCCGCGGCGGCGGGGTCGGCCCGGGCGCTGGACTCGTGGCGAACAGTGGTGGAACGCGGCCGGCGAAATAATTGGCGCGTCATCTTCGTGGATCCGGCAGGCGGGCGCTACGAGACCGCGGCCGCGGTCTTGAAGACCTTCGGCCTGTCCCATAATTCGTCGTCGATACGCGAGGAGTCAACGGACGCGCTGCGTGCCGCGCTGTGGCCAGAAGAGGACGAGCGGAGCATCCACGCCTCGGGGGCGCGCGCGTCGCCCTACTTTTGTAAAGGCGGCGGCCCGGGCGGCGGCCCGGCGCGGTCGCCGTTTGGGCTTTTGGAGGAGATCCTCTGGCACGACGAGTACAAGCTGCTGGCCGCGTGCTTGATGTTGAACGTGACGACGCGCGCGCAGGTTGACGTGGTGCTCTGGCGGCTGTTTTTCTACTTTCCAGACGCGCGGGCGGCGGCGGGAGCTCTGGACGACCCTTCTCGACTCGACCTCCTCGAATCGATCCTCCGACCGCTCGGGCTCCACCGCAAGCGAGCGCGGCGGCTTTCGCTCATGGCGCGCGATTGGTTGAGAGTTAGTAAAGGAGGACGACCTCTCGAGGCTGTCGCAAACTTGCACGGCGTTGGCTCTTACGCGACCGACGCTTACGAGCTCTTCGCGCGCGGCCGCGTCCCCGCACAAGGGAAGCCCCCCCGCGACCACGCCCTCCGCTGGTACCATGCCTGGGTTTTAGAGAGATTTATTATTATGAGATAGGCGTTTCGAAAATGAGCGACCCGCGGCGCGCAAGAGTTGGGGGACGGCCGGGTCCGTGAAGAGGCTGTAGGCGAAGGAACACAATGCGGGCGCCAGCACCATAAGGAAGACGTACGTCACCAGCCGCCGGTAGGTCCCCATCTTGTGCCTCGTCAGCTTGGGGTCGCGCCGCTTGACAAGCGCATCGGCGGCCGTCGTTATGAGGAAGAGGAGGAACCGGTTCATTTTTTATTATTTTCCGGAACGAACATCACACACACTTCCTTCCAAGATCGGTCGTCGCTGACAAGAGGAGCCCCCCTATTCTTCAGTTGCAATTTGGGGAAGTGCTGCCTGCCTGCCTGCTCCAGAGCAAGCCTGCGACGCCTACGACGCCTACGACGCCGACGACGCCGACGACGACGACGACGACTTCCGGCTCCGAGTCATCAAAGCAGCAGCAGGTGGTGGTCGGGGTGGAGTGAGGGGGTCCGGCCCCCCGCTTCGCTTTGCGGCTTTGCGAAATGGAGGAGGAGGAGACCGTCTCGGAAGCGGAAGTGATCGAAAAGTCGCCGCGGGAGCGGTACCTGCGTTTCAAGGACCTCCTCGGGCAGGGCGCGTACAAGCAGGTGTGGCGTGCCTACGACACGATCGAGGGCATCGAGGTAGCATGGAACGTGGTGAATTTGAAGAAGATGCCCCCGGCGGAGAAGGCCCGAGTGATCAACGAGGTCAGGCTCCTGGACCGATTGGAGCACACGAACATCATCGATTTTCACGGGTCTTGGGTGAACCGCGAGAAACACGAGGTCGTCTTCGTCACCGAGATCCTCAGCTCGGGGAGTCTGAAGAAGTTCATTACAAAGGTCCAGGTGATTCGGTGGAAAATCATCAAGCGCTGGTGCAAGCAGATCTTGAGAGCGCTCTCCTACTTACACTCGCAAGAACCTCCGATCATCCACCGAGACATAAAGTGCGACAACATCTTTATCAACGGAACTACCGGCGATCTCAGAATCGGGGACCTCGGTCTCTCGACGACAGCGATCATCGGAAAAGGCCAGTCCGTTCTGGGGACTCCAGAGTTCATGGCTCCCGAGCTCTACGACGAGCAGTACGACGAAAAGGTCGACGTCTACGCCTTCGGCATGTGCGCGGTCGAGATGATTACGAAACAACTCCCCTACGCCGAGTGCGCCAACGCGACCCAGATATATCGGAAAGTCACGGCCAACGTCATGCCGCGCGCCCTCGAGCTCATTCCCGAGGGACCCGCCTACGAGTTTGTCACGTGTTGCGTCAATACGGACCCTGCTCTCCGATGGAGCGCCGAGCAGCTGCTCCTTCATCCGTTTCTTCAGAACGATCCCGAGTTCGACGAGACCGAAGTCAAGATCAGGGAACAGCCCCAGCTCCCGCCCATTTCAGAGCCGTCCACGATTCTGCCGCCCCCCCCCCCGACGCCCCCCGCGGTCTCGAGGGAGCAATCTCTCGAATCGGAGCACTTAGCCGCCGCGGTCCAACCGCCCGCCGCGGCGGCGGCGGCGGCGGCGGCGGCGGCGGCGGCGGCGGCGGTCGTGGTCAAGCCAAAGGAGGCCGTCAAGCTGGCGGTCTCGGCGGCCCTCAACGCCTACGTCGCAGCCTCCGAGGCGGCGGCGAGCGCGATGCGCCGGGCTGGGCACGCGAACGAGCGAGCGCGCAACGTCGGCTTTGACGACGACGACGACGACGACGACGATGACGTGCGGCCGCCAGTTGAGGTCGCGCCCGTCGTAGTGGAGTCGTCGCCGGAGCCTCCTCCGACCCTCTCTATCGAGGGCACGCCCGGCCCCGTCACCGCCCCGTCGCCCGTGTCGACGCCCTTCTTCACTCCAAAGATCCGCGAGGACCTCCCGCCGCACGTTTTCATCTCCGAGGCTTCGGTCGACTCGCCGTCCGCGAGCGAGCTCAGCACGCCCTCGCCGCCGCTCGGTCCCTCGCCGGATTTCGACGAGACCTTACCACCAAAAGACGACGAGCCACCCAAGCAATTGCCGTCGCCCGAGCGCTCCTTCAACGGTCTCTGGTTCGAGAGCGCGCAGGAGACGGAAGCGCCGCCGCCGCCGCCGCCGCCGCCATCTTCTTCGGAGGACGTCGGCCTCGTCGACGACGATTACGACGCCGCCAGAGCCCTCGCCCACAAGCTTCTCCCCGACGCGATGCCCCCGCCACCCCCCGACACGCCGCCGCCCTCGCGCGCGTCGCGCTCCTCGAGCCTCGACCACGTCGAGCTCACGAGGGAGAGGGAAATGGAGCGCGAAATCGAGAGCGAGGACTTCCTGTCCAAGATGCGAGACAGGGAGACCTTCGAGAAGAGCCACAAGGTCCGCATCAAGGAGGGCAGGGAAAAGCGGGAAGACTCAGATCCGCGGCCGTTGGCGAGGCTCGGACCGGCGCCCGCGCCCGCGCGCTCTTCGCCCCCGCAGCCCGCGCGCTCTTCGCCCCCGCAGCCCGCGAGACCGCCAGCCCAGCAATCGGCGCCGCCGCCGCCTCGGCCAGCGGGCCCGGTTCAGTCCCCGGCGGTGACCGCCGCGAAACATCTCGGACCAACGCCCGCTCCGGCGCGGGTCCCTGCCCAGCAGCCAGCACCTGCGCCAACAGCCAAGGCGGCAGCGCCGGCGCCAGCACCCAAGGCGGCAGCGCCGGCGCAAACACCCAAGGCGGCAGCGCCAACACCCAAGGCGGCAGCACCAGCACTCAAGGCGGCAGCGCCAACACCCAAGGTGGCAGCGGCGGCGCCAACACCCAAGGCGCCGGCGCCAACACCCAAGGCGCCGGCGCCAACACCCAAGGCGCCGGCGCCAACACCCAAGGCGCCCGCGCCAACAACCAAGGCGCCGGCGCCAACACCCAAGGCGCCGGCGCCAACACCCAAGGCGCCGGCGCCAACATCCAAGGTGGCAGCACCAACGCCGGCGTCGCCGGGAAGGGCGAAACCGGCCGCCCTGGGGACGGCGCCGGCGAGCCCGAAACCGGCAGTGCCAGTGAGCCCAAAACCGGCGGCGTCCAAGGCGGCGAGCTCGAAACCAGTGCCAGCGCGGTCGGCTGCTCCCCATCAGCCAGTGCAGCAGCCGCCGTCGGGGAGCACCACGGCAACGACCGGGCCAGTACCGGCGCGGTCGCCTGCTTTCCAGCAGCCAGCTCCGTCTTCGTCGTCGCTCGCGCAGTCGAGCAGCAGCACCGCCGCATCGGCGGGGCCTGCGGCCGCGCCAGGGTGGACGCCTCCCCAGCAGCTGCCTCTGCATTCAACGAGCGCGAAATCCGGACAAGCACAAACTCAGGCGTCGTCGACGCCTAACGGCGTCTCCGCGGCGAGGCCGCCGTCGCCGGCGCAGCAGCAGCGCCCCGCGCCGAGCTTTCGCGACACGGCGACGTCGCCGGGTCCACCTGCTGTGACACACGTCGAGGGGGCGAACGGCAGCGTCCAGCCGTACCGCGCGCCGTCTCCCGCTTTGAGGGATGCGGCGGCGAAACCGCCGTCGCCCGGAGGACCCGCGCGAGCGACTCAGGCGCCAGCGCGCGCCGTCATCCCCGGGAGACCACCGGCGGGCGCGCCTCCGCCGCGCGGCCCAACAGGCGTCCCGTCCCGCGCGGCGTCGCCCGGACCCGGCGCGCAGCGGCCGCCGACGGCGCCCAAGGAAGCAGCGAGGGTCGGCGATAAAAACCACCACCAGCTCGAGGGCGAGGTGGCCCAAGCGTTCGCACCGCCGCGGTCGCGACCAAGCTCGGCCGGATCGCAGTCGTCGCAGCGATACGGACGGTTCGGGCGCGCGAGCCGCGACGACGATTTTTTGGACGACGCGAGCTCGACGGCCAGCCGCAGTCGCGGACACTCGCCGGCGCGGCAGGTCGACGCGGCAACCTGGCAGCAGCAGCAGCCGGCGCGGCGGCGAGACGCGGGTCATCCTCGCAAACAGGAGGCCTTCGACGAGCGCACGAGCATGAGGACGGCCGACATGCCGCCCGTGCTCCTCGAAGGCGACCCGCCGACGGCGGGCGCGCTCCAGCAGCTCGAGGCGGCGTTCCTAAACAAATATAAGAACAACGCGGCATCGACAAACGGGTCGTCGGCGCACGTCGTCGACGACGACGCGTCCTCGACGTCGTCGGTCATCATCGACCCTACGGACTCGGAGGACGTCGTGAGCCTGTCGTTCAACTTTTCGTTCGACGGCGTCAAGCGTCGCGTGAGCTTCGAGTACGACCTCGGCGAGGACCCCGTCGAGGTCGCGTCGGAGTTCGCGCGCGAGATGGGGTACCCCTCCGAGGAGATGCGACCCCTGGCCGACTTTATATCGGGCGTTCGCGCAAAGTACCGCGCGCACCTCCGCCTCAAGCTCGCCGGCCAAGAGAGGCCGCCGGAGGACACGCCCCAGGAAGTGGCCGAACCGAGGGAGTCGCTGCGCGTCGAGCCCAGAACCGGAGCTTTCGACGGAGCTATGCGCGAAGCTCCTAAGCCGCCACCGCCGCCGCTCCTCGAAGAGCCCGTGGACCAAGAGGACGAGGAGGAGCAGCGAAAACTGAACGAACAGTACGAGCTCATGAAGAAGCGGGCGCAGCGAATCCACGAGGATAGGATGGACAAGCTCGCGCACTCGCGGGACGATTGCGTTCTCTCGCACGAACAGGCGGCGGCAAAGTACGAGCAGGAAATGCTCGATCTCGGCCGTAAGGAGCGCGACATCTCGACCTCGCGCGAGGCCGCGCGATCGGACCACGAGCGGGTGGTTAAAAAGTACGAAAAGGACATGCTCGACTTCGAGCGAAAGTTTGTTATCGAGCAAGAGAACCACTCCAAGAGACTCCACGACTTTGACCTCGAGTTTAGGCTAAAGCAGGACGAAGCTCGCCGCCGCGCGAAAGCCAAACACGAGATCTCGACGCCCCCCCCACCAGAAGGAGCGGCTTATGCCTTACCCCCCCCCGCGGCGCCTCCCCCGGCGCCCTCTACGGCGGCATCACCCCGATAGCATAGCACGTGGCGTGCGCCCCTCTTCCCCCCCCTCCGCCGCCTCAACTTCTTCTTGTTGTGATTTCCTTTCCCCGCCGACCCCCTCCATCCTCCAAGCAGCGGCGATGTGTTCGACCACCACCACCACCACCTCTGGGCCCTGCTTCCTTCTGCTTCCTTCCTCGAGCTCCACCTGTGACCCCGCCTGCGTCGCGCCGCCGCGTCTTTCTTAACGCAACGCAACGCAACGCAACGCAATGCAATGCAATGCAATGCCCCAGAGAATCGGAGGACCTTGACCGACGAAACGCGCAGGCTCTAAAAAGAACAAGCCCGGCAACCAAAAAAGAGGCGGCGACAACGACGACGACGACGACGACGACGACGACGACGACGACGACGACGACGACGACGACATCCAAAAACGAAAAATGACGAATCGCCCCGCGACGAAGAAAGAATGAAATACAAGCGTGCCTGTTGTCCACGGGACGCGTCTGCTCCTCCCCCTTGTTGTTCCAAGCCTGCCACCACACCCAAGTTCTCCTCCGCTCCGTGGCGCGGCAACTCGCGATCGATGATGCGAGGCCGCGCCGCCCCTTCCCTTTAAAATCCATTGTTATGACCGTCGACAAAAGTTATTAGTTACTTACCCTTGGATCCAGGAAAAGTCTCGGGAATAAATAATGAGGAGGGTGTTGGTGACCGCCTTGGGAGTCTCTGGCATGGTGTCCGTGCCGTCTCGGGTGCCGCGCGTGGGCGACCCGATGCCGCTGCGGCCCAAGGAAGGATTCCTCGTTGAAGCGCCCGGCGGGGAGCGGTACCAGCGCATGCGCGAGTCGCTGTCAGAATTGTCGCTGAATACCGTGTGCGACGAGGCCGCCTGCCCAAACGTCGGCGAGTGCTGGAACGGCGGCACCGCGACCATCATGCTCCTGGGAGACGAGTGCACGCGGGGGTGCAAGTTCTGCAACGTCAAGACCTCGAGTGCGCCGGCAGCGCCCGACGAAGACGAACCGTTGAACGCCGCCCTCGCGGTCGCCGCGTGGGACGTCGACTATGTCGTCTTGACGTCGGTCGACCGCGACGACCTCCCGGATGGTGGGGCGGGCCACTTTGCCAAAACCGTTAAACTTCTCAAAGAACTTCGACCATCGATTTTGGTCGAGTGTCTCGTCTCCGATTTCGGCGGGGATATGGACGCCGTCGCGACCCTCGCCGCCTCGGGCCTCGAGGTCTACGCCCACAACCTCGAGACCGTCCGCAGACTCACCCCGAGGGTGCGGGACCGGCGCGCTTCCTACGACCAGTCCCTCGCTTGCCTGCGACGCGCGAAGCGAGGGGGGGGCGTCGTCACCAAGAGCTCCTTGATGCTGGGGCTTGGCGAGACCGAGGACGAGATCCGGTCCGCCATGGCGGACCTGCGCGCGGCGGACGTCGACGTTCTAACTCTCGGCCAGTACCTCCGCCCGACGCCCCACCATCTCAGCGTCGTCGAGTATCTCCGGCCGGACGCGTTTGACCGCCTCAAGGAGATCGGCGAGCAGGAGTTTGGCTTTTCCTACGTCGCCGCGGGCCCGATGGTCCGCTCCTCCTACAAGGCGGGGGAGTTTTATCTCGCAAACATTGTCAAACGACAACGTCTAAATTTATAACCAGCGGTGGGAATTAATTAAATTCACTGGGCTCACTTCACTAGGTTCACTGAATTTACTTCACTTCAATGTTCACTTCACTTCACCGAAAATTTTCGTCCGAAGTCCAATCTTCACTTCACGTTTCATTCACTTTGGCAGACGGCCAAGTGTCTGATGAGCAAAGTCGAACCGCGCTATACCTGGAGGTAGAGGATAATGTTGATGGTGAGGAGGAATTTAAACGCGGTGTTAACAGAAGGAGGAAGTTCACAAGAACGAGCCGATTGCGACGTCGATGTTGTGACGTAGAACACACCCGGCAACAAAAGTGGACGATCAACCAGGTTTTTCCAAGGTGTGGTGGGACTGCGTGCGTCGACTGAAGGAAAATCATCCTGACCGCGTTGACCAGTGGGAAGGCGACGCATGCGTGTATCCGGTGCTGGGGGAGTGCCTGAAGGTGACGAGAGATTTTCAAGAAAGGCACATGGCAGACGACCAAGCCTTCTTGGGGCCCACTTCGAGGTTGCGCATCCGGAGGAGGACGACCTGGGACGTCAACAGCTCACCAAGAAACAGAAGACAGACCAAGAAAAGGAGGGCGTTATGACGGCCGTGGGCGTTGTGGCAGCCTCGAAGGGTAAATCGGATATTACGAGATACTTCATGGCCATGCCCAGCCAGGCAAAGCACTCTTCCCTGATGGCGTTCTCGGCTCGGCACTACGTGTACACGTCGCAGCGGATTTTTTCCAAGCGCGCCTTTGACGACGAAGATCATCGCAACTTAATTGAGGCGTATTACAGCGTCGGTCGCGGGAAAGGCAAGCGCCCGTTCATGACTCGAAAGGCGCTCTTTGAATGGGTGGACGCTGAATATCGTTGTTTTGTTGTTCGAATCTTGAAGCACGTCGCTGCGGAGTGTTATTTATGAAGCGGCTTTCGGCAATCCATTCGCCCAGGTGCTGCATGACGGCGGGACACTCAAGGATAAGTTCAAGCGACAGGCCGTTGGCCTATCCTTCATCTTGTCCGATTTGAGTGGCGTTGAGACGGTGTGCGTGGGCCTTGTTCCAGCTGACGACGGAACCGATTCCGGCACGGCTTCTCTGCTCCGTTCTGTGGTCGCGGAGCGTGCGAGAATCGATATCGATTTGGCGGCCGCAACCATTGTTCAAGACCGGGCTGCAATTGGCGTCGCTGAAGAAATTTTTGTTGAGGTCGAAGCGCGTGTGACATGCATGATATCTCAAAAATCTCGGCAGCGGCATGTGGCGACTTGACACGATCCAGAGGCAAGCAGGTGATCAATCCATTCCCAGCTGGCCAGGAGCTGTTGAACAGTGCCCATGATTGATGGAGCCAAGTTCTTTTCTTACGGCATACGTTTGAAGGATCTGCATGCGCTTTTGCCATTACAGCCGCGGAAATCGCCGAAGCTCACGCTCGACCTCAATAAGACGTGGTTCCGGGCGCGATACCAACTTATTCGTTCCTTGCTGCGTATGCGCCACGTGCTCAAACTGTACGCGGCTACCAACATTGGACTCCCCTGGACAATCAGTGATGAGCAATGGGTGGCGTTGGCTGAATTCGAGGCGATTTTTGCTATAACGGATGCGGCCGTTATTTTCGTGCAACATGAACACTTATACCTGGGGGCATGCGCCGCGTTGATCAAGCAAAACATGATCGAGTCTCAGCGAGCTGGGACGCTAGAAGTCATCATCTCCCGAACATAACTGCGAAATCCATGCCACGTAAGACTGTCGATGTTGACGACCTCAGCGAGACCGGCAAAATCTGTCTTGAGCGGGCTATACTCGAATTTTGAGCGTCGGTTTTGCGGGAATAATGAAAAAAACTACGTGCGTCACTTCGACTACGAATTCAACGATCGCGAGCTGATTGCCTTCCTTCTTGACTTTAGGACTATCAACTGCCGGCACCTGTCGTCCAATCAGAGAGCTCAGGCCAGGAAGTTGCTCAAGGAAGAATATGTGATTTACGCACGGACTGCATTCCACCACGAAAAGGCAAAGACTTCCACCGAGCCTGCGCCGCCATCCGAGCCTGCGCCTGCCCGCAATCTCTTGGCGGCACTCGACGCACCCGACGCTTGGGACGACGACATTTGTGGCGACGTGCCTTCTTTTGCTATGCCTGAGAACCAGATGCCCGATTTCAATGTGGAGTTTGGACAGGTCTTCACTCAATGGATCAGGCTCTCGAGATCGCCCAACAGGAAAGTGCATTATCCTGAACTTGAGAAGAAGGATGAAGTCGGCTTCACAGATCTGGCTGTGCTCGACGTTGGAAAGCTGTGTCGACCGCTCACCAAGGAGCAGTATGGGTTCCTTCCGGGCATGGCGAGAGCCTCTAAGGGTTCAATTGGTACACATGGCGCGCAGAGCTACTGTGAGCGCTGCCTGAGCATTGGAAATCTTGTCCTGACCGAGGGAAACACGTTGCTCGGCGCGGACGAGACGGACAAAGTTGCCCTACTGCGCATGAACAAGAATTTCATTGCGGCGGCCCGGGTTAAGTACAGGGACCTCGGACACGAGTCCAAGTTTTTCAAAAACGCCGAGAGCACCATGATTCCCCGAAGACTCTTTGGAAATGGAGGTTGATGAGGAAGAACCAGACGAAGATGCCGAGGTCGGTCGTTCACATCGCCTAGAGTAAGAAACACTGAACCCCATCCACGGCAACTCCTCCCTCACCCCCCGAAACGCGAACGAATCTAAGAGCACCAGACCTAGGCAATAGCGCGGGGGGGGCACGGAACTGACGGGGCGCGGCAAGGACCGGCGCTGGCGTTAAAAAAAAAAAAAAAGTTGGTGTTCACTTTTCACAAAGGTTCACGATGGCCACGTAGGGTGACGTGTTCACTTCAAATCACTTCACCAATATTGCGGCGAGGCTGGTGAAGTGGTTCACGTTCACTTGCTGAAGTGAATTCCCAACGCTGTTTTTAACAACAAAATCCCCAAAAAAACGTTGTCTGTCTGTCTGTCATTAGGGGGGGAGAGAGAGAGAGAGATGGGCACCGAGGAACTCGTTAAGAAGGAAGACGGGTGGTGGCACCCCCAGGGCGGGCTGATCGAGGAAGTCGAGCCCCCCGCGCCGCAGAAGATCGAGTCCCACAAGGCCGCCGACTACAAGGAAGTCCTGCCCTTCGAGAGCTTTGCGCTCTCCGACGAACAGGGCGTCGTCAAGCTGTACTTCGGGCTCAAGAACGCCAAAGAGCTCCTCGCACCCGACGCCGTCACGGCGACCTTTCGCGTGCAAGCCCTCGAGGTCGTCGCGCGCCTCTCGCCATCGCGTATCTTTCGGTTCCACGAGTCCATTCTTTACGAACACGTCGTTCCGGACAAGTGCAAGGTCAAGGTCAAGACAGACCACATCCTCGTCACCCTCCTCAAGGCGAACCAGGCCTACTGGCAGCAGATCGGGGTCAACCGGAAAGCGATCGGTCCGGTTCGGAAGAGTCCGCCCGACTTCGGCCACCCGACCATCGTCGTCGCCGGCGGCACGTCGCGACCCCTCTCATGATGACGAGAATAATAACAGACCGACTGTAGTGTTAGCTATCCCCGGCGGCGGCGGCGGTGTTGTTATCATATTTTAGGTAGGCAGTCCGTAGACTAGACTGCCAGCAACGCGCGTGCCATGGCGTGGTCTTCTTCGGGACGGCTCGGCGCACAGCTAGAACACCCGACCTGTTATTTTACCGCTGGTAGATGGAGCCCTTGGCCGTGCGTTGCTTCCAGTCGTAGTCGCTCGATATCCCCTGCCCGGCGGTGACGTCGATGGCGGAAGTGTCGATGGCAGCGTTCTTCATGAATGCATCGTAGGCCGACTTGAGCTTGGACTTGTCCTTGGCCTCGCAGGCGGCGAGGATTTCGTTGGTGGCGGCGACCGAGGCCGCCTTCTTTTCCTTGGAGGTGGGGGACTTGAGCATGTACGCGCCCGAGTTGAAGAGCTCGAAAGCCAACTTCTCGTCGACGACCGCGTCGAAGTCGCCCTTGTCAACCGCGCCCTTGAGCGCCGCGATCCGCGCGCCGTAGATTCCCTTAGATCGCGCGACGGTCGCCTGGCTGACGGCGCCGTCGGCGAGGGCAGGCTTGGGGGCGATCAGGGAAGCTCCAAGCACGCCTGCGGCCTGCTCGAAGACTTCGCGGCGGCTGCGGGGAGCGTGAGCGAGAACGACCGGATTTTTCGTACCTTGGGGTGGTGGTGGTGGTGAAGCCGGGGACGAGGGCCGAGGCGCCGAGGAGGAGAAGTGCGAACATGTCGATCGATCGATCCGTGTGAATTGATATTGTTCAAGTCGCGTCACTGTTCCGTTCGAATGCTTCTTAACGGAAAAAGGATATGGTCGTCGTTAGTCATGGATGGCGCTTCCTCGTAGAGGATACCCCCCAGGAGCAGCCGACTTTGACGACCAGGCCTGCCTTGGACGAAAACCTCCGCAAGTTGTTGGCTCGGAGGGTCGAGGCACGCTTGGAGGCGTCCCTCGCGGTGTCGCTGGTTGAGGAGACTGCGCAGCCAGAGGAGGTGGTCCACGAACGGAGTAGCGCGTGGACAGCGGACCTCGCAACGCCCAATCCCTCCTCGGTAGACTGCTGCGAAGACACCGCTTCCCTCGTGCCGATTCGAGGGTGCTTGTTTCTCGAGCAGCCGCCCGCCCTGTCGCTCCGCGAACCGCAAACGGTGAAGCTCGTGCCGTCGAGACCAACGGTCGAAAATTTAAAAGTCCACCATTCTCATCATCCAAGGCAAAAAACGAAGCGCGTCCGGGCCGCTCTGGAGGTGTTGCGCGCGGCGCGAGCAAAGGGGAGCGTCCCAAAACGACGACCGCCGCGATACTACGGCCGCTGGTACTTGCCCGCCGCGACGTGGGGACGCCCCGAGCCAGCAAAAAAGGAAGCGGCAGCCTTTAAGGACGCGGCGTGGGCGACCGAAGAACGACAACTCGATGCCCACGAACAGGCCCTCCAACTCGAAATCGGCAAGGCCTACATCGCGAAACTATTCAGACAGTACGTCGAAGAACGAGGGTTTCGGACGCCCCGGGCCCTCGCCGCGCGAGCCGACCACTCTCAGACCGTTCGAGCTCACCTCGTTCCCACGCTCTCCGCGATGCGCGCGGCGGCCCACTTCCTCAAGCGCGACCTCAAGGACAAGGCCGTCTTTTCCTCGTCGTCCCAAGTCTCCGCCCGCAACTTCCGCGACGTCCTCTCGCGCCACGGGTTCCGCTTCACCGACGACGAGTTTCGCCAGCTCGTTGCCATCGCCACCAACCTTCCCGACCACCACCGCAGCAGCAGCAGCAGCAGCAGCAGTCGCGCCCTCAAGCTCGACTTCAACCTCTTCTTCCTCCGCGTCGACCACGTCCTCGCCTCCCCACAAGGCAATAATACCCCGCCAGCCCGACCAACAACGAGCAGAAGATCAGCATCATCGTCCCGACGACGACGACGACGATGATGATGATGATGATGATGATGATGTTGTGCACTTATACCTTGATATCTTGGCGCGAGCGAGCGTGGAGGCGCATGTGGCCCTTCTGTATGCCGTCGGTCGCGAGGGCGCGGAGCGCGGCGAGATTCTGGGCGAGGCCGGCGGCGACGAGGACTTTGGCGAGGTCCGCGGCGGAATCGACGCCCAAAATCTTGAGATTAGCGCGCGCCGCGGGATGCAGCTTGACGTTGCCGCCGACGGTGCCCACGGCCATCGGGAGCTCGATGGCGCCGACGAGGTCGCCGTCGTCGTTTTTGCGCCACGCGGCCATGGGCGCGTACGAGGGGCCGAGCCCGCAGTAGGCGTGAGCCGCGGCCTCGACGGCGCGCCAGTCCTGGCCCGTCGCGAGAGCGACCGCCGAGATCGCGTTCATGACGCCCTTGTTGTTGGTGCACGCGCGGAAGGGGTCGAGGCGCGCAAACTCGTAGGCTTCGACGATGGCGTCGACGACGGCGTCGCCGTCGGGATCGAGCTCTCGAGGCGTGAACGTCGCCTCGCACCTGGCCACGCGGTGCGTGCAGAGGTTCGAGAGGATGCGGAGGCCGACGCGCCCCCCCGATATTTCTGCGAGCCGGGGAGCTGCAGCCTCGGCGACGGTGTTGACGAGATTCGCCCCCATCGCGTCCCGGCAGTCTAGGAGGAGGTGAGCGACGACGATCGACTCGGAGATCTGCCTGGTCTCGACTCCGCGGAACCCGCCGCCGCGCCGCACCATCGACTCCATGCTCGCGTCGCATATCTCCCC
The DNA here is from genome assembly GCA_029834535.1 of Chrysophaeum taylorii. NCBI lineage: Eukaryota > Pelagophyceae > Pelagomonadales > Pelagomonadaceae > Chrysophaeum > Chrysophaeum taylorii. Next base: position 260,529 of record JAQMWT010000334.1, read on the forward strand.
AAGCTCCTCGGCGGCCCCTCGGATCGCCGCGGCGGCTCCGGGTCTAGCGTCGCGCAGCTCGACTTGCGCGATCATCACGCCGCCGTCGTCCGACGACGTTCGGAATCCGCCGCGGACAAGGCATCGCTTCGCGGCGTTCGAGGCCGCTGCGACCACCGAGGCCTCCTCGACCACGAACGGCACGAGGTACGCGGCGCCGTCGATCACAAAGTTGGTCGCGATACCCACCGGCAGCGCGTAGGTCCCCACGACGTTCTCGATCATCCTGTCCGCGACATCCTCGCTCAGCGCGCCCGTCGAGAGAGCACCCTTCTCATCCTCCCCGAGCCCCGCGAGCTCGGCCACGATGTCGCGCCGCTCGCGGACCCCGTGCTTGTAAAAACCCGGCAACCGCGACCTGCTCACAGGCATTGTTACGATCACACGCTTGAGCTTTTGATGAGAAGAAAAAAAAAATTTCGGCTTGCAGTAAGTAGCAGATGGTGCATCATGCTTTGGGCGCACTGATGGTGTGGCGGGGCCGCGTCGAGATGAAGAACATGTTTTACTTCCGGAACGGCGGGGACCTCCCCGCGTTGAGGTCTCCGAGGCGGCTGATGGTGGCCCACGAGGTGATCTTGGAGTCCGAAGACGCCTTCGCCTGGGTCGAGGAACGACGAGAATACAACGCTATCTCCGACGACAAGGTGCCGCGCGGGCTGTCGGACGTGTACCAGCGGTCGTACACGATAGCGCCGCCGCTGGACCGCAAGCCGAGCGCCGCGGAAGTCCGTTACGTCCACGCGTTCGACGCGCACTACCCGGCGCTCGAAAACGCGAACGTTTCGGCCTTGGACAAAAATAAGAAGCTATTTTTGATTCGCGAGCTCCTGGATGCGGTCTGCTACCTCCACGCGCGCGGCCTCCCGCACCTCGCGCTCAACTCGAAGCTCGTCAGAGTGGGCTACGAGAAGGACAGACTCGGTCTCAAAATCGTGGGAGCGGGCGCGGGACCTCGCCTCGTCGCGACAAAACGACCCTTCGCGCTTCCCGAGGAGTGGTGGCCCTTCAACGCCCCGGAAACCACGGGCGTCGGTGCGATGATCATCCGCTCGAACCTCCGAGCCCTCTTTTCGATGGATTCCTGGTCGGTCGGCGTCCTCGTCGTCTATCTCCTCGCCGGTTACTCGCCCTTTCGAGCCGAGCCCGACTGGACGCGCGGGATATTCGACGATCGCGCGGCCGTCGGAGCCAAAACCCGGGCCGTCTTCGGCGACTTCGCGGCCTTTTTGAGAGACCTCGACGTCCGGAGCGACGGCCTCGCCTTGGAACATCCCTGGATCCTCAGGATCATCCTCGGCTTGCTCGATCTCGAGGCGACCGAAAGACTCACCGTCGCGGCCGCGCGAGACATCGCGCGCCAGGCCATGCCCACCACCCCCGAGTTTGGCCGCTTCGGCAAGCCCCTCGTCAGGTCACCCTCGGGCGAACCCTTCCGGAGCCTCGAGGCCATGGTTAACGTCATCGACGCCGGCGCCTGCGACTGCGTCTTGCAGTACCGACCCGACGCCGCCTACGTTCCCTACGGCGAAATCGTCGGCTACCGCAACCGCGGCGACGGCGACCGCTGGGACGTCATCCTTCCCGGCCTCGACGTCGACCCACACTCCCCGAGCGGCCTTTCGGGGGTCCAACACGGCCAGCCCCTTCGCCTCGCCAAACTCCTCGGGGTCGTTCTCGTCAAGGGCGGCAACCACAAGTTGGCCGTCGAGGTCGACCATCATCCCCCCGTCTCCAGACATCGCATCCTCAACGATGTCCGCGCCTTCATCGACGGCTACGTTCAGGCCAAGCCCGGCCTCACCAAGTCCAGAGTCCGCTTCCTCGAGTACGGCGGCGAGTAATAAATAATCAGCGTTGGGAATTCACTTCAGCAAGTGAACGTGAACCACTTCACCAGCCACGCCGCAATATTATTGGTGAAGTGATTTGAAGTGAACACGTCACACCCTACGTGGCCATCGTGAATGAACCTTTGTGAAAAGTGAACGCCACCTTTTTTCTTTTAAAACGCCAGCGCCGGTCCCTGCCGCGCCCCGTCAGTTCCGTGCTGCCCTCCGCGCGCTATTATTGCCTAGGTCTGGTGCTCTTAGATTCGTTCGCGTTTCGGGGGGCGAAGGAGGAGTTGCCGTGGATGGGGTTCAGTGTTTCTTACTTTAGGCGATGTGAACGAACGAACGAACGAACGAACGAACGACTCCGGTATCTTCGTCTGGTTCTCCCTCATCAACCTCCATCTCCAAACAGTCTTCGCGGATGGAGATCCCGGCGTTTTTGAAAAAAAAAACTCGGTCGCGCGTGTCCGAGGTCCCTGTACTTAATCCGGACCGCCGCAATGAAATATTCTTGTTCATGCGCAGTATACTGGCAACTTTGTCCGTCTCGTCCGCGCCGAGCAACGTGTTTCTTTCCCTCGGTCAGGACAAGATTTCCAATGCTCAGGCAGCGCTCACAGTAGCTCTGCGCGCCATGTGTACCAATTCAACACTAAAAGGCTCTCTCCATGTCCGGAAGGAACCCATACTGCTCCTTGGTGAGCGGTCGATACAGCTTTCCAACGTCGAGCACAGCCAGATCTGTGAAGCCGACTTCGTCCTTCTTCTCAAGTTCAGGATAATGCTCTTTCCAGTTGAGCGATCTCGAGAGCCTGATCCATTGAGTGAAGACCTGTTCAAGCTCCACATTGAAATCGGGCATCTGGTTCTCAGGCATAGCAAAAGAAGGCGCGTCGCCACTAATGTCGTCCCAAGCGTCGGGTGCGTCGAGTGCCGCCAAGAGATTGCGGGCAGGCGCAGGCTCGGAGGGCGGCGCAGACTCGGAGGAAGTCTTTGCCTTTTCGTGGTGGAATGCAGTCCGTGCGTAAATCACATATTCTTGCTTGAGCAACTTCCTGGCCTGAGCTCTCTGATTGGACGACAGGTGCCGGCAGTTGATAGTCCGAAAGTCAAGAAGGAAGACAATCAGCTCGCGATCGTTGAATTCGTAGTTGAAGTGACGCACGTAGTTTTTTTCATTATTCCCGCAAAACCGACACTCAAAATTCGAGAAAAGCCCGTTCAAGACAGATTTTGCCGGTCTCGCTGAGGTCGTCAACATCGACAGTCTTACGTGGCATGGATTTCGTAGTTATGTTCGGGAGATCAATGACTTCTAGCGTCCCAGCTCGCAGAGACTCGATCATGTTGTGCTTGATCAATGCGGCGCACGCCCCCAGGTATAAGTGTTCATGTTGCACGAAAACAACGGCCTCGTCAGTTATAGCAAAAATCGCCTCGAATTCAGCCAACGCCACCCATTGCTCATCACTGATTGTCCAGGGTAGTCCAATGTAGGTAGCCGTGTACAGTTTAAGCACGCGGTGCATACGCAGCAAGGAACGAATAAGTTGGTTTCGCGCCCGGAACCTCGCCTTATTGAGGTCGAGCTTGAGCTTCGGCGATTTCCCCCGGCTGTAATGGCAAAAGCGCATGCAGATCCTTCAACCATGTGCCGTAAGAAAAGTACTTGGCTCCATCGTGGGCACTGTCAGCAGCTCGTGGCCGGCTGGGAATGGAGTGATCACCTGCTTGCCTCTGGATCGTGTCAAGTCGCCACATGCCGCTGCCGAGATTTTGAGATATCATGCATGTCACATGCTTCGACCTCAACAAAGAGTTCTTCGGCGACACCAATAGCAGCCCGGTCTTGAACAATGGTTGCGGCCGCCAAATCGATGTCGATTCCCGCACGCTCCGCGACCACAGAACGGAGCAGAGAAGCCGTGCCGGAATCGGTTCCGTCGTCAGCTGGAACGAGGCCCACGCACACCGTCTCAACGCCACTCCAATCGGGCCAGATAAAGGTTAGGCCAATGGCCTGTCGCTTGAACTTATCCTTGAGTGTCCCGCCGCCATGCAGCACCTGGGCGAATGGATTGCCGAAAGCCGCTTCATAAATAACACTCCGTAACGACGTGCTTCAAGATTCGAACAACAAAACAACGATATTCAGCGTCCACCCATTCAAAGAGCGCCTTTCGAGTCATGAACGGGCACTTGCCTTTCCCGCGACCGACGCTGTAATACGCCTCAATTAAGTTGCGATGATCTTCGTCGTCAAAGGCGCGCTTGGAAAAAATCCGCTGCGACGAGTACACGTAGTGCCGAGCCGAGAACGCCATCTGGGAAGAGTGCTTTGCCTGGCTGGGCATGGCCATGAAGTATCTCGTAATACCCGATTTACCCTTCGAGGCTGCCACAACGCCCACGGCCGTCATAACGCCCTCCTTTTCTTGGTCTGTCTTCTGTTTCTTGGTGAGCTGTTGACGTCCCAGGTCGTCCTCCTCCGGATGCGCAACCTCGAAGTGGGCCCCAAGAAGGCTTGGTCGTCTGGCATGTGCCTTTCTTGAAATCTCTCGTCACCTTCAGGCGCTCCCATCACCGGATACACACATGCGTCGCCTTCCCACTGGTCAACGCGGTCAGCATCATTTTCCTTCAGTCGACGCACGCAGTCCCACACCTTTGAAAAACCTGGATGTTCGTCCACTTTTGCCGGGTGTGTTCCACGTCACAACATCGACGTCGCAATCGGCTCGTTCTTGTGAAGTTCCTTCTTCTGTTCCGGGTATTCCTCCTCCTCATCAACATTATCCTCCACCTCCAGGTAGCGCGGCTCGACTTCGCTTATCAGACGGGGTCCCGGTCAGGCCGTCAGCCAAAGTGAATGAACGTGAAGTGAACATTGGACTTCGGACGAAAATTTTCGGTGAAGTGAAGTGAAGTGAAGTGGACCAAATTCAGTGAACCTAGTGAAGTGAGCCCAGTGAATTCCCAACGCTGTAAATAATCTAACAAGTACCTCTAACCTTAGTTCCGTTGAATTCAGACAACAACAGAACTATAAAGATGAGGTGAGATGATCCTTTTTTCCAAACGCCCGGTGGGTGGGGGGTGTCTGCGGAGTTCACCAAGCCGAGGGAAGAAAAGAAACGAAGGAAGGTCCGGCACCGGAGCATGGGTACGACAGCTCAAGCACAACAACGAAACCGACGAGCAGCAGCAGCGCGGGGGTCTCGCCAAACGCGCTGCCACCCACCACAGCGTAGTAGTAGTGGCTGCGAGCGTGGTTGCGGCAGGCCTCCGGCCGCCGGTAAAGAGAGCGTCTTACCGTAGCGACCTGTTTTTTCAGGACTTGCAAGCATTTCTTGACTCTCTCGTCATCCCAGGCTATAAAACGTGCTGTAGGGCGTGCGGAGTTTCGGGAGACAGCGCGCGCGACGCCGCGTGCACGCCACCAGTTCGACCCAACTACAAACACGGCGTAGCATTGTGCCAAAAAGGATGCGGCCGCGCAGTAGTTACGAGACGTGTTGTCGCGGGTGCGCCGTCTCGGGCCGGCACGACGCGGGCTGCGCGCGGCCGCCGCGCCGCGGCTGCCCGTACTGCAGTTTTCCGAGCAAAAAAGGGGGGGCGTGCTGTCGCGCGTGCGAGGCTTCGCGCGGAAGAAACGGCCACTCAATTTTCGTCGCGCGTAACGAGGTCGTCGACGCGTGCGCGGGCGTGCGACTATTCTGCGCCAACTGCCTCCGCTTGTTGGGACAACTGCCTGGGGCCGGTTGGGCGACGGACCGGTGCTGCGCCGGGTGTGTCGCGGGCAAAACCCATGCCAGCAGCTACAATCGGCGGCTATCCTATTCAGCCGCCTCGAGGCCGGGGAGCGGGTCGTTAGCTCTTCGACTCGTGCTGCGCCGGACGCGGTACAGCGTCTTGGCCGCCGCATTGTTGGTGCACTCGACGCCGTGGCCGCTGCCCACAGCACATTCGTAGCAAGATGTCGCAAATGCCCCTCGCTGCTCACTCGCGGCGGCTGTATTGGAAAGCCGCAACGCATGCGACACCCGCACCGCGCGTCGTACTTCGCGGAAACGCAGACCCGTGTACCCAGGTCTTTTGTCGAGTCGCCAGCATTGCAACTCGACCATCTTGAGCAAAGCACAGGCGGCGATGACGATGTGCTCAGTCGCCGCAATCAATGAACCCACTTGCCTTGCGAGACCTTGCGCGCGCGTCAGCAAAACTCGAAGCCGCGAGCGACGTGCCGCGGGCGCAACCGTATGTTTGCTGGTATGACACAGTCGTCGTCGTGGGGGGACCTACGGCGCAGCCGTATTGGTGTGCTTCGGGCGCTGCGACTCGCGGGGTCTGGCGACCATTCATGGGCGTGGTGTTCTCACAAGCCTCGGCGCCGCCGACGCGTGCAACGTTACGCGCCAGCTTACCTCCAAGCATATCATCCCGCCCGCAAGGATGTTCTCGCTACCTTTCCCATCTACGCGCAGGGAAGCGCAACACTCGACTTCACTTTCGGTTGGCCTTGTAGTCGAGAAATGCTGCAGGCTCCGGCCGACGACGCGCGTATGCCCCGACCGTGCCGCAGCTAATTGCAGCAACAAATAACGTCATAGTGCGTTCCGTGATGGCTTTGAGACATTTTTGGTTCGCGGGGCGTTGCCCGATTGGCACTACTTCGTCTCCAGCGACGAACTCGCTCATACCACTGGTTTTACGGGCGCCCTATGTTCATGCCGAGGCACCGCCCCACCGCCATGCCACGGTGCCTCGCGCGTGACTTGCACTCCGAGCTCTCGGAGGCGCTGTATTCGATCAACGTCGCGGTGGGTGTTAAGGGCAGTCCCTCGCGCCTCGTCTTTGGCGTCCGCACGCATGTAGAGCTGTTTCCCAAGCAAGTCATCATCGAGAGCTCGACACGCGAAATGACCTCAACCGGCGGACGGTCGCGCACAAGCTCGCCCTACCTCTTGCCGGTCTTTGAAAATGTCATGTTAAAGTTATTATCTCAGCAGTCTTGGCGGTCTACGGCCCGGCCGGCCTCCCTCGCACACCCTTCAATTCTCAGCTGGCGACATCCAAGCTAGCGGCGAGGAGCTCGGCCTGGAGAAGTGTGCGGCGTTCTGTCCGGCGCTTGGCGCGGGTGTCCCTCAACCAAGTCGCGCCGGACAGCAAGCGCACTCTTGCGGGCATTCCTGCTGTTGCCGACGAATCGTCGTGTTAGGCGCGCTCATCGGGTCTGACACCCACGGGACTCTCATATCCTTTCCACTACGCACGGCGCGATGTTGATGATCTAGTGAGCTAATTGAACACTATTCGCACCCAGAACCTCTTCCTCCAATTTTTTATGGACCCCTTTGTTGCTATCTACTGCACCCGCATGGACGACATTGCCGACGACGTGGTTTTCAACTTGGTCGTCACCGCCCTCGGAACCGAGACAAGTCGTGTCTTTGGCGCCGACGACATAGTCATCCAGCTCCTCCGTCTTGAATCCTACGCGAGCATCATCCGCTCTCGCGCCGACATCAGCGTCGTCGGTACGGCGGTCTCAAAACTCCCGCTCAACTTTGACCGCTGCAACTCGGCGGGCGCTGCTGTGGTGCCTGAACATCACCTCGGCTTGATTCGATGCTGGGCACCGTTTCTTTCGGAGCCGGAAATCAGATGCGCCACTGGCGCTGCCTTCTCCCGACCCCGCCTGGCCTGGGCCAGCAAGTCAATAGCTTTCCACGGCGGCGTTGGCACCGGTGACCCCGCCAACGTCCAGCTCGTCAACGGTCCCCTCGCCCGCGAGTTCCTTTTCTCGGGCGTCATCGCAGGGTACCCGTCCGCCCCGAGCTCGTGTCTCGGGTAGCTGCCCTCTAACGACAGGCGGCCTCGCTTTTGATCGACGATGCCCGTAGGGTTGCGGCATCCTCTTGGGATAGCTTCTTCACCAACTTACCTCGTAGCTCGCGGTTCCACCAGATGCTTCACGTGCTCAATCCTGCTGGGCTGAGAATTCCCCCTAATACTACGGCCATCCTTTTCCGGCGTGCGAGGGCCTGGTGGCTACGCGCATTCTGGGCACCGATGCACTTCTTGACGCGCACGGCCAACAACCCTCACCCACACCCGCCTTTTCACAATCGCGACTAAGCGCGCACAGTTTGACACGACCGCGTGCCATCTCCCTCTCTCTTTCTCATCGTCGCCTCCCACAGCGAAGCTGCTGTCCCCGTTCTGCTCGAATCTTCGGCATCTTTGCCGACATTGTCGCTCCTTCCGTCCGCTCGTGACTCTACGGCCGGTATCGCGGCAACTTTTTTCGTTGCCGCGTCGTACCCAGCATCGACGTCGCGCTCGACCGTGAGCACGTATACGACCTCAAGACGCTCTTCTGGGGCACAATGTATCTCGTCAGCGCCCACCATTCCCACCCCTATCAATACAAACACGCCGCTCAAGTCCATAGAAACTATGTTCACCAAGCATCGACGACACCCTCGCGCGGGCCGGCGCCCTGCCGCCACCCAGTTCAATGGGTCCCATGGGAAACAGCGATTGCGCAGCTACGGTACCGCCGATGGCCACATCCTCGGCGCCTCCGGCAAGCTGGTGTGGCGCGCCAAACGCTCCAACACACCCCTGCTTGACACAGAACGTCGAGCGGACGCGGATTTGGCAGCAGCTGCGCCAACAACGTCACCGAAGCCACCGCCAGCTCCGCAGCATCTACCGGAAGTGGATTCTGGCAGTGGCATTGGGCCGGACTCGCTGCGCCCTCGCAGCCATCAGCTCGTTGCTGCCTCGGCCAGCCTAGCCCAACCTCGGCCGCCCGAGCCCCGCAGAACGCCACGCTCCGTCGCACGCAAGTCCAGCGGGAGGACGCGTACGACCTCCGGGCTGGCTCTTCCCTCTCTTCGCAAGCCCCCCGGCTCAGTGGTGCATCGGCCTACGTGATGCCCTCAGTTTGTGATGATGCCCTGTTTTCGGATCCAACCCCCTCCTCCTTTTCCAGTCCTAGGATTGCAGCTCAGTGTTGATTCTTTGACCCTGAAAAGCCATCAAGCCATGACCTGTACTTAACTTAACTGAACTCAACCACTTGAACTTGACATGCCCGCCCCTTCGGGTAAGGGGTTGACATGGCCCCTTGACTTGCGGGCTCGCACGCGCATTCCGCGGCTAATATAGGCGCGTTCCCGGCCGAGGGCTTCTGCAAGCGCGCCTTGTCCGTTGGCGCCGTCATACTCCCCGCGTGCGCATATCTTGGCTCAGAGGTGCGGAGACCGACACGGCCGTCGTCATGCGCACCAACGGCCAGTTCCTGGAATGGGGCCGTGCCAAAATTGGCAACAAGCAGACCCGCGAGATTGTCATTCCTGTCTTTTTTGGCCGCTTTCCCCGCATTTCCTCTGTAAAACGCCCCAATCATGACTTGACCATTATTGTGCGCGGTACCGGTCAAGTGCACTACTACTACTTGGCTTGACTGGGCCCAAAGTCAACTCGATGTATTTGCTCTTTATTAGGTCAAGAATCAACGCTGTTGCAGAATCTTGAATATTCAACGGTCTAGAATCATCGGAAGAGTATCGGAAGTGTCCTGAGTCACGAACAAGTCAAGTTCCGCGGAATCTGTAGTCGTCCTCGCTGCCCCCTTATTTATAGCTGTCGCCTTTAAACAGCACCCACCCCAATCTTAGCAGTCGACCAGTCGACCTTGAAAAACCACACACTCCCGCTTTTAGCTCTCGACTCTTAAAAAACACGCGCGCGGAATTCTGACGTCGAGCACAGTAGAGAAAGACTAGCATGAACACTCGCCATCAATGGTTGCCCCTCCGGCGATCACTCTGCACGGCGTCCCCAACCCCTGCGCGCACACACACGCGCCCCCCCCCCTCTTAGCAGTAGACCCATCTATAAAAAACACTCGTCATAAGCTCCACAGTCCTGGAGAACGACTTGCTTGAGCGCGCTGCGATAAAAGTTTGTCGGACTTGCCGTAAGTCGTGCGTTCTCGGTCGCGAGAAATGTGGCGAAAAACCTAACTTAAATTTACTGCGGGCGACGCGGCACCTCGCGAGCGACTGCCCCACGTGCAGCGCTCGGACGTCTTTACTACCGGCGACACCAAGCCGCCCCCCGAACCTTCGACGATCAAGTTACTGTGCAGTAGAGGGGCTCGACTCCTGATAGCGGCAGGGTGGCAACGTTCGTTGTAAACAGACGCAGAGGCAGCCGTTGTTGCAAACTTTGAGCAAGGCGCAGGCGTTTGCTTGGTCGCCTGAATCGCACGACCCCGCTCGTCGCCGCGGCTTGCACGCGCGGCTACAGTACAAGAAGCCGCGAACAACGGGCTACCGTCTGTTCGGCATCGCGCAGTCGTCGTCGTCGTCGTCGTCGTAGAGGCAACTCCGGCGCGGCGGCCGGTGTCGTGTCGGGTCCCTTGGAACAAGCTCACGCGCGGCGGCAGCACGTCTTGCTCGTAACACCCATTATGTAGACGATGATCACGTTTCTCCTCGCTAAAGGCGGGCGCCGCCTCGCCTATACGCCGAAATTGTTTCGTCGCCGGCGGAAGTCACAACGGGGGTGATTGGTTTGGGCAAGAAACCTTAGTAGTCGCGTCCCACCGCTCCCACGATTTGCAGTTGGGGCTGCTAAGATTCCTAAGAAGCCACATCACAGGACGTTTTCAAAGATACTGCGTCAGAACTTGAAGCACTTGGCGGTGCTCCCCCATACTTGAAGTTCGAATGAAGGCGACGAATTTTACGTCATAGTTTGAAGCCGCCAGAGATTGGCGGTGTCAAATGTGTGCTCCAACGGTCGAGAAAAAGGCATATCGGCAAGTGCCCTGCATCATGAACCACTGATTCTCTGAACTATCCTGCGCCAGAGACTAATGGAGCAGCATGCTTGGCATGAATACTCGTCGAGCTCGTCGAGCGCCTCAATCCTGGAGAACGACTGGTGTGAGCGCGGCTGCGGCTTTCGTGCGGCGAAAGGACATCGGGCTTGCTGCAGGTCGTGTGAGCTCGGTCGCGTGAGATGATGTGTCGAAATTTTTTTTAACCCCGTTTTGCTCCAGTCGACGCGCGATCCCTCGAGCCACTGCCCCACGTGCAGCGCTCGGGCGCCGTTGTTGACTCCCCAAAAAGTGAAGCGGACTGTCGACGAGCACGTGGCGCGGTTGGCGCGGTGGCAAGGCTCGACTCCCGATCGCGTCGCGGTAGCGACGGCGCTGTCGGCGGCGTTCGAGCGGCGCGTGTCCGAGTCGCTCGCGCGACCGCTCACCAAGGTAAAGCGCGCCCAGTGTCTAGACGACGACGAAGTATGGTGGTGAATGGACCGAGAGCACAGGTCATTTCGTTTGCTGCCAAGGTCTCTCTCGAGGAGGCGCCGTTCGTCGAGAGACTCCGATCTGGCGTTAAGGGCAAAGTGCGCGTCTCGCAGGCCGATTGTGCGCGCGTGCTGTGTCGAGCCCTGTTTGGCTTGGGCGAGATATCGTTCGAGCGATGGTTTTCGCAAGGTCAACGCGAGAAGATCAAGTGCCTCGCGGTATACCTTTCGGCGATCAAGGGACGGTGGAAGCCAAAATGGACCGGACGGACCCTCGAGGTCGTTCGCAAGATAGTCGGTCAGTTCGAGCCAGCCACAAACACGGGGGAATTGTCGGGTTTGAAGATCGTGCCCAAAGGGAGCATCGAGGGCGCGAGCGGCCTGCGCGCCGATTTCGCGAATAAAGAGCTCGGCGGCGGCGCGTTGGGCCGAGGATTGGCCCAGGAGGAAATATTGTTTGTCACTCATTTCGAGCTCCTGGCGTTCATCCCGCATTGTGACGCCATGGGCGCAGACGAGGCGATCGAGCTGCGAGGCGCCGAGCGCTTTGCCGACCACACCGGCTATGGATCGGACGACGGCGAGCGCGCGCGCCCGTTCGCGTGCGGCGGGCCGTATCGCGATAAGCGCGCCGATACGGCAAGGTTTGTCGCGCTCGACGCCACCGACTATCGAGCGTCGGACCCACTCAAACAACACGAGAAGCATCACGTCGATCGCGAGCTCCGCAAAGTTGTCGCCGCGTGTCAGCCCGTTGGCGACGCGGATGCCGAACCCTTCGCCACCGGTAGGTAGGAAGGAACGCGCGCCATAATTTTTATTGTTGTTACGCGTTCGTCAGGCCAATGGGGCTGCGGAGTGTTTGGTGGCGATCCTCTCCTCAAGGCCCTCATCCAATGGCTCGGCGCCTCAATCTGCGGCCGCGCGGTTCACTACTTCGCCTTCGCGGATAAGCGCGTCGCCGCGCGACTGGAGGCCGTCGTCGCCGACCTCCGAGGCGCCAAGATTAGAGACCTCTACTTTGTGCTCACCACCCTGCGCACTACCTACAATATCCACGACCAAATTCGCCAGGCGTTGCTCCTTGACGTCCTTCAACGGCCACCGACGTCAACGTCCGCGGAACAACAACCGCGTAAGGAACGGCCGCAGAGTAGGGCAATCATCAACAGTCTCGCCTTCTGGCGATCTCCCGTCTCCGCGAATGACGACGTCGAAAGTACTACCAAGCCCCTTCAAGACGACACCATCGCTGCCACGACGAAGGACGACGACGACGCTGCCCCGGAGGAAGAAGAAGGGCATAGGACCGGAGCACCGCCGTCGCGAGCGTCGGCAAAGATTCCGGAGACGATTATTATTACTGAAGATTCCAAGACGCCGTCACGCTCATCGGTAAGATTTTCGAAGATTGGTGAAGGACGAAAAAAATCGCCGCCGCGCGCCTCGGCGAGTTTTCCGGGAAAGTTTGATCAAGGACGGAAAACAACTACGCCGCCGCGCGCCTCGGCGAGTTTTCCGGGAAATTTTGATGATCAAGGACGGAAAACGCCGCCGCGCGCCTCGGCGAGGTTGCCGGGAAATTTTGACGAAGGACGGAAAACGCCGCCGCGCGCCTCGGCGAGGTTGCCGGAAAGAATTGATGAAGAAGAAGAGATCGATCCAGCCGCGACCACAAAACAACCTGTGCTGCCAGAAGATTTTCCATCTGCGACAGCAACGACGACGACCAAGAAAAAGAAGAAGGCTAAGAAGAAAAAGACTCCGCTCCCAACGCCGACACATTCTGACGACGATGATGATGATGACGATGATGATGATGACTCAACCTCTTTCTTTGGCACCAAATGGACCCCGTCGTTTTTCTTCTAGTTTCGGAGGTCTCTCGACGTCGGGTGATGCTGGCGTGCGTGCGATATACCAGCTCGGCACTGGCCTCACCCTCACCAAAATTTTTTCCGACTCCTGGGGTGGCTACATTTATACCACAGCCGCCTGCAAAGTTATCCCCTGGACGCATCCAGCACTTTCCCCTTTCTTTCATGGATCTAAAGAGGGTGTCGTCTGTCGCATAGACAGGAGGAGTCACCCTCCTTTTGAGGCTAAATGAGTTGGCCAGAAGCGAAAGACGTTTCATTTTTGGGCGGGATTTTGGAATAGAAAAAATCTCGCGACGATCAGGACTTGAGCTCCGACTTGGGCCTCCGGCGGATTCCGGACTTTGACTCTCTGTCTACCTTGTGCCGTGGTGGTGGTGGCCGTGGGTCGGGGGGCTTTGAGGCGGTGCGTCCCATCGATGAGCGCAAGATAGACACAACTTTTTTAGCATCATCGTCTATGCGGAACTGGCAGTGATATGGACGGACGGACGGACGGACTCCTTTTCGATGCGAGGCTTGCTGTAGGCGGTGAGCTTGGTGACGGCCCCTCCCAAGAGTGATGACCATCAATGCGGAACCGTCGCGCTGCTCGAGGGATTGGTCACGCGCGATCAATGTCGAGGTGAATAAAGGGAACGAGTGTGTCTTTAAACGTCGACAACGAGTGTGTCCCTGATCGCCAGATGGCCAATGGTTAACACATGACAACAGGTTGCTGACACTCAGAATGAACGAATTATGGTTTGTGGCGGCGACTTCGAAAAAATGGGCGAATTATTAATGTAAATGAACATAATATCGCAGCAAAAAGGCAACAACAGGAAATTTCACTTCACCCAAAAAAAAAAAAAAAAAGGTCAGGTCTGTCCGTTGCACGGAGGAGCTCTGATTCTAGACCCCAAGGCACGCACGCAGGCCCGCCTCGCGTCGCGTCGCCCAAGTTCCAAGGAAAGGGCAGAGAGAATAGACGAAGGGGGTGTTGCGCATACCGGGGGTGCCCCGATTCGATTCGATTCGATTCGATTCGATCATCAAGAGGAGTGGGCCCAGGAGCGTAGGAGATAGATCGATCGATCCCCACAACCACAACACCACCACCACCACCACTAGGCTGTTGTTGTTGCTGGTTACATGGAGGCTTTGAGCTGGGCGATCTCGAGTTTTGCCTCGATGAGCATGGCCTCGAGCTCGGACTCGTTGCTGGAGGCGGCCTCGAATTGTCTTTCGCGGTCCTCGAGTTCGGCTACGCGTCTCAAGGCTTGGGTGTCGCGGCTCGAGGAGGCGAGTTGCGCGTCGTCGGCACGCTTGGAGGCGAGGGCGAGGGCGCGGCGGAGGGGCTCGAGTTGGGTAAGGAGGGCGTCGAAGGCGGCGGTCATCGCGGCGTGGCCAGAGTCGGAGGCGGCAGCCTGGCGCCAGGCGGCGTCGACCTCCTGGGAGGCGCGGCGGTGGCAGGCGGAAAGTTCTTCCTTGGCAATCGCGTGCAATTCGCGGAGTTCGGCCGTCTGAAAACCGTTGGCTTCGACCCGGGCGAGGGCGGCGGCCTTGGCGCGGCGCTCGAGGGCGAGGGCGCGGCGCGCGCACCGCGCTCGAAAGGTGTGGAGCACGAAGCGCAACGTTATTCTCGCGACGCGGGCGGAGGCGCGCGCGAGCGCGGTGGCTGGATCGGCCGGACGGAACCGAAACTCCGAGAGGGGCGAGGAGGTAGCGTCGTCGTCCTCCTCCTCTCGTCGGCGGCGGGTCCGCGCGAAGCGACTCGGGGTAGGGGTCGAGGACCTCCGAGGTCGCCCGGCCGTCGGAGGGGCTTTGGCGCGGGCCGCGAGGCGGATCCAGCCGAAGAGGAGGACTGCCGAGCGGTAGGCGCGGATTCGCGTCGTGACGATCGTCTTCAAGAGGAGCTGGCGTTCGCGAAGCTCGTGAGCCCGGAAGAGGGCCCGGTGCGCGCGGCGCGCGTCCTCGTCGTACCACCGGCCGCGCCCGAGGCTCCGCCACCGGGTCCAGGCTCCTCGAAGCGCGCCTCGCCGAGCGCGCCTCGAGAAGGCCCGCGACACGAAGAAGAGAGCGTACCTCGCGAAGCGCTCGTCCTCGTCGTCCGACCGGTCCCGTACCCGGGGTTCGTCGACGCTCGACGACGACGACGATACCGCGGCGATCTCGTCGTTGCTCCGCTTCCTGCCTAGCTTCTGCTCGATCGTCGACCGCCATCGCCAGAACCGCGACGCGAGGGTTCGGTTCTGCCTTCCGCGCCACGCGGCCCGCACGGTAATCGATACCACGACCTCTCGCGCGCCGCCCGGTAAGCCTTCGTGTTTTTCGATTCTTGGCTCCTCGGGCGGCTCGGGGTCCTCTATTTGGGGGAAGAGGCGCCGCGACAAGCTGGGGGTGCTTCCGTCGGGCGGGACGGTCGCGAGAAAGTCCGCGAGCGTGTTCTTCCGCTTGCTCGGTTCCGAGGAGGAGGCGGAGCTCGGCTCGTCGCGGGGCGACGGCGTCCGGCTTCCGTCCGCCGCGACGCGCGCGACGAATTCTGCCAGCGTGTTCCTCCTGCTCGGCATCGGCTCCTCCTTTTGTTGCTCGGGCGTCGTCGCCTCGAAATCCCTGAGAAAGGCATTGAGTTTGTTCGACGTCTCGAGCTTGAGGGGGGCCTGCCGCAGCTTCTCGAGCGGGGGTTGCGTCTCGAGCTCGAGGGGGGGCGGCTGCCTCGTCTCGACGGCGGGCGAAGGCTTGAGTGGCTCCAGGAAAGGAAGCGTCCGCGTCGAGGAAAAAGCGGGAGAGAGGTTCGAGTCCTCGCACTTCTCCTCGTCGTCCTCCTCCTCCGAGGCTTTGAGGTCCGAGCCCTCGGAGCCCTCCTCGTCGTCGTCGTCCGAGGCTTCGCTCGGCGTCTCCTCGCTCGTCGTCGTCGACAAACGCCGACGGGGCCCACGCCAGGCCTCGAAATACGCCCTCACGCGCCGCCGCGTGAGGATCGTCTCGAGCCCGCGCACCTATATATTATTGACGACGTCTGGAGCGTCGTCGCCGCACGAGAACCAACTCACGAAGAGTCGCCGCTGCAGCGGAGAGACCGCCGGCGCGTCGCGCCGTCGAATGTACGCCTCCCATCGAGCCTCCTCAAACGACCCCGACGTGACGGTCGGATTTAGAACGAGCCTTGTCGACATAATAATATTACTGATCCATAGTCTCGTCGAAATATCTCCTCAAGGAGAACCCGACCACCTCACTGATACATACCTTTAATTATTTAATGACAAGAAGGTTCCAAATTTCCCCTTGGTTGATGTACTAGAGGGCGGCGGCGGCGCCACTCCATTCCACTCCACTCCATTCCATTCCATTCCCCGACGAGAGAGAGGCCTTCGTCCCTCCTCTCCCCGGAGAGAGAGCGAATGTGAGACTCATTTACTTTTCTTCGAGGTTTATGCTCGTGCCGAAGCGCGCGTACAAGTCGGCCTTGAGGACCTTCTGCCTCGTCTCGATCTTTCCGATGGCCGCATTGTGCTCTTCCATGTCCGCCTGGAGCTTTTCCTGCATCGTCTCGCAGTACTCGTTGGCGTAGTCTTCATCAACCTCGAGAAAGGCCTCGCCGCCGAGCATCAACTTGACGTTCTGGCCGTCGCCCATCGCGAGCTCGGTTGTCGCGTCCTCCATTTCTTCGATCATTTTCCGGAGCGCGTCGCGGTCGCTTCGTCTCTCGTGGAGCTTGGCGTTGAGCCGACCGAATTCGTTGATTTTCAGCTGGTCTTCTCGTCGGACGTCGGCCTCCTCCATTATTATTACTTTGTGAGTGCGCGGGCTATTATTATTAATTTGGAACCGAACAGCTTCGAACGTCTTTTTTAACGGGCCAAAAAATAACTAACTAACTAACTAACTAACTTCAGACCTCTCCCGAGCATGGGAGCCAGGCCGGACCGACAGGAGCCAGTCCGGAATCACGGGCCTGTAGACGAGGAGCGCCGAAAGGTCGGTCGGCGGAGAGTGACCATCAAGCTTGTCGCCATGCGACGAGGAGACCGCGATGTGACTGACAACCAACTCGTCGATAACCTTCCGTCTTCGCCCCCCGGCCATACCCCGTCCCACTGTGAACATTCCGGCTGCCAACCGGCCCGCCCGGGAGGCGAATAGGTGCCAACCTACGCCGGGAGGGCGGATGCCCTCGCAAGGCTCAGGATTCATGAGGCACCGTCCTCCATCGCAACCATGCGGTCGGCGATCAGGGAAAAAATAATTTCGTTTTATTTCATTTTAATATCGTTTCGTTTGTATTTTTTCAATTTTCGCTTTGAAAAAAAAAATCCTTTTGGCGCGTCAGTACTTTTTTGAGAGGCGGTTGCGTCGACGAAGGCGTGGCCGCAAAAAGAGCATCGTCGCGGATCAAGGGACCTACGAATTCCGAGAATCAAGCGACGACGAATTCTTGTGCGGCACATGGTGCTGAGAAATCTGCTGCCTCTTACCCTTATCCGTCCGTTGAGAACGTGACCTCTTCCTTACCCTTCTTCTTCCTTTCTACACAATCAAATAGTCCTCTGATTTGTGCCTACGCTCATCATCATGGTCTAGCGCGTCCCGAGGTATCTAGCACTATACACTTTACCTTTCTCGTGTAGTTCTAGATGCCGCCTGTCGTGTTCTGAGGATATAGGGAACATACCTTTTCATTCCCCGAATTAACTACTTCCAGACGTTCACGATGAGACGGGATGGTTTCCCAGGTTAGTTACCACTGCTTGCTAAATGCTCTGCAGGTTATGGGCCCAGGCGGGTCCCTGAGAAATCATGTGTTAAAACGTGCACGTAACCTATGGGTATTGGGTCGTTACCGCGCCGACCTAGCCTCGCCACGAAAACACACTTGTAAATACAACGCCATTACCACTGGGCTGTATATAATATTTTTTGCACACGTGATCGTGTAGCCTTGTGTGCACCTGTTTTATAGCATCGTATTGTCATGTCAATGTTGATGTGTGTGTAATTGGCTAACCTGTACTCTTGCACACATGTTATGGAATATTTTGGGTACGTCCACTCGTACATTACATGGCAATGCACTTAACAAGCTCCTTGAGAGCACCAAAACGAACCAGCTGCCTGAGTGACTACGCTTAGCGACACTACTCTGGACTCACAGCTTGCACAGTCGTCATATAGACACATTTTCCATCGAAAAATCGATGAGTGTACATAGACACCGACAGACAGACCCCCTTAGAATGTCTAGACAGTGTCAACTGCGTGACTGAACCCACAGGTTCCCCGTCAACTGCTATGGCAGAACACGCAGCACGAGCCGCACCCAAGGCGATCACAGGTGCGGATATATTGAAGCTCGAAGCTCCTGTAGCTGAGTTTCTGAACCCTATTTTTTTTGGCATTTCACCAACGAAGCTTTCCCCCACTTACCTGATGCAGAAGTAGCTCAGCTAGCTACTGTCTGTTACGACTATGAAGTCAAGGCATTACGTCCTGAAATCAACGCTCGTTTCTTAGAAGAGGAACGAATCTTAAATCGCGCGCACCCGAAGGCATTAGCTTTCGACACTCGTGTTCGTGCCCCGGTTACCATATTTTCGTTAACTGCAGCTGACTGGCACACTTACCAGAACACGTACGCTACTTTCTTTCATACTTACTTCAATCTTGAAAGTGTTGGAAAACCGGCACTTGCGGCCTGGCCCGCCATCAATGAGATATACAACAAAAGCTATTTGCCCAACAAGGCTCGAGCTATTATGCTCATCGCCTTTAGTCACTACGAGTCTGTTACGACTACTGATGTGTCTTATTTGAAACAGCAATTTAACTCTGTTGTTTATAATCCTAACTGGTATGTCCATGTATTTATCGAAGCTGTCCTAGCATTTAGGCAAATCTCTTACCAACTTAACCAGGAAGAGACTGACCTTCAATTCGACTTTGGCACTCTTTGCAGAAAAATCTATGAAGAGATACATCGGCATTATGCCGATAATACCAGCAACAACCGCTACGATCGTGGTTGGGTAGATTGGTGTTATATGTACGAAACCCGATCTTCATCTCGACCTGTACCAGAAGCTGAACGATTGTGTCACCCTACCAACCCAAGCTACATTTTAGAATACGCATTAGACCTTTACAATGTCGTATCAAATGGGTCGAACAAAAGACGCTTAGAACGCCCTGTTTCTTGGCAACCCTATGCCGAAGGTTTATCATCTCAACCAAAGCCAAAGTTACTCCTTACACATACTTTGGACTCATCGGACAAAAGTCTGACTCAAACTGCTAACACACTCGCCTTCATCACTTCGTCCCAACCTGGTACATCTTCCACGTTTAATGCTAGACGCTTGCGTAACTCTAATGATGCTCGCCAGCCTTTCTCTCGCAGCGATTTATCGTATTATCGTCCTGGTGATTCTTACGTCACCAAGAAAACTGCCGGACAGTCCCATGACCGTCCAATTTACCCCCGCACTTTTGACAGGTCCTCTCGGTCTAACATGAAATTATTAGATCGAACAAACCACACCTTAAACACCCTGCGAGAACAGTGTAGCGAACTCACGAAGCATGTGACAGATAATGATACCACGGCTCAGCTACAACATAATATCAACAAGTTATTTGAGACTTTGCTACAATCAGCCGATATCCTGTCAACAACATCTACTGAGGACAACAGTAGTTTACTTCGTCTAAACGAACAGCTCATGTTTGCAGAAGACATCATTTATGATGTAGACGTTCATCTATCCTCGACCGAAAAGTCGTTAAACTACGTGGGGCCACAACACCATACTGTCGTTACTGCTCCCACCCCAACAACAACTCCTCCTACTACAAACACACAGGGCAATCCTTCCAATACTGCGTCTAACCTCTTTACCGCTTCCGCCATCTCGACTTTACCACCAGCATTATTGTCCTCGCTATCTTCACTGGTCCAATCTGCCCTCAACCTACCACCACAAGCCGAAACCAAAAGGGATGCCGATCATACCTCTCTATCGTCATTTGACGAAAAGCACGGCATGGCTGATGAGGCTGACGAGCCATCACCACCTGTTCAGCCGATCATTATTCCACCGAATCTGCTATTGCTGAAGAATCTTCTTTACCGCCAGTCTCTCCACTACTTGCCCACATTCGGAAAAAACGCCTTCCTCACCAACTACATGAAGGTAAACAGTGTCCCTCCACATTGCTCTTTTCTATATTTTGACTCTTGTGCTACCATCTCATTGATGTCCACCTACGATTTCGCTATACCCAATCATATAATACCATTGGACTCTACGTACGCTCCGATTGTTATTCAGACGGCAACAGGACAACAACGGGCATCACACATGATGTTAACACGCAACATCGTTATTCCCCTACCAGATCATCCACAAATTGGCTACGTTAAGATCGACTTCGCTTTATGTCTTCAACCAGTGCATGACCGACATCTCGCTATCCTGAGCATGCTCGAATGGAACCAGACCAATCTTACCACCGTGTTCAACGATCGAGCTGAGCCAAAGCTCAGCGCTGTCACGAGCCGCATAGACAAAGATGTACGTATACCCATACACTATGTCGCAGCTAATTTGCCCGCTCTCCCTTGTATCACTTACAACATCGCGCGCGACAAGCGGCTGGAACTTCGCTCCCTTGCATTTCCCCTCAAGCGATACCATGAAAACAGGGAGCTACTGGCATACTACAATTACCTACTCCAACGAGTTTTACCAGATCGGCCGTGGATTCGCCCTTTGGTTCTCAATCTTCGGAAACAGAACAAATTTGTTCAGCAAAATACGCAGCCATTAAGTTGACTACTCGCACGGCCAGTTTTTCTCTCACAAGAGTCCAATCTCCGCAAACCCTCTGTCATGTTACTTTGTTCTGGTTTGTCAACTCCGGCGTTCCTGTCTCAAGCCACTAATGACTTAGGCTTAAATATCAATGTAAAAGTTGTTGTTGAGTCTGATGATACGCTTGTTCGTATGTTACGCCACCGTTTTCCTACTGTACTATTATTTGAATCTCCCCCCGCCTTTATTAACCATCTTCACCTAATCTCACCCGAGGAAAGGCGCACATTCTATTGTGATATAATTGAGATCACTCCTCCCTGCACAAACAGGAATTTACTCAAACAACAAAAGTCAGAAGACTTACACAGCCTGCTGGACGATTCTCTTTTCGACAGCATGCTATCTGTCATCAAGCTACTCCAGCCCTTGGTACTACTGGCTGAGATGACGCCTCCGCATAAGTACTGTCATCAAGACCACATCACAGTGGCCAACCTTATCTATGCTACTCTTGATTACTGTGTCGATGTTGTTGATAGGTTCCCGACCTACCTATGTGGCGACTACCAATCTAGAGAAAGGTGGATATGCGTCGCCCGCAGATATTCTACTGGACCAATTAAACTATCATCGTGGCCCATCCTCCATCCACGCCCCTCCCTAAAGATCGTGGATGATCTACAAGCTATTCCCAAGCGCCTTTGGCTACCTAACCACATAACCAAAGACTGGATCCGGGTGTTCCCCGATCCTCCATACATATCCATTCCTAAAACGTTTGCACCTTACTCTCGCACAGGTTCTGCTCAGCTTACTATGGCTGACCTTGAATCCCTCAATATGTTACTACTTCGCCTTCACTCACAACAGGCTCACGAGCAACGTACCCACTCTGTTCAACCCGAGTGTACTTACCATCAGTTGTGCTTTAAACGCTCCTCTATGGAGACCTTACCCAATGCAACACATCCTATACACGTCAATATTTTTACTAACTAACTAACTAACTTCAGACCTCTCCCGAGCATGGGAGCCAGGCCGGACCGACAGGAGCCAGTCCGGAATCACGGGCCTGTAGACGAGGGGCGCCGAAAGGTGGGTCGGCGGAGAGTGATCATCAAGCTTGTCGCCATGCGACGAGGAGACCTCGATGTGACTGACAACCAACTCGTCGATAACCTTCCGTCTGCAATATTTTTACAATCCTCTATAACGTGTTCGCAAGCATACATCCTAACTCACCCACTCCTGTGTCCTATTACATGACCGTTTTCGAAACTAACCAACCGTCACACAGGTTATTACTTACAACCTCATCAACATCACACAACTCCTACTTCTTAACTGGTGGCCACCATTCCGACGGCAACCTCACCACAGAGAACGCCACCACCAACCAAAAGACCCCCATCAACGCCTTTGGGAGCACGTATACGTTCACTGCTTCCGACATTCCCCGCGACCGGGACAGGTCCATATATCTGGAGCCGTTTATGGGTTACTTGTGGATAGTCCAAGCCCTTCCCCAAGTTGGCTCCGCTACCACCTATGGCACCGCCATACAAAACCTCGTGTCCAAATGCGCTCTCGTGATGCCTGGCTGCCTTACCTACAAGGCCACCGACAACTCTTTCGATTACAAGGATTCTCTTTTCGCTCTGGAAGATCATCACCTATCTCATAGTCGCTATATAGGGTACCTTCGTGGAAGTGACCGCAAGCTCGGCTCTAAAATCCACTCAATGCTTGCTCCATTGCCAACCGTCCGAGGGTATGCCAGTATTATTTTACTCGACCCTCGCAACGGGAAATTACGCTACCCCACTCGACCGGAGTTGATTCGTGCTAACAACCACACCAAACAACAGGAATCTTTCCTCTTGTCTCTACGCCATGACCTTTGCTGTGACATGCTCAGCAATGCTCTGCCTGCCGGTACGTACAGCACTCTGTACAAGCACCTTTCGCTCATCGTCGCCGATATTAAATCCCTTATGTTGGACCCTACCTTCCAACATACTGCTGCCGTGACGAAGAAATCCTATGTATCCAATTTCATGACCGTTGACCAAGCCTCCACCACGTGCAGCACAGATATCTTGTCTTTGGCACAATCTTTTATGCTGTCTATTTCCAGCAACTGCCTGACCGAAATGTCGTTAAACTATATGTCTTCGTCCTACGAAGATACTCTCGCTACTTGTGATGATGAGGATGCACCTCCAAGTGACCCTGCTGTGCACCAGGATGACGACGCACCGCCTTCCACTGCTTTAGACACCGAACTCAAGTTCGATGTTCGGCGCAAACGGCACATTCCCGCTCATCCAATTCCTCGTAAGTCCCTCGCACACGGATCCACCGAATATCTCAATGCCAAAGAACGTGCTAATCGCTTTCACCGCGTGCATTACTGCCCCGACAACGTCGCTGCCAAGGCCCCCAACGTACTTGCTCGCCCTGGATTCTCTGCTTCGGACATACCATATCGCGACTTATGCACCGACTGCATCGCACACAACAAGCGCCACCCGCACAAGCATATTTCAATGCGACCAAGCCTTCTTTTGAGCAAACCCACAAAGCCGGTGAAGTCTGGGCGTGCGACGGCGGCTATGTGACCATCCCATCCGAATGGGGAGGCTTCACACATATCATCGTCTTCAAGGAACTCATTTCGAAATTTCTCTTGGTGTACTTTACACGCACCACCAACGCCACGGAGTTCACTCAAGCTCTGGATTTTGTGTATGACTTCTGTCGTACACAACTCAATGTGCACATGCGCACCCTCTACTCCGATGCATTCAAGCCTTACTTTAGCCAGCACATTACCTCCCCGTACCGCGTCGATAAGGGCATTCAACTCATTGCCTTCCCGCCGTACATGCACCACTTTAACTTTGAAGTTGAGTCTGCCATCGGTTTCATCGCCTCCGCCTCCTCAACTCGCCTTCGTTCTCTCCTTAATGCTCACTATCGTGGCGCCAAGATCGTGGAACCCGCTATCATGTTCCCATGGGCGGTGATACACACCGTTCAAAGCTATAACCTTCTCCCGAACGCCACGCTCGAGCGCATTCATCATGCTATTCTGAGTCCGCAACAGCTACTCTACAACCAACTCAGCACTCCCCAACACGATATGCTCAAGATTTTTGGCGCTGAATGTTACCTCCTATTGGAGCCCCATGAACACCACAAGTGGGAACCGTGCCGCCGCAAATATCTGTATCTCTGTTGCGCCAACGCACAAAACCCGCTCGTCTCCCCACGCGTCGACCATCTCGCTGACGTCGTCCTCAACCCTGAAAACGGACAAATTCGTGTTTCGTCCAAGCTGCAATTCCTCTACATGTTGCAGCATCCTACTCCTGATCCTGAACTAGCTCCTCCGCCACACGCTCCTTCCGCGCCTTTCTCGCTCACACCCCACACCACTATGCAAGATCATGTCATTCAGAGGGGGACAAGGACTTCTCATCCTCAGAGGGGGCACTCCCCACCTCCTTCAGCTCCTCCTTCTTCGTCCCCTACTCCGGCCTCTTCTCCATCTTCTGACGCTTTTTGCACAAGATGACCTCATTCTTGTCCCAGGTTCCAAACAGCCTAACACTCGCAAGGCCACTTCTATGAAAACTATCCGAGCCCGGTTACAAGCGTCTACTATTGGTGCTTACAAAGCCGCTGGTGGCAAGCTCGCCGATTTCCGCTGGGATCTTCGCCACCACTTTCTTACGTTCAAGTCTCCCGCCCTCTCCGCCCTTCATCTCCGTGGTGGTATCCTCTGGTCTGCTATCTGCTCAGAGGGGGAACATGCGTTGTTAGCTCGTCTTCTTCTCCCGACTTGCCCGCTACCCGCACGTCGATGGTTACTTCGCCCACGCCAAGTGCGCATCCAGCATCCCAGCTGCAACCTAACTGCTGATGGTTCATAGCTCGTCTTTTTCTCCCGTTGCGTACTGACTTACTTGCCCGCTACCCGCACGTCGATGGTTACTTCGCCCACGCCAAGTGCGCATCCAGCATCCCAGCTGCAACCTTCTTAACTGCTGGTGGTTTACCTACGTGCCCTATTCCTCAGCCCCTTTTATCTGCGTTCACTGAACACGCTGCTGCCTTCGGCACTTCTTACAATATGCACTTACGTACCTGGCGCCGACCAGCTTTATTGATCACAACTCATCCGAGTTTGGCGCTACGTCTGCATCTCTGGCTGACTTGGAGGAAAACCTTCTGGTCTCTACAGAGTTTATCACCCAGGTCTTACGTACCGACCCTACTATCCATATCCAACTGGAATCTACTACTACTCCTACCGACGCTGTTCCCGCTTATCCCGAAGTTGCGCACACTGCCTCGACCGCAACGTCGCTAAACTATAATTCACCAGCCACTGTTGGTCCTGACGAATATAAGGTCCAAGAAGCGGACGTTTCCATTGACGAATATAAACTTAAGTGCCTCCACGGTTTGTCGCCTGAAAACAGGCACGCCTACCTCAAGGCCATCGCCAAGGAACTCCACGACATTATCCGCTTTGGCTGCTTCAAACTTTCCTTACCCGACGGTGTCTCTCGTCCTATTGACAGCAAGATGGTGCTGAAGATTAAAACAGACTCTGCAGGCAAATACGTTAAGCACAAGGCTCGCCTCGTACTACGTGGCTTCCTAGCATCTCTTGGCGCCGATTTCTTTGGTACCTTCAGCCCCATGGCCACTATGACCGCAATCCGGGTACTACTAGCTATTGCAGCATACAAGCAATTGCCTGTCTACCATGCAGACGTCCCGAACGCCTTCGTTCAGTCTGACATCGATGCCAATGTCTATGTTCAGTTACCAGACGGCATCAAGCTTATCGACCCCGATGACGCTAAGTACAAGGGCCGACGTCTACCGAAACTGCTGAAGTCACTTTATGGACTTAGGCAATCACCATCCCTTTGGAACAAAGAGATAGACGGCTTCTTCCGTAGCCTTGGTTACAAACGCCTGCATTCGGACTCTTGCCTATATGCTCGAGTATCCGCACATGCTAAGTTCGTCGTATGCAGTCTGTCTGTAGACGACATTGTTATTGTGTCCAATGACGACCCTCTTCGTACTGAATTACAGGATGCCCTCCACAAACGGTATGCTGTAGAGCAGTTTGAACCTGTCCATACCCTCCTAGGCATGCGTGTGTGTCGCACATCTGACGGCTCCATTTCTCTGGATGTGCAAGCCAAGCTGGATGAACTCTTCGCTGATCACCCAGTCTTGCAGCAACTGACCCCGCTTAAATATCCTATGTCATCGTCCTTCAAGTATAAAGATGGCACTCCCAGCACTGAAACAGAGTTGTACATCAACTCGCACTTTGCCACCCTCCTTGGCAAGCTGGTGTTCATGCAAGTTGCCTGCAGACCTGACTTCTCGCAAGCCTTGGGCAGATGTTCGCGTGGTATGCATGCACCCACGTATGTTCACGTCCAAATGCTAGAGCATTTGCTTCGCTACCTCAAGAAGCCGGAAAACCGCTCACTTCGCCTCTGGTTTCACCCTAAAGGTAATGCCATTGAAGCTCACCTTCGCACTGTCTCCGCTAATCGAATTGATCTATCCACTGTGGTCGACTACCAACCGCAGGATGTATCTACTGGACAGTTTGACCCCTTAGTTGCCATGGTTGACGCTGACAATGCCCCTTCCTTAGCACAGGAAGATAGGAAATCTACCACCGGGTTTGTCTTCTATCTTTTCAACTGCCTTATTGGTTGGAAAAGCAAACTTCAACCGATTGTCTCCTGCTCAACTCACGAAGCTGAGTTGATTGCCCTCAGTATTTGTGCTGATGAAGCTGTTTGGCTACGCAAGCTGCTGTTGGAACTCTCCTTTGTCGTCAACCCCACCTTCTACGTCAACAATGCTAATGGTGAGAACACCGCTGACCCTGTTGACTTTGATGACAATGACAACCCAATTGCTGAAGATATGCGCTTCATCAGAAGCCTACCTCTTTTGTCTGACAATGCTGCCGCTGTTCACACCTCTAATAACCCAGATGGGTCCTCTCGATCCAAGGCACTGTCGACCAGATGGTTCAAAATCCGTGAGTACATATCGCTTCAGAAAATACGAGTCCATCATGTTCCCGGCAAGCTGAACGTGGCGGATGGTTCTTACAAAGCCACTTGCTGCTGAGTTCTCCACCTTTCGCTCTCTACTCGGTATGCATCATGCCTCTGACGACAATCCTTTACAGGATTGAAGATGTCTAACCCTAGTGACCACAACGTCGTTAAACCAGCAACCTAGCCCTGGCCCTACCTTCTTTTGCCACATTTTTTTTGTACGTGTCGTGTGAGTGTCACTCATGTCTTTTTTTTGGCACTCCCGTGGCCGTGGCATCTCTCCAGTCGTTCGAAGGACAATTCCACGTTCGCTGCCCACGGCCGAGCCTTCTCCCAAGTTGGTTCACAAGCGACAACCCATAACCACTGTCACTCCTACTACCTCCCAGGCTGCTACTGTTTCACCGACACCAGCTGAGCCTGTTTTACTACAATCCTTAACATTCCAAGATGGCCTCAACATGGATTTTACCCTGATTGAACGAGGATTCTCTCTTTTTGAGAGCTTCCGTACTCCTGCTACGCCCTTTCTCTCTTCTGTTATGCGAGCGGAAATCTCTACGGCACTCAACTCGATATATGAATCTGCTGACTCTTTACTGTTTGTGGAACTTACGAGCTTCATATCTATGCGCCTACCCATTACTACATTTTGGGAAGCTGCTCCTGCTATTACTTCTATTGGCTGCTACAGAGGCCCCAAACGTGAACGTTTCATCCTGTCATCCTATTGTACGCAGTGTCTCAATGACTTAGGACAGCCCACATTTCCTGCTTCTACCACATATAATTCGAAGTCACAAGCACCTAGTGAACTCCCCACTGAAGTACTGAGTCACCTCAACACAGATGACCACAAGGAAAATTGTCATATTCCCATCTCAACTATCACCACTAACATTTGTTGTGCTTGTCACAACACCGATCAGGCGCCCATACAACCTAACGTATGTGCACGTAATGCTCCTTCCTTCCAACCCCCCTGTAATGGATGCTCAGCCGGTCATATACGCGCAACCATCATACGCACGTATAATTTGCCAAAGGAGCTACATGTTCTCTTGACCAGGAATCTAACGCAACACTCGTCACTTGCTCATTTAGTCTTATCAGTAACCGATGCAGCCACAGATTCCGCTACTCAACTACCATTGGCACTGGATCTTCGGCTTATTACTCAGATGCACCTGGAGCATCTTAACTTTCTTGTAACGCTTGAGCGAACACAAGCTCGTAAAACTCAGGCTATGTTCAAGGCCACCAAATACCACCATGTGATTCATACTGTTATCCAATCGTGGGTACAACACCTTGACGACTACGTATCATCCTCAGACGATACAAAGCCGCCATCACTCTTGGATGTAATGTTCGGTTCCACCTATACTTCGGCCGAACGTCAAGACTTTATGCACTTCTCAAACACGAAATACCCCTCACTTGCACAGCATGTGTTGACCGAAATGTCATCTAACTACTCACTTCCCTCATCAGAATCTACTCTGGAAATGTCTTCGCCATCGACACACCCTGCTCCTTCTGCCTCGCCTGATGATGTCGATGCATTGCGTCAACAAGTCGAACAACTCCAGGAAACTCTTCGCCTATATATTCGCAAGGTCAACACCCTTAGCGCTGAGAATCTATCTCTGCACACAGAAATACAGGCAGCCATTGCTTCAATTACCTCCCTGGAAAACCGGCTCTTTCCTCCTACAGCCAATGCACACGTGCTGCTTGTAACACTGTTCAAGATCACAGAGCTACTGTCTCGCTTAACGCTAACAGCTCATGATCAATATGCCGCCAACCATTCCTCCACGGACGATCACCTCCATCGTCTACGTGATAATTTGCTCTCGTGTATTCAAAGTATTCCCTTCGCATGTGAATTGGAAGACCCTTCTATCCTCTCGGATCCGTTCGCTGAGTCCAACTTTTTGGAAAACCAACTGGACACCATACAACTTGACTCACTAGTGCCATCCCTACTGAATGCTTTACTTGCACTCACGTTTCGTATGGTACCACACCTACCACACCACTCTACTATTGGCATTCACCGCCTGACAGCAGAAGCTGACGAAGACGATACCGATATCCTCGAACCAGTAACGTCCGCTACCTCAGATAGCTTTAACACACTGTCTGTCGTACCTGTGTTTCGTAATGCTCTGTTCAAAAGCGTCAAGTCGACTCTCAGCTCCACCAAGTCCAAGCCCTAACTAACTAACTAACTAACTTCAGACCTCTCCCGAGCATGGGAGCCAGGCCGGACCGACAGGAGCCAGTCCGGAATCACGGGCCTGTAGACGAGGAGCGCCGAAAGGTCGGTCGGCGGAGAGTGACCATCAAGCTTGTCGCAATGCGACGAGGAGACCGCGATGTGACTGACAACCAACTCGCCGATAACCTTCCGTCTTCGCCCCCCGGCCATACCCCGTCCCACTGCGAACGTTCCGGCTGCCAACCGGCCCGCCCGGGAGGCGAATAGGTGCCAACCCTAAGACACCCTGTTACACTCTTGATGCCTCTTATGTGACCTCTGAGAGTATCAAGACTGTATTCTCCTCCCTTTCTTTTTTTTTTCTCTTTTCTTCATCATCATCTTTCTCAAGAGATGCTCTACAGTCGCATTGCGCTTAAGACATCTCGAGGGGGTGCAGAGAAATCTGCTGCCTCTTACCCTTATCCGTCCGTTGAGAACGTGGTCTCTTCCTTACCCTTCTTCTTCCTTTCTACACAATCAAATAGTCCTCTGTGCCTACGCTCATCATCATGGTCTAGCGCGCCCCGAGGTATCTAGCACTATACACTTTACCTTTCTCGTGTAGTTCTAGATGCCACCTGTCGTGTTCTGAGGATATAGGGAACATACGTTTTCATTCCCCGAATTAACTACTTCCAGACGTTCACGATGAGACGGGATGGTTTCCCAGGTGACTTACCACTGCTTGCTAAATGCTCTGCACATGGTCGTGCACCTATTCGAAGGAGACGCAGACATGGACGGCGTCGTACTGGGCGGTTCATATTGTTGGTTGCAAGTTTACTACTGATGAGGTCAAAATCGCCGTCGCCAAGTCCACCAGTACGACGAAGACGCGGGCCTTCGTTTGCGCACTATGGAGAAGACGGCCACGGCGGAACTGGTGACGTGCGCCATGTCAGAATCGATCTGCGTCCCCTCGAAGCGAAGTACAGCCTCGAGTCCGAGCCGGCCGCGAGCAGTAAGAGTAAGCGACTTCCTCGTGCAGACGCTGAGCAACTGCCACGACGAGGACGAGCCCCATCTCGAGGCGCCGGGCGCTACGAAGACCCAGCCGCAGTCGCCGATGACGCCTCCTTCGTCGCCGCAGTGCTCGACGACGAGAGCATCATTTCCTTCCTAGAGTTAGATTTAAGTTTTTTGCTGTTGGTTTTTGTCTATTATTGCATCATAATGGTGCTTATTTTTTAAAAGCGGCTTCTATACAATATCAATATAAAACAAAAAAAACGATATTATATTTTTTTTCCAATATAATATATAGCGTTCATTCAAAATTCAATAGATCGGGCTAATCTTGGAAAGTCTTTTTCGCTTGGGGGGGACGGGAGAGTCGTACTCTTCGGGGGCATCGTCGTCGTCGTCCGGCAGAAGAAAGGCCTTGGTGGCGAGGGGGACGAAGAAGAGGAGGACGAAGGTGAGGAGGCCGGCCACAGCGACACAGACCCAGGCATTCAAGAGTCCGGCGACGGTCTTGTCGCAGATCGCGTCGTTAAACAGCGTGTCGACGACGTCGCTCCAGTGGGCGCAGGAGAGCAGGGCGGTTGAGAGATTGTGGACAGCGTGCCCCAAAGACGCGGCGCCCCGATCGATGGTGTCGACGGCGCTCGTTGGGGTACAGCCCGCCGCCCGGAGTCCGTCGGAGGCGTCGGCGAGGCGAGCGACGGCGCGCGTCGCGTTGTCGACGTCGCTCTGGTAGGGGTTGGTGGTGCCCTGGTCGCACTCGAGGTAGTAGGCGATGTTTTCGTAGTCTTTGTTCTTGCCGGTGATCGCCTCGGCAGGCCCGAGATAGCAGAAGTCGGCGAGGAAGATGTTGAGGACGAGGAAGCAGGCGAGCGCGAGGAGCGACACCGTGAGGCCAATCGTGCCCACCCAGCATCCAAACAAGTTGAGGTGGAAGGAAGCGAGTTTTGGGGCACGCGTCGACCAGCCGACGCCGCAGCACGCCAACACCAACGACACGACGAAGGGCGCGGCGATGACCACGGGCACGCCGCGGCGCACGTACCGCTTCGTCTCGACTTTTGATTGCAGGTTTTCGAGCGGATCCCTGGCGTTCTTGAGTTCGTCTTTAAGCGTCGAGACGGTCTCGTTGACGTCGCTAACATGCTCTTCGAACTCGTCGACGTCCTCGCAGTTCTCGAGGATCGTGGCGGCGCCCGTGACCGAGGCGGTGGTGCGGAGCATGTCGTTTGCCGTGTTTTGGATGTCGTCAATTCTTTCGACGAACTCGTCGACGGCCGTCGCGACGTCGCCGACGGCGTCGACGAGTTCATCGCGAGCCCGCGAACTGCCTATACCGACGATACCGGCGACCCCGACCACCGCCAGCACGATCCAGGCCCGCCACCACACTTTCCTCCCCCGCTGCCGCCGTTTGTGGCGGCGCAGCAGGCAACACCGATACGCCGCGTGTGCTGCCAACAGCACAAACCCACACCCCACGACGAAGGCCCCCAGAACGATAAGTCCCCGCAAGTAAGGTCGCTGCCACAGGTCTTCGCCGTCGTCGGGGCGTTCGTGCCCCCGCGGAAACCGGCGCACCGCGTTGACCTGCCTGCTGCGCGAATCCATCCGTGCAACTAACTTCTTTCTTTCGTTGAAGTAATAATAGTAGTAACGTTTCCTCCTAACTACTAATCGACAGATGTTTGTCTGTCTGTCTGTCTGTTTGTTTGTTTGTCCCTCGATTTAGGGTAAGGATCAGGTAGGCGCGAGAGTAAGGATCAGGTAGGCGCGAGAGCCAGACAGTGATCCTCCAAGCCGTCTACGGCGACCTCGCAGACTATTTCCACGACCCGCGGCGGCTCTTTTAGCCAGCGCGCCATTCTCACGCCCCGTCGAAACGATGTTGTCGATGCTGACAACGCGCGCATGACCGCGGCCTTTATTTTCCCGGAGACGAGGCGTCGGAGTTCTTTTCGGCTGACTAGGCTGGGTCGGAAGACGACGCCTCGCTCTTTACTGTAGAGTTTTCAACTCCCTGACAACCAACGGCATGCTGACTTCGATCGCGAGCTTGATGTCTTCGCAACCTCGACCCGTCGCACGGCCACTGCAACGGTACCAGATACGTGATCGATCGTGTCGTTGTCACCGAGGCTCCTTCAACCTGTATCCCTTGAGGCCCGCCGACGCCAAACGATCACCAAGAGCCAGGGCCTGACGCCCCGCGAGGTCGGCGTCCTCTAGGCGAAGCCCGTCTTCTGCCACGTCCAGCTCTACGTGGCTCTCTGTCGATCGGCAACCCCGAGGATATCCTCTTCTGGGTCGACGACTCCACCCTACCCCACACGTGCTGCGCAATACCGATAAGCCCCCTCCCGGCGTCTACACGCGCACTGTAGGTGAGCTTGCTGGGACCAGGTGAACTTACTGGGGTTTGAGATTGGGACTAGGTGAGCTGAGTGACCAGGTGAACTTACTGGGACCAGGTGAGCTTACTGGGGTTTTTAGAGTAAACTCAAGGGTTGGCGGCGCGTGCGGATCAAAGCAGCTTGGATTGGCGGGGGTGAGAGCGACGAGCTCGAAGGAGTTTGTGTGAGCACGATTGGGTTTACATCGAACTTACTGGGGTTAGAGATTTGGACTAGGTGAACTTACTGACCAGGTGAGCTTACTGGGACCAGGTGAACTTGCTGGGGTTAGAGATTGGGACTAGGTGAACTTACTGGCCTGCACTTGTTGTTATTATGATGATGTCCAGATTTCGTCCGCAGGAACGGCGAGTCGTCGTGCTCTGTCGATCGCCGCGTAGAAGTTGTCGCCGTCGATTCCCTGGGCCTCGCAGAGCCGCTTGTCGCGCCTCATCGCCGCCGCTTGCAGGAAGGCGAGGAACTTGACTTCCATGTCGGTGAGGTCAGGGTGCCAGACGTCGACAATCAGGACGATGCGGGCCATGGCGGGGTCGTCGTTCCAGGCCTCGTGGTCGAAGGAGTCGTCGAAGACGATGGCGCGGTCTTGGACGAGGTGGAGGACGCGGTCGGCGACCCGAAGTCGGCTCGGGCCCGGGCACACCAAGGGGAGGTGGCAGCGGAGCTTCTTGTTGGTTGGGCCGTGGTGCCTGGTGATATGGGTCGCCGGGGCAGCCGCCGAGAACAAGGCGTGACCGTAGGCGCGGGGTATGGAATCGAGAATAGCGCACGTTCGGGGACACCGCTCTCGGTTGGCCACCAAGTCGACGTTGTGGAGCGAAATGTAGTAGACATTCCAGGCGCCGGCGTCGGTCGCGGCGCCGCTCGGGGACCGGTACGGCTGGAAGCCGGCGTCGGCGTTCCGGAGCGCGAGAAGTTCCGCGCGAATCGTCTCAGCGTTGTTCTGGAGGGTTCGGATCCACCCAAGCTCCGCCGGCAGCTCGGAATTTCCGTCGAACCAGACGGGCCTCGCACGGAGACCCGGAAGAATCTCCGGGCAGCCGACCTGCGCTCGCGGCGTGTCGGCCGTGGCGATGTTTTCTCGCCCATTCAGGCGTCGGAGCCACCACTTGCTGACGTGCTCCATGTCCTCGAGCTTGCGGAGGTAGGCCATCGCGGCGGCCTTGCCGACGGCACTGAGGCAGTACTCGTCGAGGAGGCTCGAGAGCCGCGCGCTGATGGCTTGCTGCCGCGCATCGTCCATACTTAAAATAACTTTACCCTCACTCCCAACGGGTCTTTAAAAAAAAAGACTCTGCTCTTCTTCAAGGTCGACTTAAACTTTTTTGTTCTGAAGTAGTTGCCAGGATGTTGATGGCACGCAGAAACGCGAGGGTGCTCTTGTTCCAGGAGGGGCGGCGGCGGCTGGGGATGGCGGCGGTGGCGCGGGCGGACTCCGGCGCGGCGTGGGAGTCTGAATTTTTGCGGGTGACGTCCAAGGTGAGCGGGGACGCATCGCATGCCGAGTCGGCCGCGAGCATGCGCGAGCTCGTCCAGAGCGGCGTCGTCAAGCACACAGACATCCGCGAGCGACCCGAGCGCTTCTTCAAGGCGCACCGACTTCTCGCGCGTCACGCTGTCCGGGAAGGGCCGGGGTTCTGGATCCGGTTCACGGTCCACTACAACTTATGCCTCGGAACAGTGCTCGCCGTTGGCTCGCCGAAGCAAATCGAGGCCCTCGATGCCGACGAACAGGCGGGCAAGTTGGGCTGCTTTGCGCTGACCGAGACCCTCGCGGGCGTCCAGAGCGGACTCGTCGTGCAGACGACGGCGGATTTTGTCGGAGACGGTTTCGTGATTCACACGCCGTCGCCCGGAGCCGAGAAAAGGTGGATTTCCCAGGGTCACGTGGCGGACCGCGCTGTGGTGGTGGCGGACCTCCGGGTCGACGGCAAGCGGAAAGGCCCGCACGCGTTTTACGTCGGCATGCGCGAAAACGGCAGCCTTTCCCCGGGCATTCAAGTCGGCGACATGGGCCTAAAGACCACCGGCAACGACCTGGACAACGCCTGGATCCGGTTCGACCATCTCAAGGTCCCGACGGAAGCGTTGTTGTCCCGGTACTGCGAGGTCACGCGAGATGGCGGCTACGCGCTCACGGACGCCGTCGACCCGTTCGCCATGATCGGCCAGCGCCTGTACACGGGTCGCGTCGCCGTCGCGCAGGCCGCCCTCGCCTACTCGCGCGAGCTCTTCAAGGTGACCAAGGAGTACGCGGATTCCAAGCCGATTCCCCGCGGCGCCGGCACGGTGCCTCTATCCTCGCTCCCGCAGCTCCGCGCTCTCTTCAAACAAGCCGACGACGCGATCTCGCACCTCGAGCGCTTCGTGGGGGCCTGCGAGGATGCCCTTGTCCCTCTGATGCGCGACTCTCTGACCCCCTCGCCCTCGCTCGCCAACGCGATCGCGACGGCCAAAGTCCGCGCGGTCGAGGCAGCGATCGATCTCTGCTGGCGCCTCAAGAACGACGTCGGCTCCTACGCCCTCATGGCCGACTCGGGATTCAAACACCTCGACTTCGTCTCGTGCTGCAAGTTTGCCGAGGGCGATTCGAGGATTTTGATGCAGAAAATGGCTCGCGACCAGATGCGACTCCACGCCAACGGCTCGATCCACGCCGACCCAATCGTCGTCGACGCCAGCGCCCGCCTCGCCGATGCCCTCGCGCCAGCCAAGGGCAACAAGCAACTCCAGGCCGATCTCTGGGACGAAAACTACGCGCTCGTCTACGCCCTGGCCGACGCCCTCATGGACGCGACGATGCGCGACGTCCTTGCCAACGCTACTTAGGGGTACCTCTTCGATTTTTTTCTCTTTCTTTCTTTCGTTTTTGAAAGGGGCAGCACCACCAAGGCTGCTTGCTGAGAGCAGCATCCCTCCTCTTCGATCCTTTTTACAATCAATCAATCAATTTCAATCAAACAATCAACACCACTCGTCGATCGATCGATTGGAATAAATAACTGGTCAGTCATCACTCGTGGCGATTAGAAGGATGTTCAGCTTCCTAAGGATGTTCAGCTTCCTATTATTATTGTGACGCATGCCACGTGGACATGTTTTAAGAATTGTTTAAAATTTCCGACGAGAGAGAGCGATCGATGGGCGACGAGATGGAACAACCCATTCTTAAAAAAGCCAAGGTAGTGAATGGGGAGAAGGCGCTGAAGCGCGCCCTCATCACGGGCATCACGGGCCAGGACGGCTCGTATTTGACCGAGCTTTTGCTCGAGAAGGGCTACGAGGTCCACGGTATCATTCGCCGATCGTCATCGTTTAACACTGGTCGCATCGAGCACATCTATCGCGACCGCCACGACACGGGCGCGAGATTGTTCTTGCACTACGGCGATCTGACGGATTCGTCAAACCTCTTCCACATCGTGAGCACGGTGAAACCCGACGAGATTTACAATCTCGGGGCGATGTCCCACGTCAAGGTCTCGTTCGAGATGTCCGAATACACGGCCGAGGCCGACGGCATCGGGACGCTTCGGCTCCTCAACGCGATCAGATCGGCGGGCATGGAGAAACATTGCCGATTGTACCAGGCCTCGACGTCGGAACTGTATGGAAAAGTCCGCGAAATTCCGCAGACGGAGACAACGCCCTTCTACCCGCGCTCGCCCTACGGCGTCGCGAAGCAGTACGCCTACTGGATGATCGTCAATTACCGCGAAGCCTACGGCATGCATCTCACCAACGGCATTCTCTTCAACCACGAGTCGCCGCGCCGCGGCCCGACCTTCGTCACGCGCAAGATCACGCGAGCCGTCGTCCGCATAAAGATGGGCAAGCAGGACACGCTCTTTCTGGGCAACCTCGACGCCAAGCGCGACTGGGGCCACGCTCGAGACTATGTCGAGGGCATGTGGCTCATGGTCCAGCGCGACGAGCCCGACGATTACGTCCTCGCGACGGGCGAATGCCACAGCGTTCGCGAGTTCGTCGAGGTCGCCTTCGCTCGCGTCGGCATCACCGTCCGCTGGAAGGGAACCAAGGGTACCATCGATGAGATGGGCGTCGATGCCACGGACGAAAAGAGGGTCCTCGTGCGTGTCGACAGCAACTACTTCCGCCCGACGGAAGTCGATCTTCTCCTCGGAGACGCGACCAAGGCCAAAAAAGAGCTTGGCTGGATTCCCAAGATCACCTTCAAGCAACTCGCAGAGGAAATGATTGACGCCGACATGGCCGAACTCAACAACGAAACCCCCGACAAGCCACCCTGATTTTTCTCCACAAAATTATTCGTCGAGACAGACCACCTCCTGATTTTCTCGTTTTCTCCTCGCCAAATTTAATATCGTCAGCCTCAACACTTTTAAGACCACACAACGGCCTGAGATGAGACCGTCGCCGTCCTTGTCTCTTGATTCTCGTTCCGCGCTCCCGCGTTCCCCTGCGTTGCGAATTTTCTTATCCGCGCTCGCTCCGCACCTCTCAAATCGGAGACCTACCTCGCGTGATTCTTCCTTCCTCCCTCCCTCCCTCCCTCCCTCCCTCCTTCCCTCCCTCCCTTCACGGCGGCTCGTCGGCGCCAGCTCGTGCTTTCCCTTTGCCGACGTGTTCTTCCCTAGTGCGCCGCTCGTGGGCTCTCTAGAAGCTACGATCATTCCGGTTTTGTCACTTCGGCGCAACGAAAGAACGAACCACCTGACCCCTCAATAGCATTCCTCCGACTCCCTAGTAATTATTATTATAGCTCTATAGTTGCGACCTCGACGCAGCGTTCGCGATGGGTGATATGGGAAAAAACATCGTCGCCCCGTTGCGTTTTGGTTTGATGCCATCAGTGGCGAGCGCGCTAGTCCTAGTGGGGACGTGGGGTTGTTGTTATTTTAGCCACCATCTCGTGGTGGCGGCGTTAAGCCTCCTTCCTCTACCAGCCAGCTGACGCTTCCCGAGATGAGCCCGCCGAGTCTGCCCCCGCCGCTGACGACGACGACGAGAACCTTGCCGAGAGCGAGATCGCCGGTTTCTTCGGCGATATTGGAGGTGATTTCGAAGTCGATGCTTGGTTTCTGCTCGCGCGCTGCGGTCTCACCCCTCGACCACCGCCAGCTCCAAGTTATCACCCTCGAGACACACCCCATAGGCCAATCGGCCTTGCTAGTGGGGCTTCTCATGGCCCTTCAATCAAATCTCTGTGTAAAAAGCTCACCCCACTTTGACCGCGTCAGCTTGGCCGCCTCGTCACAAGCAGGCCACTTTCGTGCGAAGTAGCTCAGATTATATTACAAACCATTTGTCAGCTAATCCGGCGCACACTTTTTTCTACCCATACATATGCCGACCCACCCCCCGACCCGACCACTTCCCCACGCGGGCGAAAGCTTCCCACGCTCAACTCCGTCTGCGCCTGCCGCCCCGGCGACCTGACGCCCCCGTCGCCCCCCTCGCCCTCGTCGCGGCCGTTGCGGTTTGCTCCTCCCGCGGTCAAATTGCCCAGCGTCCTCAAACCACAAACATCCTGAGTGCACTCAAACGCCCTCCTCCCGCTTAGCACTCGATCTTTAAATACCCATTTTAACGAATTTACTAGAGCCCAGCCCAACGCATGGGGCGTAGGCTGATCCCAGCGCCGTGGCGCGTGGGATCAGTGTCGCTGGGCGTTCAGACGTGAGGGGGGGGTAGTAGGTAAATTGAGGGCGAGTTGATGTTCTGTCACCAGTTGTCACGGTTTTGAGCGAGGGAGTACCAGGTCACCGTTATTTTTGTCGAATTCGCGGAGTGCCTTGTTGAAACCAAGGTAGAACGTGAACTGTGGCCCAGTGTGGGGACCCGCGGGGACGTTTGGAGGGAGGTGAGCATCTTCCGAAGTAGGCGGCTCCATACATTTGCTCATTATTGATATGAGATTCCGCGGAATGTAGAAATCAACGACGCGAACTCATGGACGGGACTCTACGGTCGTGATTTCCGAGGGAAAGAACATGAATGAGTTTTGCGATGCCGAACGCTGCGAAGCATCTCGTCTCGCCTCGAGGTTGAGTGATGTCTTCGGATGTTCTGCAAGATTATCACGTCAAAGAGTTGGCAGTGTCGACGCATGGTGATCGTTGTCTTGTCCCTTCGCGCCGCAATTTGGTTGTCATCCTCGAATTGACCTAACGCATCACTATCGCTGGTGGTGCGTAGCGCATCGCTGCCATTGGCTTCTGTCGTGGCTCTCCAGCAGTCGCGACGTCGCCTTCAGCATCCTTGCGCATCATCGTGGCGACCGCAGCCTCGTGGCCCACAGTCCGAAAAACCTCGCTTTCGCTCGCGATGTTTCGTTTCGCTTTTCGAGTCGCAGCCTGACGGCGAGAGTCCTTCCTCGCCCTCGCAATTCCAGCGTCGTTGCCCTCCGCGCGCAAGACGCGATCTTCAAGTCGAGTCGCGCCCATGCGCTTCGCATTCTTTGCCGCCCTCGCAGCATCGTCGCCTTCTGCGCGCAACGCGCTTCTCTTTCGGACGTGCAATTTTCGTTGCAGTCGATGGAGAGAACGACTAGACATTTATGTACTTTACACTAATTCATAGTAGTCAACGACTATGAGTAGTACAGTAGGACCGCAGGTACAAAATACAATTACGAAATCATCGATTGAAGGCACAAAAACATACTAAAATTTTGTTATCGTACTAATGAATACGTTAGTACACACACCCCCCTCTTAGCAGTCGACATCCTTACTACTAATGAATACGTCCGCTTTGCGACCGTTTCGAATGCTTTTCAGGATAATATGCCGACACCAATGGACTCATCAGAATCTTCTCATTATTCAGGTGAGGACATATCTCGCTTCCGATAGACCGA
This sequence comes from Chrysophaeum taylorii, assembly GCA_029834535.1. Classification (NCBI taxonomy): domain Eukaryota; class Pelagophyceae; order Pelagomonadales; family Pelagomonadaceae; genus Chrysophaeum; species Chrysophaeum taylorii. The sequence goes on from JAQMWT010000334.1 coordinate 300,009, forward strand.
CATGGGCGCGAGACCTTGTAGCACCAGCGACCTGAAGGTTTCGAGTCGCTCAAGCAGAAGCGCGAGTACGAGCTCGTCCAAGCTGAAATCGACCGCCATGAGAACCTTCCGCCGTCGCGGACGGAGTTTGAGGCGCAGTTCGATGAGATAACATCTACAAGCGTTACGATGAGATCGGCAATCGCTTCGATAAGATCGAGATCACCATGATTGCGCAGACGATCTTGCTCGAGGCTATCCCGTTCCTTCTCGAGCTCTTTGATGTCCTGGTGAGCAAGACCGAGGTCGAGAAGGCCAAGCTGCGTGAGAAGCCACCCCGGTGGCGCTAGCCTCCGTGACACGGACCGCAAGTAGTCCGGGGGTATACCAAGAAAACCTAGGAATAAGCGCCTACTTGTCCGTCGAGAGTCTGTCTCGAGTTTGCCTGATGGTAGTGGGGTAGAATCTGTCTAGACACTACCTGGAGTCTGTTTGGAGTGCGCGGGAATCTTCCGATGAATGACTAGAGTGAGGGGGGAAGGGCCCGTCTCAATCAAGTGCCCGGTGGATCACTAGACCAGGCCGAGGTCCGGCGTGGAATCCACAGGAAGAAGTCCTGTGAGTTTCCTGCCCCCCGCAGCGGTGCGGGGACGTCCGGGGACAAAGCGGAGTGCAGATGGAGAGGGAAGACGGTGGAGAGAAAAAGTCGTGGCGGGTGCGCGCTTGATGCACTGGACGCCGGGAACCATGTTCCCTTGCCGCCGGGCGCCGGAGACCGTCGCCCCCCATGTTTCTGGCATCTCGTTTCGCGTTCCACTCTTCTGCGTTGTTAATGAATATTTTTCTCCTCATGCCCGAGCCCCCTCGCTGCGCACTTCTCAAATTGCGGACGTACATTGTACGATTCTCCCTTGACGGCGACCCGTCGACGGCAGCTCGTGCTTCACTTCGCCGACTTGTTCTTCTCCAGAGCGCCGTTTGTGGGACACGGAGGCTTCGATATTTTTTTTAGCCTTGTCGCCTCTGGCGCCCTCCGCACAACAAAAGGACGAACAATCCCATCCCTCAAAAAAGTCACTCCCTTGGTAATAATATGGCTCCCTTATTATCAACATTATGGCGAGGAAAGCTGCGTAGTAGCTCCATTATATGGCCTCGACGCGGTCTTTGCACGATGTGTGAAATGAAATGGAATGAAATGAAATAAGAACCGTCGCCCTGTTGCGTTATATACGGTTGTATGGCGCCATCCGTGGCGAGCGTGCTAGTCCTGTTGGGAACGTGGGGTTGTCGTTTTCAAGCCACCACCGCGAGATGGAGCACGACTCGCCATCTCATGGTGGCGGCGGCGGCGGGAGCCTGGGGGGAATCGATGCGCCCGCTAATCGAAGGCCGAGGGCGCAAACGACGACGTTGAGGCCAACAACAAAGTAGGGGAATACCCCGGGCGTCGGACGCGGTGAGAGTGCGCGCCGTGCTGCGTATGTGACGCAGCGCGAGGCGGAACCTAGAGACAGGGTGCGACTCGAAGACGAGGTCTTCGCGGTCGAGACGCCACTCGCGGAGAGTCGTAGCCCACGCGCCCCGCGCGCTCCAGAAGCGGGGCCATCGCTTGACGTGGACCAACCCGATGAGGACGTAGCGGGTCTCTTCGTCGCCAATGGCCTTGGCGGCGTGAAGGACGAGCGAGGGATGGGTCCAGAGCTCGCCGAGGTCGACGTCGGTAAAGCGCGCGTCCGTACGACGAAAAGGTGGTGGCACCCTTGCTGGCGTGGTCGGCCGAGAGCGCGATGCCAAAAGAGAGCTCGCAGCAGTCGTCCTTGTGTCGGACGAGCCGTTTCTGGGCGCGCCAATCATACTTGACGACAAAGAGGTTGCGCGGCCGCGTCTCGCGATCCAGGACGCCGAAGTGGCGAAGTAAAATGGGGAAAACGCGGGAAACGACGACGTCGTAGAGTTCGTCGGGTACGGGGCCTCGAGAGCCTCGACGGCAATGTCGGTCGTTCGAAACCAAGCTCGGCGGTCTGCCTGCCAGCCGCCGAGGGATGCGGCGTGGCGCTCGGCGACAATCTGATCAACGAGGCTGCCGCAGTCGCGTTCATAACGCCGCGCTTGCGCACCACATCCGCGACCCAATTGTCCGCACGACCGCTCGCTCCTTCTCTCGCGGGCGCGTGCCCCGCATGCTCCGAACCACATCTCGCGCTGCCAAAGCGATCTGGACGATCGAACCAGGCAGGACCACCGTCAACCACGCCGCGAACAAGTACATTTCGGTGTCCATCGTCAACGATTCTGGCACTGTTTATCCACAACGACTTTACTTCCAAGACAATGATAATCCTAAAGTTATTATGTTATGATGTTGCCAGGTCTGGCGACGAGCAATGCGGCAAATCGCGCGTGCGCACTGTGCGTGAAAGCATCGTAGACGATTGTAGGCAACCTCGGTTAGGCACCATGATTCCGCACCGTGAAGGAGGATGGCGAGGATGAGACCGACGTAGATGATGTTCGATTGTCTCACAGCAGGGACGTAATATCTTGAGGCAACACGTGACGGAGCGCATCGAAAGCCACTGCTGCCTTGTTAGGACGAGAGTCAGTCCTCAGAGTCACTGCAGTTGCGAGAGATTACATTCCATTCCTCCAGCGCCTGGAGAGTATCGACGTGTACACCTTGCGCCGACAACTTCGCTGGGCAGGCAACGTTGCCCGTATGCCCAGGCATCGCCACCCTATCGGATGATGCTTGCCTCCTGGTGCGCCTCCAATTGTCTCCGCGGGTCCCCACAGTTCACGTACGGCTCAAAGGACTCCGCAAATTCAATATTCTGACAACGACCTGGTAATCCCTCGCTCAAAACCGTGGAAACTGACGACGACAAATCAACTCGTCCTCCTTTTCTATCATCCTCCCGTTTCATCGCCCAGTGACTCTATTCCCACATGGCGCGTGGGATTGGCTTATTAAGCCCCATGTATTGGGCCGGGCTCTAGTTAGTTAGTTAGTTAGTTAGTTTTCAATCCGCGCAACCCACCGGGTATGTATGTTGTGGGGACGACGACGACGACCACAGGAAGGAAAGAAGGAAGGAAGGTCGAAGAGACAGGAGGAGACTTGGAACGACGAACGAGAGATATTGCGCGAGAGCGAAAGTTAGGCTTCTTTCTCGGCCTTGCGCGCCTTGTAGAGCATTTGCTGGATCTCGAGGAGGCGGCGCATCATGAAGTAGATGAAGAGGGAGAAGCCGCTCATGTATGCGTTGCGCTCCGAGCGGAAGAGGCCAAGTTGAAATTCGCAGGCAAAGTCATTCACGGGGGGTGGGGGCGGCATGCCGGGCAAGCCGGGCATGCCGCGGCGCGGAGGGGGCGGGGGCGGGGGTGGGGGCTCCGGCCACGAGAGGCGGCGGAGCTCCGTGATGAATAGAAAGGCGTTGAAGACGCACAAGAGGGCGGCGGCGCTCCTGATCGCAGGGTGCTGATCCCAGATACGATTCAACCCGCCGACGATCATGCCCCTGACGGAATTGGAGGGCATCGGGATGACGAGCAAGAGGCACACCAGCGACTGGACGACGAGGCTGGCGACGGGTAAGACATCTCCTGGTAGCATCTTCTTTCTCCCTTGCCAACAACAACAACAACAACAAAAACAAAGAAAGACTCAGGAAAAGGAGTGTTGAGAGCCAAACGGATACCTAACGGACGTATAAATATATTAACGGACGTCAAGCCTCATCATCATCATCAGTCTGTGGTGTCGTAGAGGATGTCGTAGTGTCCGGGTCGGTAGAGAAGTTTGACGGTGGGGTGGGCGCCTTCCGGAAAGACGATAGAGGAGGGGTGGCCGGAGGCGTCGAGGTACTCGATGGTGACGGGGACTTGGAGCATCTCGGTGAGGGCGATGATTTGGACTTGCTCGCACTCGTGGTTGACGGGCTCGACCTCGGTGCGGCAGAATTTGTCGACGTCGGCTAGGCCGTCCTCGCCCATGATGAAGGGTGCGAAGCGGTCGGCGTTGAGTTTGATTTGGGTGGCCGAGAGGGCACGGCAGAACCAGACGACGTGGTTCGAAACGCCCTGTTCGTCGTTCAATTTGAGGTGGAGGGCGTCGGGGGTGAGCGAGGGGACCTGGTCCAAAAGTTCGGCGAACATTTCCCAGAACATGTCCATCGCGGACTCGTCGTAGCCGACGTCGAGGAGTTTTTTTTTGGATCCCTTGACGACCTCGCGGATACGGACGAGTTCGGGGATGGTCGTTGGCTGTTGCTGCTGGGCGAGGACGAGGGCCTCGAGGTAGCGATAAAGAAAACCTCTATAAAAACAATTACCGTCCTTCCTGACGCGTCTCATCGCCGAGTATTTCGCGTTGAGGATATCGATCCCCAGGGCGAAGCCCTTCATCGGGTTCTCCGCGTATTCGGCGGCGAGGGCCTCGCTAATTCCTACTTTGGCTCCGACCATTGGCTGCTCCTGCGCGATCGTCGCTACGATGTCGTTGAGCTGGTCGATTGTCAGCCGGTCCTGTTCCTGCGCCGACATGGTCCCTACGTCGCGCAAGCTCGCCTCGAGCGCGCGCTGCAGATCGCCGTCGGCGGCCTCGGTGGTGGTGGTGGTGGTCGTCGTCGCAGAATCGTCGCCGGCCGGGTTCATCTCGTCGGTCGTTTAACGGCTCCTTATTCCCTTTCTAACGGTCACATTTCGAGTGCGTATCTAGCGCGTCACCGCCCCAGACAGACAGACACAAAAGCAGCTTGATAACAAAAAGCTTTCAACAAAAACAATATAACAAAATGCTCACCAAGGCGCCGCCGGCGGCGGAGGCTCTGGAAGAGGACGATAACGACGACGAGGCCGCCCTGTGGGCGCTCGCACACTCCCAAAGCGAAAACATCGTGGGTCCTCTTGCGGAGTTGTACGGGTTCGCCGCGGACGACGAGGCCGCCGCGCTGTCTCAGCTGCTGCGGCGATTTGCGCGTGCTCGAAGGGGATCGCCGAAGAAAGCGCTGAAATTTTTGCTCTCCGACGTCGAATGGCGGAAGAAAATGGATGTCCCGGGGCTCCGGCGGCTCGCGCCGCACGACGTCCTCGAGAGCGAACCGAGCCTCGTGCGCTCGTACTACGAACGTCTTCTCGTCGGCGTCGACCGCCGAGGTCGCCCCGTCTACTACCAGACCTATCGGCGGTTTCTGGTCAAGGAGCTCCTCAAGCTCGCCCCGCACCGCGCCCTCGAAAGGTATCACATCTGGGAGCAGGAAAGAGCGTGCGCGGTCGCCGACCGACTGCGTCGTCGCGGCGTCGGCTCGGGCGCCCTCAGCGTCGTCCTCGACCTCGAGGGCATGACCCTCCAGCAGCACGTCGACGCCGACTTCCTCAGACTCATCAAATCCCTCGCGGTCATCGACCAGAACCACTACCCCGAGCGCATGGGGTGTACGGTGGTCGTGAACGCGCCGCGCGCTTTCTGGTTCGTCTGGTCGGTCGTCAAGCCTTGGCTCGACCCGGTCACGGCCGACAAAATCCGCATCTACGAAGAAAAGTCCTGGCGACCTTCGCTCGGCGACCTCCTCGGCGAGCACATCGTCGACGCGATCGACCGCGGTACGAACTTCGACGACGTCGTCTCCGACCTTCCGATGGAACTCGACTTGCTCGAGGACGCGCTTTTTCGGAGTCACGAGGGACGACAGCACCACCATCCCAAGCGCAACTACGACACCGAGGCCCAGAGACTCTATCTCCGTCTCACGCTCCGCGACCAGGAACCTTGCGAGGAGGAGCTCACGCCGATCGACGTCTCTCGCCTCCCCGTCCCCGCCGTTTCCCCGCGCCAGCCGCGCCCGCCCTCGGGGGGCACCAAGTCCGTCCAGGTCGCCCGCCGCCTCGAGCTCTTTATGCCACCCCACGTGGTCCTGGTCGCCTTCGCCTTTCTCTCCACTGTCGAGGTCTTTCTCACCGCCGCGGTCACCATGGGCCGCCTCCTCGCGACCACCCTCGGCGGCGGCCACCACCACCACCACCGTAACACGCCCGGTGGCCAATTCCCCACGACCGCGGCCTGAAAATTTCGTGATGAATCATGCCCTTCCGCCGCCGCCGCCGCCGCCGCCGCCGCCGCCGCCGCCGCCGCCGCCGCCGCCGCCGCCGCCGCCGCCGCCGCCGCTTCCGATTGATGGATGGAAACCAAACCAAACCAAACCAAACTCCCCCCCCCAGTTCTCAGGGTCGTCGTTCTTTTGTTTGTTAGTTTTTGTTTGTTGTGGAGATGAAGAAATTCATTCGTAACCACCCTTTTTTTGGGTTGGGATCCACACATCTAACTAACGATAACCCCGTACTCATCATTATATTTCGCACTTCCGTGATGGCCACGGCATCAACCACCTGGAGGAGCGTCGCGGCATCGTACGACAAGTACATTCGCGCGGGCGGGGAGGGCCCGGGAAATTACGAGAAGCGCGTCGCGAGCTGGGGCTACGACCCCCCCTTCCTCGCGCGGTGCGGTATCGAGGAAGCTGCGGACTTCCTGAGCGAAGCCTGCGGCGGCGGATGTCCGTTGCGGCTCGACGAACCGCGCCCCGGCGAGACGGTCCTGGACCTCGGATGCGGCAGCGGCCACGACCTCGTCATCGCGAGCCGCCTCGTCGGCCCCAAAGGCCGCGTTTACGGCGTCGACCTCTCTCCCGAGATGGTAGACGCGGCTCGACGTAAGCTCGACGCCTACTCCGCGCAAGGGGAACTCCTCCAGGGCGCGATCGACGACGACACCCTCGACCTACCTCCCGCCGACGTCTGCGTCTCGAACGGCGTTTTTAACCTCTGTTTCGACAAGTCCAAGGCCTTCGCGACCGCCTTTCGCGCCCTCAAGCCCGGAGGTCGCTTCCTGCTTGCCGACGTCTGCGAGGTTCCGCGCCAGGCTAATGTCGGTCCCGTCTGACGCGGTGGAAATTCGTGGTCCGAATGAGTGGCGGGCTGCGTTTCGCCGGATGAATACGCGAGGCTGATGTCGCGCGCTGGCTTCGTCGACGTCAGAGTCGTTGCCATCACCGACTTTTGGACCTCGGACCACACGCGCTGTTTCGAGTTCACGGCCCGCAAGCCCCCTATCGCGAGACGCCGCCGCTGGGTCCTCGAACTCGTCGCGACGATCTTCCTCCTCGCGACGACGGTTACGCGCTTCCGCTTCCGCTTCTGACGGATGGATGGATGAATACATGACGGTGCCGCGCCATCCTTTGAGTGCTGGCGTACCACCCGACGACGCTTCTCCCTCCTCCAGGTCTTCTGTGCATAATTTTGTCTGTACGTATTCCCCATCATCATGTACGGCGCGGCGTCGCTACTTTCCCACTACTACTACTACTGCTCAGGATGTCCTCGAGGACTTGGTTTATAACGTGGCGGCGGATGTGATTGGTCCTTCGAATGGCGATCATCCGCGCAGCTTTGGATCGCAGGAGAATCTCCTGCTGCTCGTCGGTGCGCTTTACTTTATCGCACATTTTTTTTTTGTATCTCTGACTCAGAGCAGCTTCGGAATTGGTGTATCAAAATATAGGGACGCCAGGACTTTTCTGAAAGATGTCAACCGCGTCGACCAAGGTGATGGTCCGAGACAAGGTGAGCGCTCGTCTCGGCGGGAACCTCCTGACAAACGAGGGCAACCAAGCCCACGTTTTGAGTCTGAGGCTGGGCGCGCGGGTCCCACCGCTGAGAGACGACGATCTGGTGGAAATGGCCAAGTCGTTCGTCGTTGAGGTCCGACGCCGCCACTGCGAGGTCCAAGCCTTGCGGAACACGTCGAACGTCACGCTCGAGGTGAGTTCTCGTCGTTAACAATAACAAACTAATTTTCGAGTACAATAAAGCGCAGCTGTCGGTTTTTCTCGACGAGAACGAGGTCGGAGACCGAGGGGCGGCCGCTTTTGCGGCGGCACTGTGCCGCGTCTCCGACATCGCAAGGCTTCGAGTCGTCAACTTGTTTCGCAACCGTCTCGGGGACGCCGGAGCGAGCGCCGTCGCCGACCTCCTGCGAGATGCGAACAACGATATTCTCGAAGTGCGGCTCGGGGCGAACCCGATCGGTCGCGACGCTCGCGCCAAGCTCGAGGCGGTCGCGAGGGACCGCGGGACCTTCGTGCAGCTCCCCAGGACCACCGCCGCCTCGCGCTTTTTTTCTAGGGCTGCTGTCTTGTCGCAACGTGGCGTTTACCAGAGCGTTCTATCCGCGCGATTCGTCGCGCTCGACCCGCCCATGAACGATGCCGACGCGATCGACTTGGCGCGGCGCATTAAAGCCGAGCTTCGAGAGCGTTCCAAGTCGATGCCGACGACGGGATCTCTTATCGAACTCAAAATTTGGCTTCAGCAAAACCGCATCAGCGATGAGGGGATGGCCGCGCTCTCGGCGGCGCTCGCGTCGGCGAGAGACGTGGCTTGGGTCTCTGATCTTCGAGTCTACGCTAATCGTATCGGTGATGTGGGGGCACGCGCGATTGCGGGCCTCATGCGCGGAATGGTCAAACCGCCCTCGGAAATCCACCTCTCTGACAACTTTGTCGGCAGCGACGGCGCCAAGGCGCTCCTCGACGCCGCCGCCGCGTCGACAAAGTTCGCGAGCGACGCGACGCCGCTCTGGCTCCAGCTCGGCAACAACGACCAGATCAGTGCCGAGGAAATGGTCGCGTATGCGCGCGACCGCCTGAAAATGCACGTTTGCTTGGCCGAAGATAATGGCAAGGCGTGCACGAAAACGAAATGCGCGGCGGCCGCGCGCAACGAGAAACCGGCCGTGCATCTGCTGTGCGGTCAAAGAGGAGGACGACGACGACGACGACTGGCCCCCCAGAATTTTATTGAAGACAAAAACGGGGCGCGAAGCAGTCTTCTTCTCCAACAGTCCCCAGGTGCGTCGAGCGGGGGGGTCAAATGCTGCTGCTCTGTGCGTCAGCAGGGCGTTGGTCTAAGCGACGACGACGCCGTGCAAGTCGCCGTCGCGATTACCGACGAGGTGCGCGCGAAGACGAAATCGGGACAACTACTACTACAGCCGTTGGACCTGGAAATTATCTTGGACGACAACCGTATCGGAGATCGAGGCCTAGTCGCCATCGCAGGAGCGCTACTGCACGTGGGCGACCTCGCGCGCGTCACTTCGCTGAGTCTGGCTCGCAACGCCGTCGTCGACGCGACGCCTCTCGCCGATCTCATATCAAAAACTCCCTGGCCCGTAGCGAGCGTTTCGATTGCGCACAACCATGTCCGCTCCTGCGTAAAGTTGATCGAAGCCGCCAAAGGCCGCTATCCAACTCCGGACGGCGGTCCGTTCGTTCTCGACGCGAGCAACAACTTGATCCCTCCGGATTCCATCGAAAAAACGATTAGCCTCGCCAAAGTGCTCGGCGTCTCGCTCGACGACCAAGGGAAAGGAAACACGTGCTGCGCGATTCGTTTACCGCAATTCACCAAGCAACGATCGGTGTGTGTTGTAACACACGCAACAATATCACGTCGCTGCAGGGGCCGCCGACGCGAGATGAAGAACCTGTGCGAGCTCGTCCTCATCCTCCGAGTATCGACGAGGCGAACGAGAGCGCCTCCTCGCGCGCCGCCGTGCGACCGAAGCAGCCCGAGCGGCCAACGGTACAGGAGGCTCCACCGCAAGTCGACTCGGCAGAAGACGCGAGAAGTATAATTGAAGTTGCAACCAAGACGTCACGGCACCAGCTCGTTGCGCCCGCAGATCCAGCCGCGAATGCCTCCTCCTCCGAGACGTCGTCGCCGCAGCCGGCATCCAAAAAAAAGCTGTCCCCGACACGAGACGCGCCGCTCCGGCAGCAGCTCGGTGCACCCACTAAAAAAGCTGATCCAGCGGCGGCGAATGCCTCCTCCTCCTCCGAGTCTTTCCCGCAGCCGGCACCCAAAAAAGAGCTGTCCCGGACGCGAGACGCGAAGAAGAAGCCGATTAAGATGAGTGCGACGACCCAGCTCAAAGAAAGCAAACGAGCTTCTGTCGCCGGCGCAGCAAAGCTCTTCGAAGAAGCAATGCTCGAGTTGGGCTTCTCCGAAAAGCATGCGCAGTGGATAGCCGGAGCGTTTTTGAGATGCAAGAAGTCGGTCGCTAGCGACGCGGCCGAGTGGGTTATCTTTGGTCGCGACGACAGCTTCAACTATTCAATCCCGCGGGCCTTGAGTCCACAGCAACAGCGCAAATTACAAGATCGAATGCTGCTGCAGGGGTGCGTCGCGATTTTGACCGCGACGAGATCGGGGAAGAAGGGGAACACTAAGGTGTCAGTAATCGCTTGCACCGAGAGACTATCGAGCCAATCGTTGTTCGAGGATGTCGAAATAATCTTAAGTGGCTGCCTCGGCGGCAACGACGTCGTCGCCCCGTCGATGAAAACAAATGTGACCGAAAACGGCGACGATCATCAGTCCGCGTCGAATGATGATGTCGCCGACGTCAACGCCTCAGAGAAGCGTGACGCGAACGTACCAAACAGCGACGATCAGCAGACGAGCAGCGACGCAGCCGGCAGCGTCGCGACCGATGATGGACGCAATGGTCAGCCCGCAACCAATGAGAAGAAGGCGGCTGCCAAGATCGCCGCCGCAAAAAAGAAAAAAAAGGCTCGGCTCCTGAAACGTCGAAAAGCGGTCAAGCTCGCTGAAAAAAAGACCGCACCCGACGACGACGACAGAGGCGACGAGGAGGAGGAACCTACGCGAGAAGAGAGAAAACTGGCCTATGCTGCAGAGCCGGTGATCGTAGATGAAACCAGAACCGCGCCCTCGACGGGGTCGATCAGCGAGGCGAACCAAGTGTCATCAGTTTCGAATTGTGACGACGCGTTGGGCGGCGACGACGACGCGCAACGAGAGGCCGTCATCCAAGACGAACAACTGCAGAAAAAAGAAGCCGCGCTCGTCCACGATGATTCGCCGCAAGAGACTGGCGTACGACGGCACCGACAAAAAGCCGCGCTTGCGGCTGCCGAGGCGGCGACTGCCGCGTGGGTCGCGCAGGACGCGCTCGACGACGCGGCTATCGCGACGCTATCCAAGAAGAGTTCTATCGTTGGCCACAAACTGCGGATGAACTTGCAAAAGCTCGAGCATTCTGTCTGGTTGTATATCGAGGAGTCGATTGGCGAAGAAGAAGACGTCGATGCGATCGACAGGGTATCTTCAGTCTTGGATGCGTTCGTCCCTGCGTTCGAGGATGTCGCCGAGGCCTCTCGGGATGCTTGCGTCCGCGCAATAATCACTGGAGCGCAGCGCATTGAATCAGCCGCAAGCCTGCAGAGTATCTTGGCTCTCGTTCGCTCGATCGTCCTTGCTGTGGTCGACGTCGACGACGCCCCTTCCGGTCCGGAGGGGAGGTGGGCGCTCCTCGCGTCGCGTGCTCTAGCTGCGAGCGAGCACGGTTCCAAGGATAGTGCCGTGGTCTTTGCGTCCGTGTTATTGCATTGGAGGGCACGCACTCTAGCCCAAGAAGCACTCGCGATCACCATTCTCAAGTCGGCCACCCTCGTCGATTTTGGTCCCGGCGAACTGCGACGGGCGTATCACGATTTTGACGCGGACCTGATCGCCGTCTGCAGATGGCTCGCGGCAGGCGTCACGAGCGACGTCCGAGACCGCCCGCGACCTCGGCAGGCTGACGGTTCCCCAATCAAAAGCAAGGCCGAAGATGTACGTGACGATGCCGAGCGCGAGCGGCGCGAAGAGCGTCGGCAGCGAAGGCTCCTCCTCGAGAGATTCGCGCGACGGCCGAGCACGGCTGGCTGGAAGGCATCTATTAATGCCAAGAACGTCGTCTACGGAGGCGTCGAGAATGCAAAGATCAGATACCTTGACGGCAAGGTGTGTTCGAATGTGAAGATTATGAAGTATTTTTTGCGCAGATCGTGACGACGACCGGACAGAAAGAAGTCGTAATCCGCGACGGGCCCGCCGAAGGCGAAGGCTACAACCGCTTTAAGAAAACGAGTGCGGGCACGCTGCGTTGCGCCGCTGCTGGCAGCAAAACCATAGGTTAGGTCTTGTTTGTTTTTCTCTACTCCTCATACTTTTTTTATTCTACAACCCCGCCGTCCGTCCTGAAGCTCGAGTGTGGCATGCCACGCCCTCGCCAAAAACATGCGCGGAGCGCATTGCTGCGCGAACCTACCTGGGTGGTGGAAAGTGGCTGTGCCAACTTCACAGTGGCCAAGGCGGCCCAAAAAAAACTCGCCGCATCTTCCACGAGTGGGGGAATCGCCAACGCATTGGGCAGGGCTGTGCCCTCATCGCCCTCCGCCATGTCGCCGCCTCGGGCAGCCCCACCCAGACCGAAAGCATCCACCCACACGCGCCGTCCTCGCTCTTAGCATTCGGCCTTTAAAAATCCTGCCATCCTACTACGCGAGATTTCGGCATATTATTGTAATCAAGTTTTAAGGCGATGAGCCACTGTTCCGTTGTTCCTCAAATGCCGCCCCCTGCGCAATCTCAACATTTATCATCCGGCGGGTCTGGGAACGGGTTGTGAGCTACGCGTTCTTGGCGCCGACCTCGGGGTTATATGAGGAGAGGGCAAAAAAGACATTACGATTTTATCCTAGAAGCCACGAAGGAGCGCCGGGTCTATAGAGTCCTTAATCAGCTGCTCATATCCTCCCGAACGCCGAGGTGAATGACTTTCTAACAATGCTCGGCAAGTTCCGATCCCTGATCTCCCTCGGATTGCTGTATGGTGCGCAAAATTGAGTTTCGGTCTGTCAAACTTGACGTTGTCCCCGAGAGACGTGCGGCGGACTTTTGTTGTGTTGGTTCCAGCACGACGCGTTAGTGCCCAGCAATGTTTGTTCCAATAGGTCGCCAGCATTTAGCTCCTCAATGTCGAATTCGAGCTTGCATTCCACCGCCTTGAGCGCCTCGCGCGCGCGATCAATGTGTGAGCGTGCCCATAGAACGAGACCCGTCTCGTTTCTTGGTGATGAAAGTGGACATGTGGCAACGAACCGCTCGTACATCGACGTGTGACCAAACCAGTAGCCGGGCCTGTGGCCCTTGACACTGGCGAGCCAATTTTGGAGGGGTCTGGTGTTCAGCAAAAAGCAGGCCGTTGGGAGAGCCTTGACAAGGGTGTAAAGGAAGTCGACCTGTGGAAACGCGCAGCCTGTCATGGACACGAAGTCAAGCTGCGTAAAACCGTCCGCGTCGCCGCACAGCTCGCGATAGAGCGCGGACTGGTCGGCAAGGTTGCGACCGTTATTCATGAAGCTCATGACCATCACGCGACTCACAAAATCCATCGTGCACTGCGCGCACGAGTACTTTGGAGGTCTCAAAGTGAGGAACGCGTTACGACGACGAGTTTGATCTCCGTGCTGTTTTCGGACCTGCCGTGTTTCGTGCCGTTTCTTTCCCGGTCCTCCGGTAGGATGCCCATCTCGCAGTTGCGCCCGTCGCGGATGCGAGGCCGGTGGATGCGTCTCTCGTAGATGCGCCCCGGGCGGATGCACCAGGGTATCCCCAGCATTATAATGATTGAGCTCTCGCTCTCCGCACCATTGGTGACTCGCCTGCGTGTTTGAGTTACGTGCCATGTCGTGGTGTTCCACGTGTCACAAGCCCGCACACAGTTAACCGGGTTTAACCATGAGAAAGAAAATCAGCAAGTCTCATTTTGACAACAGTAGATACGACACAGCACACCTATGATAGGTACAGTATCATCGCGTGAAATCACGAAACACTGCGCGTCGCGCCGTCCAATGGTTGCAGCGCAGGTACTCGTAGATGCTCGTTGTACCTGCGCGCGCGGTCGTTTCAACTCATCGAAGAGGTTCACGATTGTTCTCGGGCCTGAAACGCGCGTTTGATTTCGACGCTGCTGTTTGCCCGTCTTAGGCAGTCCCAAGACGATGACCAGCGGATTTCGAGCCGCGACCGTAGCCAGCGACACGACGAGACACCGAAGCATCCAGCGAGCGGTGAACAATGGACGCCGATCAGCTTACTGTCCTGCGCTCTAACGCCGAGCACAAGGTAGGTTTTCTGCCCCACTCGTCGAACTCATCATCACTTATAATGGGATCCCATGGTTCCCCAAATGACGGACTCCAAGTTCAAGAAGAAGAAGTATCAATGAATCGACATTCTGACGGGCTGATCTCCGTACCGCGCTGGCTTCCCACGGCGGCGCTGGTTCCGGCGACCCCGCCAACGTTCATCTCGTCGACGGTCCTCTCTCCCACGAATTCGTCTCCATGGGCGTCCTCGTCGACCCCACCATCTCGACACCCGTGCTCATACCCCAACTCCAGCGTGCTCTAACCTCCCAGCGCGAGACAGCTCGGGCCACTGCACCCCAGCGCCTTGCGGCCACCCTTCCCATCACCGATGCACTTCGAGTAGCGGCGTCCTCATGGGATCGCTTCTCGACCACGCTCATCAGCTCGTGGCCCAGCTCCTCCCTTCAAATCCCCAACCGCTGCTGGGCTGAGATGTGTGCCCAGTACAGTTCGGGCCTCGTGGGCACTCGCATTCTGGGCACTGACGTCGTTCTCGACGCTCTCGGCAAGGTGCTTCTCACGCAGGCCAACCTTGTCAATCGCGGAGGCGGAGGAGCGCGGACCGCCTGGCATGACGGCCTGCTCGAGTGCGCCCTCTGCATCGTCAAAGAGGCCGGCATCTCAGCCCTGTCCGAGGTTTTCGGCATCTTTTCTGACGTTGTCGCCCCTACCATTCGCACGCGCCTCTACGGCCGGTACCGAGGCAATCTCGCCCGACGCCAAGTCGTCCAAGACATCCTCACCACGCTCGACAACAAGGAGCAACTCTACGACCTCAAAACTCTCGCTTGGGGTTCGATATACACCGCCCACGCCCTTCATCCCTCCCACCCGTCGCCTGTCGATCGGCGCGCAGCGCAAGTCCACTCCGAATACCTCGCTCACGCCCGCGGCATCGACGCCATCATCCCCCAGCCGGGTACAGCACCACCGCCTGGCTTCTTGGGCCCCGTCGAACAGCGGCTACGTAGCTTCGGCACTGTCGCCGGCCTCGTCTTTGGTGCCTTCGGTGAGGCCAGCGCGGCGTGCCACGCCCTCGTCCAAACATGCGCAGAGCGCATCGCTGCGCGAACCTGGGTGGCAAGCGGCTGCGCCAACTTCACAAAGGCAAAGGCGGCCCAAATTCGCCGCATCTACTGTGAGTGGGGGATCGCGAACGCATTAGGCCGGGCTCGCTATCCCTCACCGCCCTCGCCCATGTCGCCGCCTCGGGGAGCCCCACCCAGGCCGCCCGATCCCAGCAGGCCGTCACCCTTCGTCGCACATACATCCGGCGGCAGCATGCGTACGACCTACGGGCGGGGCCCGTCCTATCTTCGCCTGCCCCAAGACTCGGCGATGACCCCGACTAGGTCCCGCATACTTATCTACGCCCGTCAGGCACATCCCTCCTGCCCCACAAAGCCACCCACATCATTCATGCACCACACACACACCCCCCTCTTAGCAGTCGACCTTTAAAGACATTCCGACGACGGATACTCAAAGGCTTTAGAAGTAAGTAATTTCAAAGGCTAAAAGGGCGTGATAAAATCAGCTTAGATTGGCGGGAGTCCGAGCGTCGAGCAGAAAGAAAAACTGGGGCGAATAGAAAGAAGGACGTTGACGCAATCCGATTGTAGGGGACTCAAAGGTTTAGGAGTTCGAAAGGAGTAAACTCAAAAAGGGCGGAGCGTGCGCTGATAAAAGCATCTTAAATTGGCGGGGGTCCGAGCGTCGAGCGGAAAGGAGAACAGGGGTGAGTGGAAGCAAGGACGTTGACGCAAGCCGATTGTAGGGGACGGACAGGCGCGAGCCTAACCGTCCGGGCGCCGCCAGGGACCCCGCGGCCGGGAGACGTAGGGGCCGTTGGCGTTTCTTTAAGCGTCTTGGCGATCTCGCCGTGATCGAGAGACGGCGGTAGAGACGCGCTGCGTGTGACGGTTTACGTGATGCTAAATCACGCGTATGCGCACCCTCACACAGACACACACACACACACACACTCACACACACATTAAGCACCCTCCACGATTGGGTCGTTCCTTTTGATGTTCTTTTTTTCTTCGTGTTTTCTAGGATTCCGTGTTTTACGCCTCGTCGTGTTCTCCGACGATCTCATATACGCCACTCCCCAATCAATCGAAGGGACGCCACTCCTCACTTGAAGGGACTAAAGTACTTTCAAAATAGACTGCGGCAGGCGGTCTGCGCCGACCGCGGGCGCAGTTCATGGCAGCATTTTGTGATGCCTTTTGTGATGTGCTCCGTGTTTACCTTTTCCCCCAATCGACGTTGGATGCAGAGCAGCGCCGATTTGGCCCGTTATTCCCCGTGCTGCGCTGCGCTGCGCTGCATTGCGATGCGATGCAGTCCGTGGTTTCATAGCGAGGACGTGCGTTGCGCAAAGTTCTTCTTTGCCTACGAACACTACAGGCGTCTTCCAGCGCGTGCGTTCAGTGGTTTGCGAGCATGGGGATTCGCGGGTCCCGGAAGAAGAGCGCGCGCCCACTAGACGAGGCCTACGACGCGACCTTGGGGAAGCTCGAGCATGACGACGCCAATGGTATGCGTGGGTTCGAGAGCCTTCCGGAGTTCGACCACGCGTTCTTCTTGTACGGCGCCGATCCTGTCGAATTAGCAACCAACGAGAGGCCAGCGCAATGTGCATGGGGCGTAGGCTAATCCAAGCGCCGTAGCACGACCAAGATAAAAAAGGAGACGCAACAGACGATGCAGCCGAAACGTCTAAAGGCCAAATTGCGATTTGGAAGACCGCTACACGCGTCCCACCAGCGACCGCGACGCAAGAGACGCCGACGATCGAGATTCGCGACACGTCGGACTACTAGACGATCGCGCCTGTGCCGGCGTCGTCCCAAGAAGATAAGACGGCGACATGCAATGGGCCAATAATATATATGGAAGAGCGTTGCAACAGGGCCGGCAACAGGAAGACGACTAAAGCCGGCTCGCCACGTCGGGGTGATAATCGGGGACTTGGCAAGTTTAGAACGCAAAAAAATCACATTGATCGCAGGTGGCTCCTCTGCGGCGATGTCAAAGAATAAATTGAAAACTTCCTGCAGCTCAACGACGACGGTCCCCAAGGGGACGTGGGTCGGCCGTCATCGAGCGCGAGCATCGTGGCTGTCGGCACGCGGCCAAGTTGTCTAAATTCGACATTTGGGGCACGAGGAATCATAGGCACTGATTTGAGTTGTTGATTGAACCTCGCACGACGACCGCGACGGGTGAGCCTTGGAAACCGCGAGATTTTTTCGAGGGGAGTAACGGCAGCAGCAGCGAAGACAAAGGATAGTGGGACTGCGGATCTTGTTCGAAGATGGTGGCAATCGACATCACGAGGATGTTCAGAGGGAGTCGTCCTATGCCAGTCATAAGTTTTGATCGAGACGCTGGAGCAAACCCGAAATAATTTCCCCGATGTTAGAAGTGCGATTGAGCTTGCCAATGCGCGACAGCACGATCGACCAGCTGCCTCGTAATCCAAGTTCGCCTTATGGTCGTCGCGATTCGGACTGTGGGATACAACAATCATCACAGAGGCGAGCGTCATGACGCCGAGACAGTTGAGGAGCATAGTCTCGATGAAGGCTGCGAGCGAAACGGTCGCGCTCGCACGGCATCGTCTAAAGACAACAGAGAGCGAGAGAGAAGAAGATCACAACAGTGACGTCGGCGAGGCTCGTTGGAGCCTGGAGCTCTCGATCTATAGCTGCACTAAGCAGGCTTGATGTTGTGGTCCCGGAATTCTGAATGTCGAATGTCACAAGATGATCCGAGGGACCGAGTATCTGCCGAGATTGTCGACAGAGCGAACTTTTGCATCGATGAGTGAGCACCGTGATGTCGATGAAGACTGCAGATGTGTGAAACGTGTATTCGCTGTCCGCGGCGCCGCAGGTGTCGATTGCCATTCGCCTAGCGTCCCGTGCTTCATGTGACGAGCGAGCGCGCAGGCACGCATTGAAGAAATGCCCTCTCGCGAACACCGCAATAGTCAACAATGCTGCGGCGATCGCACGACTCACTAAACCAAGCCAATCGATTTTTTTTGTCAAAGTACCACGCGTGATGCTCGCCGACTTTTGCCAAGGATCTCAGCGTCGTGAGCTTCTCAGAGCCGAGCCGCAGGTCGATTCTTCAACCACTCTCTTCAAAGTGCCGTCTTCAACGCGCGGACCTTCATTGTCAGAATAGAAAATAGACGCGATGTCGTCTCTCGTCGTCGCGCTGATCAGCGCAACGCATGCTACACCAGTTCTCGAGTTCTATGATACCATGCCGCTCTTATTCTGCCTCGCACTTCGCCATTGCGCAAGCCGCCGCACTTTGGGGAGTCCTATGCTTTTGACCCATTTGGTCCTGCGTTTGTCGTCTCGCGTGGATGACAGTCATGGCGAACGCACGTGCGACATGGACGAACGCCCTTCCCAAAAATAGCAGTCGACTATTAAAAACAGACCGAACAAAGTATTGTCCCGCCTCCTTCTTCGCCGATCTCTGTAGCTATTTTACTTTCTTTCTCTTCATCTGCGATCCTGCACGCTTGCTCTTCGAGCCTAGTAGCTTCTTGCCAATAATGATTACATGAAGCTCTTACAGAGATTGTCAATTTAATGACGTAGGTCGGGCGTGGGTTCTCGGTAGCCGAGACGATGGATGAGAGGCTATTGTGGATGTCTCACAGTCGCTCGAGTGTCAGCAGTGTCGAGATGCCTCTATGGTAACAATCCAATAAGGGACGCAAACAACTAACTCTCCGCATTTTGCGAGTGCTCTTTTCTTACTCGGCCGACAAATTCAGCGCTTAAAAATCGTCTGCAGCTGCGCACCGTGTCAAAGAGCTTGGAGGGGGAAATTGTGACTTGCGGCACCATCGCCGTGCGATGACCCTTGTGCACGCTTGTTAACACAACGCGCTCGAGACTTCGAGGTGCAAGATCTCGCCAAGACGGCGGCGTTGGCCTTTGCGAGGACAGGTACCGAGGATCCTAATCTCTTCGGCGCTAGTCGCCAACCAGCTTCGTCATAACCGGGCTTATGTGCACAAGGCAAAGTGGAGGCGGCGGTATTCAGAACTAGGAACACAAGCTAGCTAGTTGTTAGTGTTTTGATAAGCAATAGTTCGTTAGAAAAGACCACGCGCAAGTGGCAAGTGAAAAGATTATGACACTGGCGCAACCCTCATGCATATACAAGAGAAACGTCGGACGTGCTTGTCCTACACATTGTAGCTACCGAAAGAACAAGGCAATTAAAACTATGCCTGTCGCAGCGGGGATTTGTTGTGTTTCGCCCAGCAAGATGCGTTCGTGCCTGAGAGTATTCGCGCCAGCCGAGCGCCCGTTTTGGGGCTCTCGATGAGGAATTGCATCTCGCTTTCTGGAGGATATCGCGCACGTTGTTGATTTGGTCGAGGGCCCATGCGATAAGACCCGTCTAGTTTCTCGGCGAGATTTGACATTGCTCGACAAGCCGCTCGTACATTGTCTTTCCGCCAAATGTGACTTTGTGCGAACAGCCCTTGACGCTGGCGAGCCATTTGTCGAGGGGTCTCGTGTTGAGTATGAAGCAGGCTCTAGGAAGCCCACTGGTTTAGGTGACCAGAGGAAAGATGCATCCTGTCATTGACGTGAAAGCGAGCTTTGTAACCCCGTCTACGTCCATGCACATGTTGCGGAAGAGTTGCGTCTGATCTGGAAAGTCGCTCCCGTCGATTGATATGCCCTTCGCAGTGACACGACTAACAAACTCAAGTACGCACGAGGCACTTATCTCGTGCCATTCATAGCTCTGCGGTGCTTCGCATCACTAACGAGTCGCCTACGCCGCGTTGACAGGCGTACACCAATTACGCCAGAGCCAAGATGCTCTCGTCTTGGGTCCACTCCAAGCGCCCACCGGGGGCTCCGCAGATGACGTACGGGAGGACGCTCGCCAAGGCACTCCGGAAATGCGACATCCCCTTCAACTCGTGGCACGACCTCGCACAAGACCGCGCGCAGTGGCGGTCCGCCATCAACGCCTTTTCATCCCTCGCCTCTACCCCAACTGTGTGATTTTGCTCTGTGATCCTGGACCGGCTCCTGCCGGCCCAGCCTGGTTCCCATGCCCGAGAGAGGTCCGAAGTTAGTTTAGTCAACCGTCCAGTTGCTACACTGCAAAGATACTCGTCGTGCCTGCGCCAGTCTTCGTTCATAACAAGTCGACGCTGCTGTTCTTGCCCATCTTCGGCAGACTTTCAACGCAAGAAATTACGCGCCTCAAGGGCTGCTTACCGAGCACCAAGACCAGAGGATGTTGGCTCGCGATCGCGACAGTCGAGAAAATTGAGATCAACCGCAATGGCGTCCTTGATACCGTCATTTGTGCGACGCAACGCAAAAACGTTTGGGTAGCGGGAATGCAACGGGCAGGACTCCAGGAGCAGGACGGACGCGTAACGGGGGCAGGTCAGAGCGGTGAGATCGAGGTGAGCAATGGGGTGTGCGAGGAGGAAAGCAAGATGGCAGAGACGCAGGTCATTCGTACAGGACGCCAGAGGCAGCAGCCTAGATGTCATAGAACCGTTCGCAGAGGACGGGGAAGCGCGAGCCTAGCCGTCAGAGTGCAGTGTAGTGGTCAAAATGGGTTGGCCTCTCCTGATCTGCCTGATTGCTCGCCATTTTATGGCTTACTGTCCCATTCATCCCCTGTTTTGAAGGGTAGCGCCGCCCTCGGTGTTGTGTTCTCTATGTGAAGGTTTATATTCTGATGCCAGAGGTAGATTCGAAAACAGCGGGCGCCTGTGACTGCAAAAGTCATCAAGTAGCGGAAACGAAATAGGCAATCGGGGAGATCCGGAAAAGCCGACCCAATTTCATCGCTACATGCCCCCGGGAAGGGAACACGGCGGCTGGAAGACATTAGGGTTGAGGAGTAAACTCGAAGGTGAGCGAACGTGCGCTGATCAAAGCGGCTTAGATTAGCGAGGGTGAGAGCGTCGAGCTGAAAGGACGGTGGGGTTATTAGTAAGAGACATCGGCTGCTAGGGGACACAGGT
Source organism: Chrysophaeum taylorii (assembly GCA_029834535.1). Classification (NCBI taxonomy): domain Eukaryota; class Pelagophyceae; order Pelagomonadales; family Pelagomonadaceae; genus Chrysophaeum; species Chrysophaeum taylorii. The sequence continues at coordinate 321,102 of JAQMWT010000334.1, forward strand.
GTCAAGAGACAGCGGAGCAAGCTCGCCCGGAGCTTGCCGCAACAACGACCGGCGACGACGGTGCCCAGAGTAGGCGCTGGCCGGGGGGGGGGTGGGAGAGTGGCGCAAGAACCCTAGTGGCAATGGTGAGGGTGAGGTGATAGCCGATTGGGTACTCGGTGGTGAGCGTCAGAGCTCGTGACCACCGTTATGGAAAGGAACACATACAGCGCAAGAAGGTGATGGAAAAGGATATCGACCCGTCCGCGGTCAAAATTAAATTTCTAACCAAACTAAGGTAGCTAATCAACTTGAGATGCGCGGCGAAAGGGCAAATTTGACAATGGATGATGGCGAAGGAAGACGGTGGCGCATAAATAACGCGCGTCACTATCCATGTGGGCCAGTAATCGTCTTCGATGTGGCCGAAAGAAACCTCGCCAGGCTGCAACCCCAGAAGCTGCTGGGACGTTGGAGAAAGTAGGCCGCCGTTCAACACACATGCGTGCTGCGGCCGCAATCCGGGACATCATCATCATCATCATCATCCAGGGCGGCTGGCCCAAATGCTTCTTTGCTGCTGCTGCGATTCACCTCTCTCTCCACAAAAAAAAACATGGTATTATTATTATTATTATTATTAAAGTTCATCACAAAAAGATGTATCTCTTCCTTCACGACGTCGGGCACCACCTCCCTCGAAGGGACCACCACCCATAGCTACTGCGGGTTGATGAGTCGTTCGTTTCTTGCGAGTACGATGAGGTTCTCAGCGAGGTGTTCTTGGAGGAGGTCGGCTCGGGCTTCCAACTTCTTTTTATTTTTGTCGTCCGCTTGGTCGGCCTCCTCTCTGAGCCTAATGATCTTGACGATGATCTCCGAGTTGCAGTCGAGGAGGTGGAGCGCCGCATCGTTCGAGAGATAATTGGGATCCATGATGCTAACCCTTTGAAACCCAGCTGTGTTGTTCTCTCCCTATTGCGACGAAAACCCTCATCATAAGTTGTCTGTCTCGAGATGGGCGGGAACTCAGCGTCGGCGTTGCTGGACGAGTTGATGGGCCAGGAGCGGAACGTGGATCCGGGGGAAAAGAGAAAGTTCTGGGACCCCGACGTGTGCAAGTTTTACCTCTGCGGCCTGTCGCCGTACCACGTACTCCGGAATACGAAGGGGTTCGCCCTGACGGGGATCGAGGGGTGGGTGCGGCATGCGTATTCTACAAGTCTCAAGGTGGAGACCCCCGAGACCATCGATGTGTCGAAGCTGGTGTGCGATGTCCATTTGAAGGCCGAGTACGAGGCGCTGGAAGCGGAGGAGAAGGCAAGATTTGGGTACGAGCGGCTGCTGTACGACTGCCTGAGCTCTCTGGTACGCCAGTGCGACAAGCGCGTGGCGAGCAACCAGGAGAAGTCCAAGACCGAGGTGCCGGAGGACGTGACGCGGCAACTTATCGAGCTAGACGCGACCTACAAGGAGAAGATCGACGCGTCTGAACGTTTGGGCGAGGTTGGCGAGATCGACGCGTCGATGAGACTCGTCGCCGAGGCCGAGGTCATCAAGGCGCAGAAGGCAATGGTCGAAAGTACCAAGACCCTCCGATTTTTGGTATGCCAGACGACGGGGGACTTGATCGAGAGCGCGGCGGCCGCCGACGACGACTGGATGGCCTCGCATTTCGAGAGCGACGACTACCAAGGCTGGAAGACTCTCCGGGCCTGGCACGCGAGGCTGGGGGGCATGAGGGATGGGAGAGGCCCCCCGCGCGGTATCCCTGGTTACCGCGGGTCATCATCTTCTCCCCGGAGGGACTCGACGACGACCTACCGCTACTACCGCGGCGACTACCTCCGAAGACGCCGCCGCGACGACGACGAAAGGGAGAGGAGGCACGACTTCCCACGGCGCGACGACGGCGACCCTCCCTATCGCCGGCGCCACCGCTCCCGGTCGCCGCGCGACCGCGGGGGCAACAAGCGGTGGCGCGGCCAGAGCCCCGGGGAAGCGGCTGAACCTTACTAGAAGAAGAAGAAGGGAAAAACACAGGGGTATATATAGCCCCGGGCACTCGCACACACCAGGACCGGCATTCCTACCCTCACCTTTTGGTTATGGGCCCTTTAAGCGCTCGAGGTGGATCGCGCGTTCGAATCCGCCCCACCGCTGCGCCGCAAGGAGTGTGTGAGTGCCTTCGAAGCAGCTGCCATCGCCAACTGCTGGAGCCCCGTCGTCTAGCACACACACTAGACCCCCCTCATCTGGGCGCTTTCACTTACCAGGACCGGGTGTTCATCTCCGACGCAGATGTGATGTTCATCTTAAGCAGATGGCGTCGTCGTCTGCTGGGGGGTCCCCACCGTCTCGCATACATGCTTGACTCGCCCCAGATGTTCACGTTTCACTATGATGGGGAAGCACAGGGGTATATATAGCCCCGGGCACTCGCACACACCAGGACCGGCATTCCTACCCTCACCTTTTGAAAAAACCTTCTTATTTTTGGAAGGGGAATGGAACGCGCGACATGTAAATAAATATTACGCACGAAACCAAGTCGTCGGGAAACTTTATTCTTTTCAAGAGAGCAACATGAGGGTGTTCTGGGGTCCCGCGTTCATGGTTGTCGCTGTCGCCGCGCACGGGAGCCACAGGAGCGCGGAGTGCTGCGACGACGTCCTCCACAACGAAACCCATCGCGCTCTCCACGAGGTTGTGGGTGTAGAAGAACACCCCGTGGTCAAGCGGAGCGGATGGCATAACACTCCCAGCGGAAAGCGACGTCAGCAGGAGCAGTGTGAATGCACGTCGACGCGGGGCGGCTCGACAATCGTCGACCGCGCCGTAACGGTCCTGGTGTGCGTTTTCATCGTCGCCTTCTTGAGTTTGCTCATCGGCCGAACGTGCGCGAGACGGCGGCGCTCGCGCGAGCTGACGCCGTCGCAGCTCGCAACGCTAAAGTCGCAGCTCGAGGCCAAGATCGAGCGGGCCAAGACCGCTCTGGTCCCCCTCGACAAGGCCGCCCTCGACCGCACGATAGCCTCCGAGGCCTCGTGCCCCGTATGTTTGGAACCTTTTGGGCCTTCCGATTCGACCGTCCGCCCGCCCAACTGCGGCCACGTCTTTCACCACGAATGCCTCTCCCAGTGGCTCGAGACGGCCATCGCGGAGGCCACCAAGGCCCACGACTCGACCACAACGCTCCGCGCCCTCACCTGTCCCACGTGCGCGCGCCCTCTCGTCGAAGAAGAGCGAGGTGCGACGCTCGTGGTGCGGTCGGACCCTGAAGACCCACCGGCTGGTGCTACTGCTGACGACGACGAAGAGCCCAGTCAAGAACAAGAACTCGTCACGATTACCACATCTATTCACTGATTCTGTGCATAAAAAGAAACCTCTACGACCGGCCGCCCGCCCGCCTCGACCGATTCCCCCGTTTTTCGACCGCGCGCGGCGACGGCAACACGCCCCCCTCCGCGCCCGACACACCGGATCGATTCTTCGTTTTGTGCCGCAGACCCCGGTCGCGTCTGCTCACCCACCTACCTACTGGACTACAATGCAGTGAGAGCACAATGAACCGACACCCCCCTCCTCTCTCGAGAGCTGCTGCTGCTGCTGCTGCTGCTGCTGTTGCGACATACTCCACGACATCGGGCCGCTGCCATAGTTTGATGTTGTTAAGGTACGACGCCTCAAAAATAAAACTAAGCGTCGGCCTTTCGAACGAAGTGCAATGTATCTATCGGCACTGGGCCCATCTTCGCAAAAACTCGTGGGGGCGCACGTCCCTCCGTCGGCCAGGCGGGCTCTCACTGACGGCGGAATTCGCTTGATTTTGTCGCCTTCGCGGGGGGCATTTGACCACCACAGCGAGAACCGAAGGGCACCGACCAGGCTTTTTGAATAATTTGCGTAGAAGGTCACAGTCGCTTGTCTGAAAAAAAGCGCACCGCGAAAACGGAAGCAGCAGCACCCTGCGAGGCGCACCAGTCGGAGAAGATGCCTTGAGTGCGCACGTCCATCGCGAGCACGTTTCAGGAGCTCGAGCATGTCGCCATCGTTGTCGGTGAAATTAACTGAAGTCTCGTAGAATCATCCAAGCCGCGGTCGAGCTGCCCCGAACGCCGGATGGTCCACGTGATGATGATCTTGAGGTCGGCCGCTTTTGCGGCGACGGCGAGATCCGAGGGCGCGCGTGTGTTGTTTTCGACCTCGACGAGCATCTGCAGAGGCAGCGCGTAGTAGTTGATACCCGACGCCTTCCAGGCGGTGAAATTTAATTTGCGAGAAGTCGTCGGTGGCGCCGTACCAGTAGGCTTCGTCGAGGAAGACGGCCTGCGCCCCAAACGTTGCGGGGTAGTTTGCGATCCAGAACGCGATGTCGGGGCTGTTAAAAGACTGAAGCCAGACGTCGGCCGGATCAATGCCGGCGTCAATGTACTCCGTGATGACGAGCTTTTCTCGTCGTCGTAGGTGAGCCCCGCGGAGCCCTGCTCGTACGTTTTGAGCTCGGGGGTGAACTTGCGGTGAAACGCGTCGATGATGACTCGGCGAGCGAGACAACGGTACCGCAGGTCGCGTACAAATCGGTGCGCCAGTCGGCCGTTCCACCGAGAAATTCCTCGGGGGTCATAGCGGTCGAAACCGAGGCGTCCATCTCGCCGCGCAGTGATTTGAACTCGGCGAACGTCACGTCTGACGCGCAGCACGACGCACTCGCCTCGGCGCCTGTCATCTCGTTGTACGGCGTGAACGGCATTGTGCACTTGGCGGCGAGGTCGGTCACGAGTATGTTGGTCGTCGTGCGCGAGTCGCGTCGCGAGCGGCGGCACGCGAGCTCGCCGTGACGGCGACGGCGCACTCGACGATGCCCGCGCCTTTGTAGATCGCCGCATCGTAAGACTCCTGCGTGTGCTCGGGAAACTGCAGGCATGCGCCTCGATGGCCGACGATCGCAAAGTCGTTGGAAGCCGGCTGCACTTTCTCGTCGGCCAAGCACGCCTCGAGCTCAGTCTTCAGGATGCTGTCCTCCGTGTTGTCAACCAGGTAGGAAATGCGCGAGCCCCACTCGACGCGGACGAAGTGTGCACCCGCCACGACTTTCGCAAATGCAACCAACTCCATCGTTCTCGCGAAGGTGCTGCTCGCGCGTTTGTGACACCGAAAGATGGTGGAAGGAAAGTACCGACGAATCCCGAGGAGTTCAAACCACGCGATTACAAAGTCCTACTGACTGCCTGCAAGAAAACTGTAAAAACTTGTCCTCCCGCAAAGTCGGCGGTCGACGCGCCGAACCGGAAAGCCATTGATTGATTGATTGATTGAGAGACGACCAAAATTTTAAAGATATTGCTCACATAGCGCTCGCCCGGAAGTCGACGCCGAGCCATGGCGGTGGGGTGTCCTCGCTGGCTATTCTCAAGAGTTCGCTGTATTTCGAAAGTTGCTCGAAGCTGCGGCGGAAAGAGAATAAGAAGAGGAGCTAGGAAGAAATACCTCAACAAGCCGCCGGCCTTGAACTGTCCAGCTCTGACCCCGACGGCAAAGTGCGCCACGAAGGTGTCGTCGGTCTCTGGATGTACCGTGTCGGCGGCAACGAGGATGCCCCAGCCGAGATCCCGCGCTTTCTTGGCGAGGTCGATGCAGCCCGAGACGGTCTTGCCCTTGGAGAGGGTCAGCGTGAGCGTGTTGATGGTTTTTTGGTCGTCGTACTTGTCCAGGTCTTGGGGCGTCTGGCACGCGGCGTCGCCAGCGACCTGGAGCGTGCAGTTGTCGTCCCCGCCGACGGGTTTTAGATCGAGGGGGATTTCGTCGGGAGGTGGGTCGTCGAGGTCCCCCGCCGCGCGCAACGCCTCGAGGTCGAGCTTCTCCTTGAGTCCGAGAAAGGCGGTTACGTCCTCGTCCCAATAGGGGTCTTCGAGCGTTGCGATCGGGAAGGTGGCCAGGAGATCCACGTAGAGCTTGAGCAGGTCCTTGGCGGTTTGATCGTTCGCGTAAACGACGACGACGTCTGGTTTTTGTTCGTCTCGGTGGTCGTCGTCGTCGTCTCGGTCGGTTTTTGTTTTGTCTGGGACGATCTTTTCAGCAGCAGCAGCAGCAGCGAAGTCGCGCGCCCCGACGTCGATCGCGAAGGAAATTTTGTCGGAGATTTGGGCTCGCGCGACCGCGTCCCTCAGGATCGTCATGACTTCAATCGGGGTTCCGTGGATCTCGTAGGCGCCGCGCGCTCCTACGCGAGGCGTCACGACGTTTGCGGCCTCCATTGCCGCCGGGATGTGTTCGTAGACGGCGGCAGCCATGTCCATCGCCTCGCGGAGGCTCGCGGCGCCAACCGGGACGATCATGACCTCTTCGAATCGGAAGACCTCGGTCCTGGTGGCGACCGCCACGCAGGGCACGGGCAGCGCGGGATCGGAGACGCGGGCCAAGGCTGCGACGTGCTCGAACGGAGGCACGCCTGCGTGCGCCGCGCCCGCCTTGCAGCAGGCGACCGAACAGGCCAAAACGACGTTGGCGGGAATATCGTCGTCGTCGTCGTCGAGAAGGAGAGCGGCGTCGATCGCTTCCTGGTTGGTGACGTCGAGGTCGACGAGTCGGTCGTTGAGCTTGTCGCAGGCCGCGAGGTCCCCCGGTGCCGAGGCGCGGAAAATGCCCTTGTGCGTATGGACCTCGATCTCGAGGCAGGGTTTGGCGCGGCCGTCGAAGAGTTCGCGGCCGCGGACCCCCAGCACGGCGTTGGCCGACGTCGACGACCGCAGGAGTTTATTCGAAAGCTCGAGAAAGGGGTCGTTGGGCCGGTCCTTGACGATGTCGTTGACGACCTCGTTGAGCGTCGACTCGAGGTCGTGCTCCTCGAGGTACGCCTCGACAATTCGGCGGTCGTTGTTCATTTCGTAACGGCCGGGCGCTAATTAATTAATGACAGCAACAGCAGCAGCAGCAGGAGCAGCAGGGTATTGCTGGGACGAGGAGGAGGAGGATGATGATGCCGGACCACCGCCACCAGCAGCAAGAGCGGTGCCCGACGTCGAGGGGATCCAGAGCAAGGTGCGGGGGATGGTGGAGGAGCTGGGTCGGCGGCGGGAGTGCGTGCGGCAGCGGCGGATCGAGCTGCGTCGCGTCCGAGAGGAGGCCGCGGGCGCCGCGCGGCAGCGACGGTTCGAGTGGCAGCAGCGGCTCGAGGCGTGCGAGGCGCAGCACGCGACGCGCGTCGCGAAGCACGAGGGGATGGCGTCCGCTCTGCGCGATGAGGTCGCGCAGCTGCGGAAGCGCGCGGACGAATTGGCCGAGCAGGAGGCTCGGTCGGAGGAGGTCTCGAGCGGTAAACTCCAGGCCCAAAAATCGGAGCTCGCGTCGCAGCTCTCCAAGCTCAAGGAGCAGTGGGCCGCGCGCGAAGCCCGGGAGATCGCGGGCGAGATCGAGAAGCGCAAGCAGGCGATCAAGCAGAAGGTGGTGAAGGCGCTCGAGCCCGAGGTGCAGCGGCTGGTGAAGAAGAACCGGGAGGAAATTCACGAAAAAAGGGCGGCGATGGAGCGCGAGATCGAAGCCCTCCGAGCGCGGCTCGAGACGGAGAACGAGGCGCGGTTGGTCGCCGTCGAGGGAGTCCTGGACCGCGAGGAGGAAGCGGGAATCGCGACCGCGCGGAACGAGAGCCGCGCCGAGGTCGCGGCTTGCCGCGAGCAAGGCCAAGCCGAGCTAGCGGAGGTCTGGGAGGCGCAGAAGCGGAGTCTCGACGATGAGCGGCGGCGGTACGAGAAGGACCGCGGGGCCCTCGAGGCCGAGCACCGCGCGGCGTTGGGCGAGGTCGAGTCGCGCGAAAGGCGTCGCGCCGAAGAGCTCGCGCGCGACCACGAGCGGCGTCTCGCCGACGACCGCGACAACGCGCGCCGCGTTGCCGAGAGGGCGCCGCCGCCGCCGCCGCCGCCGCCTCTGGCGCACATCCCCACCGAAGAGGAGATCGAGGGCGCGGTGGCGCCCGCGCGGAAGAAGTACGAAGCCGATTTGAGGATGGTGATGGATCGGCTGGAAGACGACGCGGTTCGCGATCGCGAGGCGCTCGCGCGCGAGCTCGAGGCGCAGAGGCGCTTGTTGAGCGATCAGAACGCCGAGGCGGTCGCGAAGCTCAAGGCCCAGGAAGTCGCGGCGATGGAGCTCTACATGCAGACGGCCGACGAGCAGACGAGCTTGGCGAGCGGCGTTCGCGAGTTGGAGGCGCGCGTCGCGGCGAACGACGACGCCATCATCGAGCTCCGGGCTGAAATCGAGAACCAGGGCGCGGCGCGGGAGGCAAGGGACCTGAGCGCACGGGGCGCGCGGGACCGCCTGGCGAAGGAGCACGCGGACCGGGAAACGGTGCTGCGAGGCTCCGCGCTGGCCGCGACGACGAGGTTCGACGAGCTGCGGAGCCGAGGCGAGGCCGAGACGGCGCAGTTTATCCAAGCCAAGACCGAGCGCGAAGCCGCGCACGCGAGCGAGCGGTCCGCGATAGAGGCGAAGATCCGGGTTGTGGTGGCGCGCAAGACGGCGCGAAGGGACGGCCTACTCGCCAACCTCGACGCCGCGCGCAAGACTATCGCCGATCTCGAAACCCAGCTCAACCAAAGACGACTCGAGCACCACCTCGCGGCGAAATAGTAAGTAACACTAGAAATCGAGGGGGGGCATCCAGACGTGGTATTTGTACCATCGGACGACGAGCTGGCTTAGGAAGACGAGAAAACTGAGGACGACGGCGACGTAGGCCGCCTCGAAGGTCTCGGGCTGCTGCTTGTATTTTCGCTTGAGGAATTCCATCACAACCCCCTCGTTCTCGGGGCTATCGGGGTCGAACCACTGCAAATCGATCATGGAATGAGCCCGGCCCCTCCAAAAAGCGTCGCCGTAGTCGAAACACAGCTCGTCGCCCTCCGGTATCTCGGCGTCGGCGAAGAAGTCTACCACCGGCGGCCTCCGGGAGCTGCAGTACCTGACAACGTTGGCCGCGGTGGCGTGGTTCATGAGCGCGGGCGTGAACGACGACTTCCGGCGCGCCGCGCGACCGTCGAGGAAGCAGTTAGCGTCGACGCGAATCACGTACTCGGGGTCCGAGGTTGCGTAGCGGTCGAGGAGGTCCGAAGACCCCAGGATGTCGCCCTCGTAGCTCCCGAGGAAGGTTCCTTTTGGGATCGCCTGCGTTGCGAAGGCGCCGCGACCCCTGCCATCGCCCGTCGCGCGGACCTCGATTGACGCCGGCTCCAGCGACGGCGCCGTCTCGCGGAAATACCGCACGTCCCATTGGACGGCGACGCGGCCCTCGTACACGTCGACGCGCACCCTTCTGTTGTTGAAGAATGGCGAAAACTGGAGGCCAATCGCCACATCGATGATGATGATGATGATGATGCTGGGCCAAATCATCACTACTACTTGTAGCTTACCCCACCTATCGCGCGAGATGAAGCGAGTACGAGATGAGGACGACGACGACGATTCGGAGGGGTCGGCGGAGGAGGCCGCGTTGGCGGAGAATACGAAGAAGAAGGGAAAGGCGCGTCGCGACGAGGCCGGCCTCGAGCGCGCCGCCGCCTCCCTCGACACGGGGCTCCCGTGGCTCGAAACCCTCGTCCTCGAATCTCGGTTCACAACAAACGTCCAAGACGATCTTGAGCGCGAAGTCGCTATATATAACGCGACCCTCGGCCTCGTGAAAGAAGGAAAGCACAAGCTCTCCGAGCTCGGGGAGCCGGTCGAGCGTCCTCCAGACTTTTTCTGCGAAATGCTCAAGTCGGACGCGCACATGGCGCGCGTCAAAGACGAGCTCATATTCCAGCAGAAGAAGATGGAAGCCTTCGAGCAGCGCAAGGCACGCCAACACCAGCTCAAGTTCGCCAAGGCTGTCCAAGCCTCGAAAAAGGCCGAAAAGGTCGCAAAGAAAAAGGAAGCATTACGACAAGTCTCGGAGTTTCGCAAGCAACAATCTAAGAAGAAGACGAACCAGTCCCTCAAGGACCGCAAGTGGGGCTTCGGGGGGCAAAAAAAGGGCCGCAAGAAGAACGACGCCAAATCCATCAACGACCTTTCTTCCTTCGATCCCCGCAAGGGGAAGAAGAAGCACCCTTCCAAGCAGCGCTAAACGACCGACCGACCGACCGACCGACCGACCATTCGGACAAGAACTAAGTATAAGACTACGACACCCGCTGTTTCTTTTGCTGCTGTTGTTCTTGCTTCCACTTTTTGGCCATCTCGAGAATCTTGAGGTTGAGGGGAGCCTTCTTGTCGTCGGGGAAGACGTAGTCATAGACTTCCTCCCAACTCCCGTCTTGGGCTTGACGGCGTTTTTTGACCTTGCGCGGGATGAGGGCACGGACCTTGGCGAGGTTATCCTCGTCGCCAAACCTGAGCTCCATATCTTGCCACGCGTCTAGCAACAAGACTCGTTCGTCCTTCAAGTCTTCGAGTTTTAGGTGTTCGTCGGCGCGTTCCATAATCGCCCTCGCCGCCGCGGGATCCTTCTCCTGGTACTTGGCGTAGGATAACCAGACTTTGACGTGCTTGGTCCTTTCCAAGAGCCGTTCGTACAAATCAGCCGCTTTACGAGGAGACGACGACGACGCTTCTTCCTCCGCGTCCACCTCGCCTCGTTCGACCCGAATCTCGAGATCGATGTAGGCTTTCCATACGAGCTCTGGGAGGTCCAAGGACGGTTGGTCGACGGCCAAATCGAAGATGGCGCGAGCTCGGTCGACTTCGCCAATCGCCGCCTCGAACTCGGAAAACCGAATCCAAGAAGCCGCGCTCGACGGCGAAAATTCAACGAACTTGGCCGAAATGGTCCGGCATCGCTCGACTTCGCCGAGCATCCGCTCTAATCGCAAATACCCCTTGAAGAGTTTTGGTTTGGGACACTTGCCGATCGCTTCTCCCAGAAGCTTGCGGGCGGCTCGGAGGTCCTTTCGCCTAATTTCAAACTCTGCCGCTTGGAGCCACACCTTCCCAAAGGTGAATTTTTTGTGCGGGATGATTCCGAGCGCAGTGCGGTACACGGCGCGCGCGCGTTCCATGTCGTCACGAAACTCCTCGTAGACGGCGTACTCGAGCCAAACGTAGACGTATCGCCGCCAGTAGCGCTTTTCGGCCGGCGGCACGACGGCCACCGCTCGCTCGAAAGTCTCCCTGACGTCGTCCGGGGTCGAGAGTTCCTCGACGAGATGAATCAAGTCGAACCAGGCGTCGTAGTCTTCCGGCGCCTCGTCTAGCCGCTTTTCGTACTCCTCGCGACGCTTCTCCAAGAGTTCGGCTTGTATGCTCGATTTTCCGCCGTGCTTCTTCTCAAACTCCAGGAGCGAGAGGCCCGCAAACTTCAAGATCGCCCGCGCGCGCTCGTACTCCTTCTGGGACTCCTCAAACTTGGCGAACGCGACGTACAGCTTCTCGTCCTGCTCCCACTCGGCCAGCTCGGTCAACGCGCGCTCGTAGATCTGCCTCGCGCGCGGCGCCTGTCGCTCCCATCGCGCGTACTTCAAGTACGTTTGGACCGTCGGGTGACACGCAATCAGCCGTTCCAACACCCCTCTTGCTCGCTCCATATCGCCTCGTCGCTCTTCGAATTTGACGTACGCAAACCAAGCTTGTTCCTCCGGCTCCCACCGCATCCATCTCTCGAAGATAGACCGCGCGACGGCAAAATTCTCCAGCATCTCCTCCATGTAGGTGTACTTGTACCACAGCTGGGACCGCGGCAGCAGTGTCACCGCGCGGTCCCAGACGTTGCGGGCGTGGTTGACGAACTTGTTCCGCATCTCCATCTCCGCGTATTTCAGCCAGAGGCTCGTAGAACGGTGGTCGATGTCGATGGCTCGTTCGAACACCGAGCGGGCCCGTTCGAACTCCTCTTGCTGTTCCTCCCACTTGGCGTACTTTACGTAGTTCCCGATGTGGACCCTGTTCATGCGAATCGCGTCCTCGAAATCCTTGCGTTTTATCATGCGGTACTCGCGCAGCTCCTCGGGGTCCGTTATCTGCGACCGCGGGACGTGCTTTTTCACCGAGCCCCCGCGGTCGTGGGCCTCGCGGAGCAGCTGCTCGGCCGTGATCTGGATCGCGGCGGGCGACCGGTTCTTCACGCGCATCTTCGACGGTAACTGCGCCATCTCGATCGATCGATCGGTCGGTCGATCAATCAATCGGGAAACCAAGGGTTTTGATATTTACTGATCAGCTACAATAATAATCTTCCTAACTACTAATCGACAGATGTTTGTCTGTCTGTTTGTCTGTTTGTCTGTTTGTCCCTCGATTTAGGGTAAGGATCAGGTAGGCGCGAGAGTAAGGATCAGGTAGGCGCGAAAGCCAGACAGTGATCCTCCAAGCCGTCTACGGCGACCTCGCAGACTATTTCCACGACCCGCGGCGGCTCTTTCAGCGCGCCATTCTCACGCCCCGTCGAAACGATGTTGTCGATGCTGACAACGCGCGCATGACCGCGGCCTTTTTTTCCCGGAGACGAGGCGTCGGAGTTCTTTTCGACCGACTAGGTTGGGTCGGAAGACGACGCCTCGCTCTCAAGAGTCGAGTTTTGAACTCCCTGACAACCAACGGCATGCTGACTTTGATCGCGAGCTTAAAGTCTTCGCAACCTCGACCCGTCGCACGGCCACTGCAACGGTACCAGATACATGATCGATCGTGTCGTTGTCACCGAGGCTCCTCCAACCTGTATCCCGTAAGGCCCGCCGACGCCAAACGATCACCAAGAGCCAGGGCCAGACGCCCCGCGAGGTCGGCGTCCTCTTGGCGAAGCCCGTCTTCTGCCACGTCCAGCTCTACGTGGCTCTCTGTCGATCGGCAACCCCGAGGATATCCTCTTCTGAGTCGACGACTCCACCCTACCCCACACGTGCTGCGCAATACCGATAAGCCCCCTCCCGTAGGTGAACTTACTGGGACCAGGTGAACTTACTGGGGTTTGAGATTGGGACTAGGTGAACTTAGTGACCAGGTGAACTTACTGGGACCAAGTGAACTTACTGGGGTTTTTAGAGTGAACGCAAAGGCTAGCGGCGTGTACGGATCAAAGCAGCTTAGATTGGCGGAGGTGAGAGCGACGAGCTCGAAGGAGAGTGGGGTGAGTGGATGTGAGCACGAGTGGGCTTACGCCGAACTTACTGGGGTTAGAGATTGGGACTAGGTGAACTTACTGGGACCAGGTGAACTTACTGGGGTTAGAGATTGGGACCAGGTGAACTTACTGGCGAACTTACTGGCCTGCACTTGTCCTAACTACTAATCGACAGATGTTTGTCTGTCTGTCTGTTTGTCCCTCGATTTAGGGTAAGGATCAGATAGGCGCGAGAGTAAGGATCAGGTAGGCGCGAGAGCCAGACAGTGATCCTCCAAGCCGTCTACGGCGACCTCGCAGACTATTTCCATGACCCGCGGCGGCGCTTTCAGCCAGCGCGCCATTCTCACGCGCCGTCGAAACGATGTTGTCGATGCTGACAACGCGCGCATGACCGCGGCCTTTTTTTCCCGGAGACGAGGCGTCGGAGTTCTTTTCGGCCGACTAGGTTGGGTCGGAAGACGACGCCTCGCTCTTTACAGTCGAGTTTTCGACTCCCTGACAACCAACGGCATGCTGGCTTTGAGCGCGAGCTTAAGGTCTTCGCAATCTCGACCCGTCGCACGGCCACTGCAACGGTACTAGATACATGATCGATCGTGTCGTGTCACCGAGGCTCCTCCAACCTGTATCCCTTAAGGCCCGCCGACGCCAAACGATCACCAAGAGCCAGGGCCAGACGCCCCGCGAGGTCGGCGTCCTCTCGCCCAAGCCCGTCTTCTGTCACGTCCAGCTCTACGTGGCTCTCTGTCGATCGGCAACCCCGGGGATATGCTCTTCTGAGTCGACGACTCCACCCTACCCCACACGTGCTACGCAATACCTATAAGCCCCCTCCCGGCGTCTACACGCGCACTATAGGTGAGCTTACTGGGACCACGTGAACTTACTGGAACCAGGTGAACTTACGGAGGTTAGAGATTGGGATTAGGTGAACAAGTGCAGGCCAGTAAGTTCGCCAGTAAGTTCACCTGGTTCCAATCTCTAACCCCAGTAAGTTCACCTGGCCCCGGCGTGAGAATGGCGCGCTGAAAGAGCCGCCGCGGGTCGTGGAAATAGTCTGCGAGGTCGCCGTAGACGGCTTGGAGGATCACTGTCTGGCTCTCGCGCCTACCTGATCCTTACTCTCGCGCCTATCTGATCCTTACCCTAAATCGAGGGACAAACAAACAGACAGACAGACAGACAGACAAACATCTGTCGATTAGTAGTTAGGACTTAGTGACCAGGTGAACTTACTGAGACCAAGTGCAAACTTACTGAGGCTTTTAGAATAAACTCAAAGCTTAGCGGCGTGTGCGGGTCAAAGCAGCTTATTGGCGGGGGTGACGGCGACGAGCTCGAAGGAAAGTGGATGTGAGCACGAGTGGGTTTACGCCGAATTTACTGGGGTTAGAGATTGGGACTAGGTGAACTTACTGGCGAACTTACTGGCCTGCACTTGTCCTAACTACTAATCGACAGATGTTTGTCTGTCTGTCTGTTTGTTTGTTTGTCTGTTTGTCCCTCGATTTAGGGTAAGGATCAGGTAGACACGCGAGTAAGGATCAGCTAGGCGCGAGAGCCAGATAGTGATCCACACAGGGGTATATATAGCCCCGGGCACTCACACACACCAGGACCGGCATTCCTACCCTCCCTTTTGCAGATGGCGTCGTCGTCGTCTGCTGGGTCCCCACCGTCTCGCATACACATACATGCTTGACTCGCCCCAGATGTTCACGTTTCACTATGATGGGGAAGCACAGGGGTATATATAGCCCCGGGCACTCACACACACCAGGACCGGCATTCCTACCCTCCCTTTTGATCCAAGCCGTCTACGGCGACCTCGCAGACTATTTCCACGACCCGCGGCGGCTCTTTCAGCACGCCATTCTCACGCCCCGTCGAAACGATGTTGTCGATGCTGACAACGCGCGCATGACCGCGGCCTTTTTTTCCGGAGACGAGGCGTCGGAGTTCTTTTCGGCTGACTAGGCTGGGTCGGAAGACGACGCCTCGCTCTTTACAGTAGAGTTTTCAACTCCCTGACAACCAACGGCATGCTGACTTTGATCGCGAGCTTAATGTCTTCGCAACCTCGACCCGTCGCACGGCCACTGCAACGGTACCAGATACATGATCGATCGTGTCGTTGTCACCGAGGCTCCTCCAACCTGTATCGCTTAAGGCCCGCCTACGCCAAACGATCAACAAGAGCCAGGGCCAGACGCCCCGCGAGGTCGGCGTCCTCTTTCCCAAGCCCGTCTTCTGCCACGTCCAGCTCTACGTGGCTCTCTGTCGATCGGCAACCCCGAGGATATACTCATCTGGGTCGACGACTCCACCCTACCCCACACGTGCTGCGCAATACCGATAAGCCCCCTCCCGGCGTCTACACGCGCACTATAAGTGAACTTACTGGGACCACGTGAACTTACTGGGGTTTGAGATTGGGACTAGGTGAACTGAGTGACCAGGTGAAACTGGGACCAGGTGAACATACTGGGGTTTTTAGAGTAAAGGGTTTTTAGAGTAAACTCAAAGGTTGGCGGCGCGTGCGGATCAAAGCAGCTTAGATTGGCGGAGGCGAGAGCGACGAGCTCAAAGGAGTTGGTGTGAGCTAGGTGAACTTACTGACCAGGTGAACTTATATGAAACTTACTGGGACCAGGTGAACTTACTGGGGTTAGAGATTGGGACTAGGTGAACTTACTGGCCTGCACTTGTAACTACTAATCGACAGATGTTTGTCTGTTTGTTTGTCTGTCTGTTTGTTTGCCCCTCGATTTAGGGTAAGGATCAGGTTAGGCGCGAGAGTAAGGATCAGGTAGGCGCGAGAGCCAGACAGTGATCCTCCGAGCCGTCTACGGCGACCTCGCAGACTATTTCCACGACCCGCGGCGGCTCTTTCAGCGCGCCATTCTCACGCCCCGTCGAAACGATGTTGTCGATGCTGACAACGCGCGCATGACCGCGGCCTTTTTTTCCCGGAGACGAGGCGTCGGAGTTCTTTTCGGCTGACTAGGCTGGGTCGGAAGACGACGCCTCGCTCTTTACAGTAGAGTTTTCAACTCCCTGACAACCAACGGCATGCTGACTTTGATCGCGAGCTTAAAGTCTTCGCAACCTCGACCCGTCGCACGGCCCCTGCAACGGTACCAGATACATGATCGATCGTGTCGTGTCACCGAGGCTCCTCCAACCTGTATCCCTCAAGCCCCACCGACGCCAAACGATCAACAAGAGCCAGAGCCAGACGCCCCGCGAGGTCGGCGTCCTCTTGCCCAAGCCCGTCTTCTGCCACGTCCAGCTCTACGTGGCTCTCTGTCGATCGGCAACCCCGAGGATATACTCATCTGGGTCGACGACTCCACCCTACCCCACACGTGCTGCGCAATACCGATAAGCCCCCTCCCGGCGTCTACACGCGCACTATAGGTGAACTTACTGGGACCAGGTGAACTTACTGGGTTTGGAGATTGGGACTAGGTGAGCTGAGTGACCAGGTGAAACTGGGACCAGGTGAACATACTGGGGTTTTTAGAGCAAAGGGTTTTTTGAGTAAACTCAAAGGTTGGCGGCGCGTGCGGATCAAAGCAGCTTAGATTGGCGGAGGCGAGAGCGACGAGCTCAAAGGAGTTGGTGTGAGCTAGGTGAACTTACTGACGAGGTGAACTTATATGAAACTTACTGGGACCAGGTGAACTCACTGGGGTTAGAGATTGGGACTAGGTGAACTTACTGGGCTGCACTTGTAAATTTTAATAAAATAATAACTTGAGGCCAAGCATGATGGGGGGGGTAGGCGAGCGAATCCCACGATGTGGGATCACGGGTGCGCAGTGCAGGCGAGGGGCGCCGCAAAGGGAGTCGGCGGAAGAGAGTGATATCATCAGGCTGGTGGTCGCCATGCGGATTCCGCGCTGTGACCGACCGACCGACCGACCGACCGACCGACAACCAACTCGTCGTTACCTTTTTTTTCCTTCTGTGATACCCCGCCCCACGTCCCGGCTACCTACGGGGATGCGAACAGGTGCTGCCACCAAGCTTAGCCGGGAGGGGGGCCCTCGCTAGGCGCAGGTTTCTTAATAGGATAATAATGCTCAAGATAGATAATCAACAAAATCATTCGGCAGCGCCTCACCAAAGACGAGGACTAAGGTCGTAAGAGGGAGATGCTGCTTCGACGACCTGCCGCTCTTTACACGTCGCCACCACCAGGGGTATTATCCAGGAGTCTCACAATCGCGGCTTGCGTTGTGGTGCCTTGGGCGAAGGTCGCAAGGATGTCCAAGAGGACGCGGGGCGGGATGAGTTCCTGGAGAGGTTGCGATGGGACGTCGTCGTCGTCGAAGTTGCTAATCACGTCGCCTACGAGGGGGTTGTCCGCACCCGCGAAGAATAGGGAATCGCGTTCTTGGTCTTGAAGCGAGGACAGGACATCGACGTAGGCCTTTTGGAGGGCGGGATCTTGGGCTTGGAGGATGGGGGCGAGCACTTTCAAACCTACCAGCCGGACGGGCGAGGGCGCGTTCGCGCGGAAGCACTCGGTCAGCGCCGTCAGGAAGGTCGCCCGGATCTCGGGCAAGTACGGCGTGTCTGGCGAGAGCGCTGCGGCGGCGAGGAGGACGATCTGCGCCTGCGTCTCCCAGGCTTTGTCTTGGCGTGCCAAGAGCGCGATCGTCGGGACGTAGGGCGCGAGAACTCGCGGACGAGTGGTCGCGGCCGCGGTTAGAGCGGCGACGGCGGCTGCCCGGAGCCGAGGGGAGTCGTGTTGGGCGAGAGCCTGGGATATATAATAGAGGTGAAAGTCGACGTGCGGACGACCGGCCTTAAAGTCCAATCGGACGAGCGTCGCGACGCAGGACAAGAAGACGTTCGTCTCGGGTAGAACGAGGCGTTTGAGGTCTTCCACGAGCTCGACGCGCCGCTCGCTGTCTTGGTCGACGAAGTCGCAGAGCACCCCAAGCACGGCGCGTCGTTTGGTATCAAGACGGAGCAGCGGGAGGAGCGGAGGAAGGGACTTTTCGACGAAGAGGCTCGTCGACGCCCGCGGGTCGCGCCGCCGCATCTCGCGGCCCAAGGCGGCCCAGGAGGCCGCCACCGCAGCGTCGAATACGTCCGTCTTCAAGAGAAGCGCGGCCGCGTAGACCTCCGAGACGCGGGAGTAGTGTTCGGGCATCGCGAGGCTCGCGACGGCGAGCGTCGCCGCGCGGTCCGCGAGGCGGCCGTACACCGCGACGGCCGTCGCCTCCGGCACGCCGTCGGATTCGCCGATAGATGCCGCAAATGCCCGCGCGACATCGGCCGAACTAGCATCCGAGGGCGCTTCGCACCCGCCGTCCAAGACGCACTCTCGCAGCACGTCGTCGACGTCGCGCGCCTTTTCTTCTTCGCGAAGCGGCACGTCGTCGGCCGCCGCGTAGTCGAGCACAACAGGTGGTGATCTCAGTTGCGCGAGCGATCGATCGACTTGGCGGACCTCGATCTCCTTGACAGTGACTTGAGCGACGGGCGGCGCGCGCGCTCCCACCGTTCTCGATGGACCCCGAGCGTTCCTCGTCGTCGTCGTTGAGCCTCGGAAGCGGTCGTGAGATTTTTCCTCTTGGAGCGAGCGCTCGTGGACGCGCGCCTCGAGTTCCATTTGCCTCGAGAGCTCGTCGGAGGTCTCGGCAAGTATGGCGCTTCGCATCGAGTTCCGCATCACTGCCGAGCCCGTGTCCCGCGCGAAGGGCGGAGCCTTGTCCAAGAGCGGTCTCCTCGCTACCTTCTGGACGGTGCGCTGGGTGAGGGTCTCGTACATGCGATTCACGAACCCGACGACGGCGCCGTCCTCGCAATAGATTATCGCGTTCACCTCTTGCTGCGAAATGAGGTCCTCGAGACCGACCTTCTTAAAGAACTTGAGCAGTTGGCTCCAGTTGTCCTTCTTGATTCTCAAAGCAATCCCGTTGTCGTACGAGTGCATTTCGATCTTGTCGTAGTACCTCGAGCAGATCTCGGCAACGAGAAAACCGTTCGAGAAGTCCCGCTTCACGTTCTTCACCGAGTACGCCAAGTCCTACAAAAACATAATTATTATCATCGAGTTGTGCACTACTGAGACTCTTCTTCTTCTTCTTCTTACCAATGACTGGACCCAGCGCAGGACTTCGCGCGTGAGCGAGACCGGAGGAGGCTCGTCCATGTTAAGTAGAAACAGACCGACCTGGTTTTTTTTTCAAGCAAGAAGCGTATCTATATCCTGTTGGCGCGCGCGCGGCGGCGGCGTTGGATTCTTGATTTTAACGACGACGAGTAAGGGTAAGGTTTTTCCAGGGGTCATCGCTTTCGAACGCGACGACGAAGAAGAAGCAGTGAGTTTTCGTTTTCGCCGCCGCCGCCGCCGCCGCCGCCGCCTTCTTTAAGCATGGCTGCCGATGGGAACGTGGTAGTGCCGGCGAGCAGTGGGGTGCGCATGGACGGCGAGTCTCAGCGCGGGCTGAAAAAGGAGAAGGACGTGCGCATGTCGAACATCATGGCCGCCAAGGCGATCGCGGACGCGATTAGAACGTCTCTGGGACCGCGCGGCATGGACAAGATGATCCAAAAGGGGGACAACGAAGTGTTGATAACGAACGACGGAGCGACGATCATGTCGCAGCTCGAGGTCGCGCACCCGACGGCCAAGATGCTGGTAGAGCTGAGCAAGTCGCAGGACATCGAGGCGGGCGACGGGACGACGTCGGTGTGCGTCATCGCTGGGAGTCTCCTCGAGGCG
Source organism: Chrysophaeum taylorii (assembly GCA_029834535.1). NCBI lineage: Eukaryota > Pelagophyceae > Pelagomonadales > Pelagomonadaceae > Chrysophaeum > Chrysophaeum taylorii. Next base: position 340,925 of record JAQMWT010000334.1, read on the forward strand.
TGCGCGCAATTGCTGAACAAGGGTGTGCACGCGACCTCGATCGCCGAAGCCTTCATGCGCGCCGCCGACAAGGCCGAGGAAATTCTCGAATCTGCGTCCAAGCCCGTCGACCTCGAGGACAAGGCGACCCTCGTCGACGCCGTGACGACGTGCCTCGCCTCCAAGGTCGTGTCCCAGAACTCGGACACCCTCGCCCCGATCGCCGTGGAGGCGGTCCTCTCAATCCTAAACGGCGAGTCCCCCGATCTGTCGCAAATAAAGATCGTCAAGCAAGTGGGCGGGACGGTCGACGACACGGAGCTCGTCGACGGGCTCGTCTTTGCGCAGGGCGCCAAAAAGGCCGCCGGCGGGCCGACGCGCATCGAAAACGCCAAAATCGCCCTCATCCAGTTCTGCCTCTCGGCCCCAAAAACCGACATGGAGAACAACGTCGTCGTCTCCGACTACGCGGCCATGGACCGCCTTCTTCGGGAAGAAAGGAAGCACGTGCTCGGGCTCTGCAAGAAGATCAAAAAAGCTGGCGTCAACGTGCTGCTGATCCAAAAGTCGATCCTCCGCGACGCCTACAACGACCTCTCTCTCCACTTCCTCGCGAAGATGGGTATTCTTTGCGTGGCCGACGTCGAGCGCTCGGACGTCGACTTCATCTCTCGCACGCTTAATCTCCTGCCCGTCGCGCACGTCGACTCCCTCGAGACCGCAAAACTCGGGGAGGCCAAGCTCGTCCACGAAGTCTCGATGCCGGGCTCGAACCAAAAGGTGGTCAAGGTCGAAGGTGTCCCCTGCGAGCACGCCTCGACCACCATTCTCGTCCGCGGCTCGAACAAGCTCGTCCTCGAGGAAGCCGACCGCTCGCTCCACGACGCCCTCTGCGTCGTGCGTGCCCTCGTCAAGAAACGGTCCCTCATCGCCGGGGGCGGGGCCCCCGAGGCCGAGATCGCCCTCAAGCTCGCGGACTACGCCAAAACCCTCGCCGGTAAAAACGCGTTTTGCGTCCGCGCCTTTGCCGATGCCCTCGAGGTCGTTCCCTACACCCTCGCCGAGAATGCGGGCCTCAATCCCATCGCGATTGTCACCGAGCTTCGCAAGCGACACCGCGCGGGAGAGGTCGACGCTGGCATCAACGTCAAGCAAGGTACCATCTCGCACATGTACCAAGAGCACGTCATCCAGCCCCTCCTCGTCAACACCTCGGCCATTCATCTCGCCACCGAGTGCATCTGCATGATCCTCAAAATCGACGACCTCGTCCTCGTCAGGTAAATACCTTGCCTCTTCCGCCGATGATGATTCGTCCTTGGTCGTGGCAACCACCATCCGGCTGCTGCTGCTGCTGCTGCTGCTGTAGCTCGTCAAAAGAAGGGGATCAGATCAGACCAGACCAGATCAGATCGGATCAGACCAGATCGGATCAGATCATATCAGATCAGATCAAACCACCCCCCCTCGGCATGCACTGACTTGACGGCAACAACAACAACAACAACAGGGGCGAGGATGATGATGATGATGATGATGATGATGTCCAAGGTGGTGGTGGTGGTGGTGGTGGTGGAATATTTCTTTCTTCTCTTTGTCGTCGTCGTCGTCGTCGTCGTCGTCGCGCTGCAATAGTGTCTTCATTCAGGACCAAAATTTCTAGTTCTTCTCCATCCGTCCCTCCTCCCCCCCCGCCCTCCCTCCCTCGCTCGAAGGTCATTTCACCCGATGATTATTAGACGACTGCCTGACTATCAGCATAGCAATATCCTCGATGTACTACTTACAACAATGGGCGGTGGTGCGGTACCGCCGCCGCCGCCGCCGCCGCCGCCGCTGCTTAGAAGACGCCGAAAGGAAGGACGCCAGGTCCTGGGCAGCAGCGCTCATCGAGGAAAGTCACAACCGCCGGCGTCGGCTCGGAGCAGAAGAACAAAAGGCAACACAACAAAACCGGTACGTCGGTGGCGGCGGTTGATGGGGGATAATTAATTAGGACGCGGCGGCAAGGCAACGGCAACGTCGTTCATGTCGACGAGGTCGAGTTCTGCGGCTGGTTCGTAGAGCGCCGCGCGTCGGCCGTTGACTTTGAGGATGGATCGCTTAGAGGGTTCGGGGTCGCTCATGAACTCGGGGCGGAGGGGCATCAACATGAGGGACTCGAGGCCGTCGCGGGGGGTGCTGTCGCCGCGTAGAATCTCGGCGACGCCAAATATGATGGGGAACTTGAGGTCGAGTCGATAGCTCTTGTGGTTCCTTTTGATGAGTCTTTCGAGGGCAAACGCAGTTTCGACGCCCTCGGCGACCTCGGTCGCGGAGTTGAGGATATCTTGAAGTTTCTCGCCCCGACCCAATCGAAGACCGAGACCGCGGTTTCTCGACAAGGGTCCAAAGCACGTCCCGAAGGTGTCGCCGACGCCCGAAAGGCCCATGATAGTCGAGGAGCGACCGCCCATAGCGAGGGCGATCCGCTGCATCTCGTAGCAGCCGCGCGTGACGAGGGCGGTGACGGCGTTGGTGCCGAGGTCGAGACCCTCGCACATGCCGGCGGCGAGGGCGATGACGTTCTTGACGGCGCCGCCGACCTCGACGCCGACGACGTCCTGGGACGTGAAGACGCGGAAGCTCGTGGACGAGAGGATTGCGGCGAACTCGTCGGCGAGTCTCTTGTCCTCCGACGCGACGACCACGGCCGTCGCGAGCTCCTTGGCTATTTCTCTCGCGAAAGAAGGCCCGGAGAGGAACGCGTACCCCCGATCACCGCCGAGGATCGAGGGGAGGATCTCGCACATGAGCTCGAGGGACTTCTTCTCGATCCCCTTGGAGGTGCAGAGCACAGGGATTTCGGGAGGAACGAGCTTGGCGATCTTCCGCAGGTAGCGCCGCGAGTACTGAACCGGGACCGCGTGGATCACAAAATTCGCGTCTCTCAGCGCCTCGGCCGCATCCGTCGTCGCCACGATCGTCTCGGGGAGACGCACGTCGTTCAAATACTGGGGGTGCGTGTGGTTCTCGTTGAGGGCTTTGGCGTGCTCCTTGTTGCGCAGCAGCAACGTCGCGTCGGCGCCGCCGCGCGCTACGACGCACGCCATCGCGAGCCCGAAGGACCCTCCGCCCAGAATCGTGCACTTGAGGCCGCGACCCCGACCATTGTGATGATGATGTTCCTCGTCGTCGTCGTCGGCTTTTCGCGCGAGCACCGCTGACCTCCAATGATGCTGGCTGGTGGACTCAAAAATCCGTGCTGTTGTTGTTGTTGTCGTAGTTGCTGGTCTCGGGTGGCTGAGGGCATTCGCACAGGCGGCGACCATCATCATCATCATCATCATCCAAGAGGTGGCGGTCCATCGACGCCTCGAAGAAGAAGTACTACTTGGAGGTCGTCGCCCCATCGTAATAAGCGACTACTTCAAGTTGGCAGGCGGTGTGACGTGGGTATTTTGCGTGGCGGATCGGGGGGGCATTTTACTTACGACCTGCCAGAGCGAAAACCTCGAGTTCGAGGGCCGAGGTTGCTAGGTAGTCGAGGAAAGCCTCGGTCACGATCTGCCGCAGGTGGAAGCGGGCGTCGATCGCCGGGGACATCGCCACCGCGTCGAGAGGGGCGCGGGGCGTGTCGAGGAGCTGGGGGGAGAGGAACCACCTGGTCCGGACGAAGACCGAGGGTGGGAGGCCGCGGCTTTGGCGAAGAAGAATGTGGATGCGAATGTCGAGGGTCTGGCCGAGGTAGTTCCGGAGATGTAATTCATCCGTGTCGTCCAACAAGTTCTCCCCGACGCCCTCCAGGGAGGGGTGGACGTGGACGTCGAGATTGCCGACCCTCTCACCTCTCCGAGTCGCGATCGGGACGGCGTCGCGGAGATCCACGAGGTACGTGAGGGCGTCCAGGTACAGAAAGGCGATGCCGACGAGCTGGTGGTCGGGGGCGTCGATGAACGAGAAATCGCTCCGTCGTCGTCGTCGCAAATTGCGCATCTCCGCGAGTCTCGAAACGAGCTCTCGCGGCGTCCAAGCGTCGTCGACTTCGCACTTTGGCGACCGGACGATAATGTTGCCGCTGTCGATGAACTGCACATCTTCTCCAAACTCGTCGGCGAAGGCGTTGGCCTCGGCGACCATGCGCCGGAGGAGACGCGGTTCTTCTTTGTCGACGACGACGCCGTCGAAACCGCCGCCGACGGCGAAGACCGCCGAGTAGCCAAAGCAGACGGTGTCGCCGTCGTTGAGGGCGACGTCACCGCGGACCTCCTCGCCGTTGACGAGCACCAACGCGCCCTCGTGGACGCGAAGGCCGCTCGAAGAGAGGGTCGCGTGCGACGGGCGAACGTCGAAGCGTCCGAGGAGGAGATCCGTCGTTGCCAAAGCCCCGACGGTGCGGACGTCGTCGCGGATCCGGACCCGCCCGGTCAGCGCGGGCTCGGGCGATATGTTCACGAGTCTCCCCGCATCCATGTCGAGTCCCCGTTTGGCGAGCCACTCGCGCGGCGCCGAAGACAACAAACAGCGATCCACCACCACCGCCGTTTCACCTCCTCTATAAAGAAGGAGGGATCGCGCGGTCGCGAGGAGCTCGAGCGTTTGAATCGCGTCGTCGCCCACGCAGCCTATCCACGTGATGGGATGCGCAACACGCGCGACGAGGCCGGCGAGCGCTCCCTCTGGGGCAGATCCGCTTTGACCAGCAGCGGCAGCGCGGAACCACTCGAGGGATGGGTCTGCGTAGCCGAAGGTCTCCCCGCCAACCTCGACGAAGGTCGCCTCGCCCCATCGCACGACCATGTGCGTGGAGAAGGCGTCGGTCTGGAGCGCGAAGGCCGCGCGCACGGCCAGCGCCTCGGCCAGCGCCTCTCGCGGATCTTCGACTTGCCGCCAGCCCCCGAGAAGATCGTGGACCTCTTCGGCCGCGACAAGCGAGGCCATCATCATCATCATCCCGGGCCCGCGCGCGATTCGGTGGAAGGCGCCGTCGACGCCACCGTGCTCGCCGAACAACAGGCTCGCCGCGCCGCTCCCAAAGGCGCACACTGTGGTGGTGGTGGTGGTGGTGGTGGTTTTTGTCTCGATTCGGCTCAGGACGGCCTCGCGGTCGCCGGCCGCGTCGACGGAAAACACCCGCTCTCCCACGCACACCTCGGTGGGCGAGCGGACGCGCTCAGGGTTGACGACAAACGCTAACTTTAACGACGACGAGGTCATCATCATCGGCCGTTACTTATTTATTTATTTCAAACACTGAGATGCGCGTGCTAGCGCGAATTAGCGGCAACGAGGACGACGACGAGACGGCGTCGTTCCCGGGTCTGCGGGGCGAGAAGGCGATGGGGGGTCGGCTGCGGCGCGACGCCTTCGAGCGGTCCAAGGCGCGCGTCTCGCGCGCGAGCGAGGTCGTCACGACCGCGTTGCTGCGGCGCGCCTGGGGCGAAGTCGTCGACTGGCTCGTGGAGCCCACGGAGGACCCCGAAGCCCTCGTCAGGCTAGCCGTGGTGCGGCCAGGGTTCTGCGAGGGGTGCCGCGGCGCCGCGCGCGCGCGGCTCGAGAAGTTGCTGCGAGAGCGCCGCGGGGAGGCAGAGGGCGTCGTCGTCGTCGAGGACGTCGAGCAGCTTTCGGGCCTCACCGAGCTCCTTCTGGGCGTTGTGGACAGCCGCCCCCCCGGGGTCGTGGTCCTCGCGGCGTCCCACTGGACCGTCCCGAGTAGCCTGCCCGAAGCGGTCGTCTCGCGGCTCTCGGTTCGAGTCTTCGAGATCGCGCCCTTCGACGCCTACGCCGACGCGGTCCTGGAACGCCTCCTCGCGCGCGGCGACCTCCTGATTTCCGTGGGACCGCGCGTCCTCGATGTCTGGCGCCAGACCCTCGACCTCCGGCGCGACGTTGGCGAGTTCGTAAAACACGTCCACTACGTTCTCCTCGCGCACTTCTTCGAAAGACCGCACAGCTTCGCGGTGGTCGCCGACTCCCTCGAGGTCGCGGCGCGCGAGACGGGCCTCGACCTCGACGAACTCCGGTCGCTCCTCCTGTGGCGAAAGCTCGCCAACCTCGCCGCGAACGCGACCGACGCGGCGCTCAGGACCGCCGCCGCCTGCGACGCCGCGACGTCGTGGAAAATCGCCGTCTCGATGCTGGGCGAAAACGCGACCCACGCCAAGGCCAAGGTGCGCCGCGCTCTTGGACTCGCCGCCTCCGTTTCGACGCTCGCGACCGTCCTCGGGTTGTGGCGCGAGGCCCTCGTCGCCGAGTTCGACCTCCGAGCCGCCGACGCGGCCGTCGTTCGCCTCCTCGCCTCGCGCCTCTTCCAGCTCGAGGCTGTCGCGAACGAAGTTAACTCCGAGCGCCGCGCGCAGCTCGAAAGAGAAATCCACGACTGGTACGCCGTCCTCGCTGACCAGGCATCCAACCTCCCCAAGCACCCCCTCGCGCGCCTCGTCTTTTTCGACGACGCCGACGTCGTCGCCAAGCCCTTCGCCGGCGGCATGTGGTCCGCCGCGGTCGCCGCCCTCAACGCCTCCACGAAGGACCCCCGCTGTCTCGCCTTTCAGGTCGCCTCGGACGAACTCCACGTCGACCTCGCCCGCTGGTACAAGCTCCTCCAGGAGCGCACGAAATGGGCGGGCCTCGACCACCACCAAGACGACAACCGCAAACGATCATGCGACTTCGTGCGTCGTCTGCTGCATATCTCTCATTTCGTTCATCCTCGTTCCTCCACAGGTCTGCGCCGTCCGCGACCTCGCGTACACGGGCCTCGTCCGCGACCACACCAAGCGGGGCAAATACATGGTCTGTGGCACCTAACTAACTAACTCACTAACTTCAGACCTAATAATAAATAATAAAACAACCCACTTTTTTCCATTGTTGTAATAACAAGAGTTTAGTACAGTAGTTAGGTAGTACGGAGGAAGGAAGACGAAGAAGTTTATAGGAAAGAAGGGGGTAAGGGTAAAGAATTGGAACGGGATTATTTCTTACTCCGTGGATCGACACGCGATGATGATTGATGATGATGAAATGATGCGCGAGCGTCGTTGTTAAAAAAAAGGACAAGCAAGCTGGCGGAGGTAACGGAAGGGCTGGAGACGGGCGCGGCGGCGCGCGAGACGTTTTGGCGGCGGCTGGAGCTGCTGCATCGCGCGTTGGTCGTTGAGAAGTCGACGCTGTGGCGCGGCGCATGCAGCGTCGTGGTCGAGATGGGGCCGCAGTCCGAGGACGCGGCGAAATTCAACCGGGCGTCGGCTTTGTACTTTCACTTGTTCGGGTACGAGGTGCTGAATAGCGTGGTGTTGCTGCGCGAGGGCGAGCTGCACGTGCTGACGCGCGGCGAAAAGGGGACCGAGCTGGATAGAGTGCTCGGTCGGGGGTCCAAGACGACGACGACCACCACCACCACCACCACCACCTCGGAGGGCGTGGTGTTAAAGGTGCACGCGTGGGAGTCGTCGGCGTCGGTGCGGCCCCTGGTGAGCGCGGCGGCCGCGGCGGGTCCGACGCTCGGGGTGCTGCGGTCGTCGAGCTCGTCGTCGGCGGCGGCGGCGGCGGCGAACGAGTACGCGTACGGAACGAACGGGTCGAGCGGAGGCAAGGGATCGTCGGGCGGAGCGCTGCTGCGCGCGTGGGACGCGGCGATCCGGAAGGAGGGGTTCATTCTGGTGGACGTGTCGCGCGCGATCGGCGCGGTATTGGCAAAGAAAGACGACGAGGCGATCGTCAGGACGGCCGCGGCCGGAAGGGTGGCGTGCCGCGCGCTGTGCGACGGCGTGACGCGGCTCGTGGAGGCCGCGTTCGACGCCGACCGGGAGGAGCGCGCGACGCACGACGCCCTCGCCCAGCAGATCGACGCGTTGATGTGCGACGCGCTGGCGCCTCACTGCGCTCGCGCGGTCCCAAAGCTCAAGGACGTCGCCGAGCCGGTCGCCAAGCGGTGCGCGGCGGCGGCGTCGGTCGCGTGCGCGAACGCGACGGCGACGCGGTCGACGCGGCTCGTCGAGAGCTGTTACTTTCCGATCGTGACGTCGGGGGGAGCCTGCACGACGGACGCGGGCGCGGCCTCGGACGCGGACGCGATCAACGACGACGTCGTCGTCGTCGAATTTGGCGCGAGATTCGCGAGCTACTGCACCAACGTCGCGCGCACGTTTTTCGTCGAGCCCCTGCCGTCCCTCGAGAAGTGCTACGCGGCGCTCCGGGGGGTCCACGCCGCCTGCGTCGCCGCGATGCGGGACGGGGCTCCCTTGAGTTCGGTCGCGGCGGCCGCGCACGATTGGCTCGAGAAAAACGACGCGTCTCACCTGGCAAAGTTCCTGCCGCGGCACAACTTTGGGTTCGCGCTCGGGCTGGACTTTCGCGACGACGAGCTCGTGTTGACGCGGTCGAACACGCGGCACTTCGAGGCCCGCATGATCTTCAACGTGGCCATCGGCCTCCACGGAGTACCGCTCGACGCGGCCGAGCGTCGCAAGGCGAGGGGCGCGATCCGCGACTTGAAGAAGGTCTCGATGCTCCTCGCCGACACGGTATTGGTCCAGTCGGGGGGCGCGCCTCCCGTGGTCCTGACGGACTTCTCGCCCACGCGGCCCGCCCTCAAGGAGTGGCGCGACGTCTCGAACCTCGCGACGAGTCAGCGCGAGCGGGCGGCCGCGCTCGCCGCGCAACGCGCGGCCGCCGCCGAGGCCGAGCTCCTCGCGCAGCTCGACGCCGAGGCCGCCGCCAAGCCCAAGAAGGACGCGACCACCAAAAAGGTCAAGAACAAGAAGAAAAAGGCGGCGCCGGCCCCGGCCCCGGCGGTCGTCGAGGAGGAGGAGGACGACGACGACGACGACGCCGCCGCCGCCGCCGCCGCCGAAAAGGTCGCGACCGCGACGACCGCGTCGTCGAGCGTTACGACCACCCCGAAGACGACGATGAGTTTGCCGCCCGCGCGCAGCGACGACGCCTCGACGTTTTCTCCGGAAAAACGTCGCGCCACCACCGCCGAGAGCGACGACGAGGAGCCGGAGGCCGAGGCCGCGCAACTTTTGGAACGCGTGCGCGCGGCCGGGCGGTCGCGATGGTGCGAGAGCTGCGAGACTGCGGTTAGAGACGCGCGCGACTTCTTGCTTTCGCAGCACCGCGAGTCGACGACGGCGGTGGCACTGGAGCGCGCGACAAAGGACCTCGCCGAGGCCCTCCCCGCGTGGCGCGGGATCGAGCTTAGCCTCGAAAGAAGCAAGACGCCCGAGGCCGTGCGCTCCGCCCTCCACAAGGCCTCGACGGCCGGCTTTCCCGCCAAGGCGACGGCCGTCAAGCGCGCGCGACGCCGCCTCAAGGAGCTCGAGGGCGGCGACCCGAAGCAGAACGTTGCGGAGTCGATCTCCTCGACGCTCCGGGCCAAGGCCGACGATTCCTTCGTCGTCGTCCAAAACAAGCAACAACCCCGCGAACACAAGGCGCCCGCCCCCAAGGTCGTCGACCAGCTCTCCAAGTTCTTCCACGGCGACGAGCACGAGATCGCGCAGCTCCGCGACAATAAGATGGACCTCACGCGCCTCGTCGCCCTCGCCGGCCGCGGCGCGCCGCGCCTCGGGCCCTGGCGCGACACTCACCCCCCGACCCACGCCGTCTCGGTCGGCCGCGTATTAGGCCTCCTCGGCCGCCTCGCGCCCCGGGTCTTCGTCAACCTCAACGCGGCGGAGCGCGCCGGGGTTGTCGTCCGCGGCGGCCAGCCACCGCGCGAATGGCTCGCCCTCGCAGCCCCCCCCGACGACCTGGCCTCGCTTCCCGCGGACGACCTCTTCCCCGAATCGTCGTCGTCGTCGTCGTCGACTACTCCTACTCCTATTCCGGCGGTCGTTCCGGCGGCGGCGAGGCCCCTGCCTCTCGGTGGCGGGGGGTCGCCGCCGCTCCCGGCGCCCTCGGCCAAGCCCCCCCGCGGCTGGGCGACCAAGCCGCCGGGCGTCTTCGCCGCGAAGCCCCCCCAAGAGGGTGGCAGGATCGTCGGAGGCGTCGCGCCGCCGCCGGGCGTGCGCGTTTCCGACGCCGTCGGCCCGCCGCCGGGCGTCGTCGACCCGATGGCGCGCTCCCTCTCGGGAGCGGGTGGCGGGCCCCTCTTCAACAACAACAACAATAACAACAACAACAACAACAACAACAACAACAACAACAACGGCGCGCTACCTCCTGGCGCGGCGCGGCGCTTTCCTTCCGACGCTCCTCCTCCCTTTGGCGTCCGCCAGCAGAACCCGATCGTCGGGGCCTCGCTCGACTGGCCCCCGACGGCGGCGGCGGCGCCGCAGCGCGTCGTGGTTCGGCCCTCCTCGTCGTGGGACGCGACCCCCGACAGCTTTGGCACGATGCGCGACGAAATCTCGGCCATGGCCGACGCCGCGTACCTCGCCGCCGTCGGCATCCCGACGGCGCGACGCGTGGGTTCGTCGTTTTCTTCTTCCGCCGTCGGCGCGGCCTTTTCGTCGTCGGGGGACGCCCCCCCGAACCGCCGAAGCCTGTCCGCTGGCCTCCTCGTCCCCAAGACGACGACCCCGCTGGCCGAGCCGACCACTCTCGAAGGACGCTCCGCCGCCGAGCGCGCGGCGCGCGTCCTCCTCGGACGCCTCCCCGCGCTCCTCGAATTCGACGACCGCGCGGCGCGCGCGACGGCCGCGTGCTCGCGGGCCTGGTGCCAGGCGATCACCACCACGGTTCGCGTCTTCGCGACCTGCTCGACCTGCCGCAACCCGAGAACGGCGAGGTGCGCCGACTGCGCTCTAGACGATTCCGACCTCGCCGAGCCCCTGGAGTGCCGCGCCTGCAGCGGACGCTTCCGCCGCCTCCGACCCTGCGAGAACGCCGACTGCGGCCGCCTGGTCTGCGCGCGCCACGCCTTCAAGTGCGACGGCGTCAACTGCGGCTGCGGACGGACCTTCTGTTCGAAATGCGAGCCTTCCGCCGCCGGACGCGCCTGCTCGGGACCCCTCTGCGGCCGCTGCTGCCGCGACTGCTTCGAGAAATTTCCCGACGGACCCAAGCACGGCTACGCGGGCCTCGACAACTCGGGCAGGCCCCTCTACAAATGCGGGCCGTGTCGTGCCAAGGCCGCCGGCAGCAACTTTTTCCTCGCCTCGGGACCACCCCCGGGCGTGCCCCCCCGAGCGCCGCTCTTCCTCCGCCCGACGACCCTCGCCTCGGACCTCGACGCGACGCCCTCTCCCGCCGCCCCGAGGCGACTCTGTTCCACCACCGCCGTCGACTAGCACTCAGTACCGCTGCCTCCTCTCGGTCCGTCCGTCCGTCCGTCTGTCCGTCCTTCGAGGCATAAATCCTTGTTCGAGCGAAAAACGAAAACTCATCCAATCATCCTGCGAACAACTTGCCTGCCTTGCCTCTCTCCCGCTCGCGCGCCGCCTTTCTCTCGCTCCTGTACACTCCTCAACAAGACGCCTCTTCTTTGCTCACGCGTCGTCTTCTGTCCCACCCTCGATCGACGTCGCGAGTCTCGGACGACGGCAAGGTCGCCGTACCGCCACCACCCGTACCGCCACCACCACGTTCGCGAACTTTCTCTCGAGTGCGGCCCGGGGCTTGAAATGGCCGCCCGTGTTGGTGGTGGCCTCGGCCCACCTTGGTTATTCACGTACTCGTACTAACGAGAGATGCGCGTCTCGAAGAGAACAAAAGAAAAGAAAAGAGCCCCCGATCTAGATCTTCATCTTCTCTTTCCATTCCCAGGTGGTGGTGGTGGCGGCGGCGGCGGCGGCGGCGGCGGTTTCGATGGCGGGTGTGTGTTGTTGAGGCGAGCCGCCCCCGCGCGTGCGCGTCCCTTTCCCTTAGCGGCCGGAATGGAAGAAGGCGTCCCAGGCCATGGAGACGATGGAGGCGGCGCCCGAGGCGGCGAGCGCGAGGACGGTAGAAATGAAGGCTTCGGACACTTCAAAGCCCAGAATGGTCGGATATTCGGCGCAGGACTCGACGTAGGTGATCATAGACTGGAGGAGGTCCAGACACTTCTCGTCATCTTCGGCGCCATCGCGCGGCGCGTCGCCCGCCTCGTCGAACTCGTGCTCGAGGGTCGTCCGCCCTTTGTGGGTGGACGCCGAAGACCACGAACGGAGAAGCGCGCCAACCCGCGTCGACGGGGTGGGGTGGTCGACGATGGCGATCCCACCGAGGAGGCTGTCCTCCGAAGAAGAGTACGGATCGTGGTACCTCGTCGTCGTCCCTCGGCGACGCGAATGTTTGAGCATCTTGAGATGGTACCACTCGGTGTGGAGAAGCTTGACGTGCTGCTCGAGGAGGCAGTAGGTCTGGCGGATGAGAGTGAGCGTGAGCGAGATGACGACGAAAAAAATGGCAGCGTAGAGCGCGAGGATGACGGCATCCTCGGCGCCGAGTCCGACGATCATCGCGTAGACCGAAGCGAACGAGAACGCGATGTTCGCGAGGACCACCACGAGCAAGTGCAGCTCTCGACGTTTCATGCGCATCGATCCTGACGACTGCAAGAGAAGCCCGCGCGTCCGCGCCCACGCCGTGATGTCGGGGGCCCGGCGCAAGTTGAGAAACCGCGGAAACGCCTGCAAGTTGTCCGCGAGCAGTTTCTTCGCGTCGTGCCGCATTTGATGGTACCTATCGACGACGACGACAGAAAATCAGCGATGAGCTCAAAACAAAATTGGCGTCGGTCGCCCATCGCGAGAAGAAGAAGAGGAAGAAGAACGCTGGCAGTACGTACGTTGCCGGGTTACTCGCGTGCGAAAAGACCTGCAGCCGGGCCGCGCGAACGGCCTCGGCGAGCAGCACGTCCGACGACAGGTAGAGGATTCGGCCGACGAGGTTGCCGGCGGTGAGCGCGGCGCCAAGACTGTAGACCCAGCGCCCGTCGAAAACCATTTTGGCCTCTTGCTGCGTCTGGATTAAGAAGAGCAGCGGCGTGATGACGGCGAGCGCGACGGCGCCGCGACAAAAGGTCCGGAGGGGCGCGCTGTAGTTCGCCTCGGCGAGCGCCGTCGCGACCGAGTCGATAGCCTCGAAGATCTGGCCCTCGTCCGTGTTGTGGACGAAGGGCAATCGATGATGGTCGCGTTCGAGCGCCCCGAAGCCCTGCTGGTACCCCGAGATGAGCGCGACGCGGATGTTCAAAATGGCGAAGAGAGCCGGCGGAGCGGCCCACTCGACGACGGCCGTCGCGTACGCGTCGCGGTAAAAGTAGAGAGCTGCGCAAGGCAGCCACGACACGAGGACGTAGCAGACGTGGGGCCACATCGACATGAAGGGCACCGGCACGTAGACGCGCTGCCGCAGGCTTTCGAGCTCGAAATCGCCGCACGTGGCGACGGCGGCAGAAACCGCGACGCCCGCCGGCGAGTACATGAGCAACGCGAGGCACGAGTTCCACGACACGAACTGCTGCGGGAGCTGACGGACCATAAAGAGTTTGAACAGCGCGCGATAAAACAAGTCGCGGCTCGCGTCGCCCGAGCTTCCGTTCTTTCTCTCGGCCGTCTTCTCCAGTATAACCTGACTCGCGAAAAAAATGAATTCGCTGAAGTCGACGTCGCCCGAGCCGTCAGAGTCCATCGCGCGCATCAGCCGATTCACGCTTTCGTCGCTCAGCTCGCGAAACAATATCGTCAGCTCGTCGACGCTTATGCTCCCGCTTTCGTCGCGATCGATCGCGTTGAAAGCTTCCTTCAGCTCAGGAACCTCCCCGGGGTGAAACACGCGCCCGATCGACTGGAGCCGCGGGTCGCTCTCGTCGAATCCCAGCGCCTGCGTCTGGCTCTTATCACACCTTGCACCGTCTCACCTGGGCCAGTTTATGGTTGTCGCGCTCCATTTCCAATAATAAATAATAATATCCTGAGGTCACGCTCTCGATTTCCTTTATATTTCCTACAACTTTCCTATACCACTTTTCTCGCCACTTCTTTCGCGCCATCCATAGTGTTGTCACCCGGCCGGCCGGCCGAATATGCATTCGCATTTTACGTATGCCACTGGCACAGGTCAGGGGCACAAGCCCGGCATCCAAAGGGAATCAAATGCCCACGAGGGAGCCGGAGGGGGGGAGGGAGGAAGGGAGGGATTGAGGGAGGGAGGGAGCAAGCAAGTTCCCAGGGCGACATCTCGCCCCCTTCCTTCCTTCCTTCCTTCTTTCGTTCGTTAGCTGCGACCCACCACTCTAACGACGGCGTGTTCACGTATTATGGCAAGCAGCCCAAAAAAGGCAGTGAGCATGATCGCAGAGAGAGAAAGCATGATAAGACCACGGAGGACGGCGAAGACTGACTGACTAACTAACTAACTAACTAACTAACTAACTAACTAACTAACTAACTAACTAACTAACTAACTAACTAACTAACTAGCTAGAGACCAACCCAGTGCATGGGGCGTAGGCTACTACTCCCAGCGCCATGGCGCGTGGGACCCCGGACGGCGAAGAAAGAGATGGGAAAGAGCACGCCATGAAGAAAAGGCCTGCAGTGGGCAAATAAAGAGGCAGGAAAACAAGGGAGAGGACGAGGCGCATATTCAAGAAAGAGAAACGGAGACCCAAGAAGAGCACAGCGGGCAGAGAAGAGCAGGAGATGAGGCACCTCTGCGTATTTTTATTATTATGGGGTTTAGCAGAAAAAGAGTTTGTTATGGCACATGTGGCACGCAAGTCAAAAAGGTGGGTGCCACGAGGATCCAGATGTAGTAGTATGCCCCGCACACAAGCGTGAATGAGAGTCAGCATGGCTTCGAAGCTGAACGGGACGGTTTAACAGTTAGGGTGGGGGACTGCACCACGCAGCGGCATAATGGGGCCTGTCACAACACAACTGTTCCAGGGGCACCCGCATTGGACCGAACTACTGAAAGAAAGATCTCAAGTAGCTAGGGACGGAAGCGCATTTCCCTTTCCCACGCGCTGGCACTTGCACTTGGTTACCTCGCTGCTCGAGAACGAGGTGGCCCTCGCACGTCGCTTTCTCGCGTGTTCATTGTGGATGGATCTAGAGGCGTTTGCCGTTATATGAGCTGCGCACGTCTCTTCATCCTACGCTTGGTGGCGCGAAATTAAATGTCCTCCTTGAATAAATGGCGCACGTCGCGGTGGCTGTTACACCAACCAACCAAGCAACCAAGTTGAGTACAAAAATTTTCGGGGTGACCGCAGTGCCAGCCACAATGGTACGTCAAAACCCAAAAGGCGCCTCTATAAAAAGGCACCACCTCTATTATTATACCTAGAGGAGAGATATGCGGCCGCGCCCCCAGTGTGATGAACAACGATAGGCGACGAGGAGATAGTAGTAGGGTAAGCGTGGTAGTGGGTATGAAGGAGGAGGGGTCCCTGCCCATCTCGGGCGCCAAGGATGAGATTCTGGGTTTGCTGCGGAAGCACGAGGTTGTGGTGGTTGTCGGGGACACGGGGAGCGGGAAGACGACGCAGCTGCCGGCGTACTTGCTCGAGGCGGACGAGGCATCGTCGTCGTCGTCAGAGAGGTTGTTATTCTGCCCCGTGGCCATCACGCAGCCGCGGCGCGTGGCCGCGACTTCTGTGTCGGCACGGGTCGCACACACGCTCGGAACAAGGGTTGGGTCCGAGATGGTGGGGTACAAAGTTCGTTTTGACGCGCGCGTCGCGGCGCGCACTCGGCTGACGTTTATGACGGACGGAGTTCTGGTTCGAGAGTGCGTTTCTGATCCGGGGCTTCGGAAGTACCGGACCATTATGCTCGACGAGGCGCACGAACGGTCGGTCGAAACGGACGTGCTGTTTGGGCTCGTGAAGCAGGCTTTGCGGTCGCGGGGGGGCGGGCTCCGGTGCGTCGTGTCCTCGGCGACGCTCAACGCCGAACAGTTCTCGACGTATTTTTCGTGTCCCGTCGTGCGCGTTCCGGGACGCGCGTACCCCGTGGACGTGTACCATTCGAAGAAGCGCCAGACCATGACCCGATTCGGGCCGAGCTCGCGCGACTACGTCGAGGCGGCGGTCGAGGTCGCGTCGCGGATTCATTCGACGCAACCGGCCGGACACGTTCTCGTATTTTTGACAGGCCAGGACGAGATCGAGAAGGCGTGCGGTTTGCTTCGGGAACTCCAGGAACACGATTCCCTCGAGTTGAGGGTGTTGCCGTTGTATGGGGCGCTCCCGCCGGACGACGCGAATCGCGTCTTCGAGGAAGTCGACGATTCTAGCGTTCGAAAAATAGTCGTCGCAACAAACATCGCCGAGACGTCGCTGACTGTTCCCGGGATCAAGTACGTGGTGGACTCGGGGTACGCGAAACTCAAGGGCTTCGAGCCCTCGAGGTCGGTCGCGAGCTTGACGGTGGTCCCCGTATCCAAGGTGGCGGCCGAGCAGCGCGCGGGCCGCGCCGGCCGGACGGGCCCCGGCCAGTGCTACCGGCTCTACTCCAAGGCGTGTTTCGACGACATGGCCCCCGAGACGATCCCCGAGATCAAGCGGACCTCGATGGCATCGGTGGCACTGGTATTGAAGTCCCTGCGCGTCGCGGACGTCGTCGCCTTCGACTTCCTCGACCCGCCAGATCCGGCGCAGCTCGCGTGCGCGCTGCTCGAGCTTCACGCCCTCGGCGCCCTCGACGAGGGCCCGCGCCTCACGCATCTCGGATACGCGATGGCCAATCTCGCCCTCGAACCTAACCTTGCACGGGCGCTTCTCGAGACTCGTCTCTCCTATCCGGAGGCTCGCGACCCCGTGCTCTCGATCTGCGCGATGCTTTCGGCCGAAGAAGTCTGGTATTTTCCCGGCCGCCGACGACGACGCCGCGACGACGAGCAACACCTCGAGATTCTAGCCGCCCACTTGAAGTTCAGACACCCGCGCGGCGACCTGTTCTCGTTGATCCGCGTCTACGACGCCTTCGAAAAGAACTCGGCCGACGCGCCCGCGTGGGCCAGGCGTCACTGGCTGCGCTACCGCGCGCTCCACTTCGCGCGACGCGCGCGAAGGCAGCTCCGCGACGAACTCGCCGCCCTCGACATCCCCAAGTCGTCGTCGTCGTCTTCTTCTTCTTCTTCTTCTTCGAACTACCACCTCCCCGAGGACGAGCAGATCGCGCGCTCTATGTGCGCGGGCCTCTGCCTCAACGCCGCCGAGAGAGGTCTCCACCCCGAAGCCTTTGTTCTCTTGCCCTCGCCCTCCCTCGCCGCCGAAACCGATGGTCTTTCCACAGGAGTTGGGGCGCTTCCCAGCATCTCCCTCGTCCGCGTAGACGAGGTCACCTCCGCCGCCTTCGCGAAACACCCTCCCGCCATTTGCTTCCACGAACTCAGGGTTACGCACTCTTCCCGAGGCTCCTTCGCCCACAACGTCCTCGTCGTCGACCCCCCCGACATCATCCACGACTATCGCCGCAGAATCGGGAAGGCGGACCTCGACGACCTCTGCGGCAGGCCCAGAAAGAAAATAATAGCGCGTGTTCCCGGAGTCCAAGAAGAAATGCCCGGTAAGATCCCTCCAAAAGACGACGACGACGCGCCGTCCCGCAAGTCCTCGTCCTCCTCGGACGTCGAAGCCGCCCGCGCCCGCTTCCTCGAGCGCAAGCGCCAGCGCCGCGCCTGATTCATAATTTACCACAAAGAAGGAAATAATAATAGACAGTGTTTTTTGTTGTTTAAATGAAGCAACTGTCAGGAGGTGGTCCTAACTACTAATCGACAGATGTTTGTCTGTCTGTCTGTCTGTCTGTTTGTTTGTTTGTTTGTCCCTCGATTTAGGGTAAGGATCAGGTAGGTGCGAGAGTAAGGATCAGTTAGGCGCGAGAGCCAGACAGTGATCCTCCAAGCCGTCTACGGCGACCTCGCAGACTATTTCCACGACCCGCGGCGGCTCTTTTAGCCAGCGCGCCATTCTCACGCCCCGTCGAAACGATGTTGTCGATGCTGACAACGCGCGCATGAATGACCGCGGCCTTTTTTCCCGGAGACGAGGCGTCGGAGTTCTTTTTTTCGGCCGACTAGGTTGGGTCGGAAGCCGACGCCTCGCTCTTTACAGTCGAGTTTTCAATTCCCTGACAACCAACGACATGCTCACTTTGATCGCGAGCTTAATGTCTTCGCAACCTCGACCCGTCGCACGGCCACTGCAACGGTACCAGATACATGATCGATCGTGTCGTTGTCACCGAGGCTCCTCCAACCTGTATCCCTTAAGGCCGGCCTACGCCAAACGATCAACAAGAGCCAGGGCCAGACGCCCCGCGAGGTCGGCGTCCTCTTTCCCAAGCCCGTCTTCTGCCACGTCCAGCTCTACGTGGCTCTCTGTCGATCGGCATCCCCGAGGATATACTCATCTGGGTCGACGACTCCACCTTACCCCACACGTGCTGCGCAATACCGATAAGCCCCCTCCCGGCGTCTACACGCGCACTGTAGGTGAACTTACTGGGACCACGTGAACTTACAGGGGTTGGAGACTGGGACTAGGTGAACTGAGTGACCAGGTGAAACTGGGACCAGGTGAACATACTGGGGTTTTTAGAGTAAAGGGTTTTTAGAGTAAACTCAAAGGTTGGCGGCGCGTGCGGATCAAAGCAGCTTAGATTGGCGGAGGCGAGAGCGACGAGCTCAAGGGAGTTGGTGTGAGCTAGGTGAACTTACTGACCAGGTAACTAACTAAACTTATACGAAACTTACTGGGACCAGGTGAACTCTCTGGGGTTAGAGATTGGGACTAGGTGAACTTACTGGCCTGCACTTGTGTCCTTCCTATGCGAAACTACTGAGCGCTCGCGATGATCTCACGGAGGAGGAGGAGGAGGAGGTCCACGTGCTGTCCAAACGTTCAGGAGCGCAGCGCGTTGCCGTTAATGTATGTATGTATGCATGCATCGGGTGGCCACCTATAGCTGCGGACGCCACTGTCTTCGCAACGCGCCTCTTCCGCATCATCACCATTCATGGCGGACCCGATCTCGCACTTTCCCACCACAATCTCGAGAGAATGACTGCTCCAGGAGGACGCTCCCGTTCAGAGAGCAAACTATGGGGGTTCTCTATGATGAATTCAGTTCATGGGCGCTGAGTCACATAGCCCGGCCTCGGTCTGGCATCTCTAACTTGTCCAGAGAGATCACCTTGTCTGCTCAGAAACCAACTCCTCCTTTTTCTCTGCCTCTTGGACGTCGTAGACTTCCCGGCCGTCTAAATATGGGTTCTTGTGTCTGGTGAAGGTCATTTTTTCGTCGTAAGAAGTGTTCTAGGAATGGGGCGAAGGAAGCGGGATAGAAGGACACACAATGGTCCGGTCAGACGAGAGAGAACCTAGGGTTCGTTGTTCCAAGACTACGACCGTGTAGACGCAGAGTAATGATGCGGGCGCAGAGGATGGGCACAAGGAAGCATGTTGTAAAAAAATCCAGCAAAGGAGAAATCTCTCGTTTCTTCTTTTCGTTGTGTAGGTTTCTAGGAAAAAAGTGACCGAGGGTGGTGGTGAAGGGGTGAACACGAGATTTTTGTTTCTTACGCATTGTAGAAAGAAAGAACCTTGTTGGTGTATAATAATATCTTTTCTTTTTTGCCTCTCCATGCATTCTTTGGCTTTCGTGCCTTCGACGTCCTCTGCTGTCATCTGTGGTCTTTTTTGTCCTTTCTCTTCCTCCGAGCGATTATCCTTTCTGGCTCTCTGACTGAGCCCGGAAGTTGCTAAGCATGGCAATAGTAATTGTTCCCAGCGCTCATCCATTCTGGCTCTTTGAGCCTGGGAGTTGCAAACCACAATACGCGCGAAGTTTGTGTTAATTAAAGATTCCAGCCAACTAACTAACTAGAGGCAAGCCCAATGCATGGGGCGTCGGCTAATAATCCCATTAGCGCCATGGCGCGTGGGATTAGGGTCACTGGGCGATGAGACGGGGGGGTTAGAAAGGGGGATTGGGGAAGAGTTGGTTTGTTGTCGCCAAGGTTTTGAGCGAGGGAGTACCAGGTCGTTGTGAGTATATTGAACTTGCGGAGTGCCTTGTTGAGACCACGGCCGTACGTGAACTGTGGGGACCCGCGTGGAGGAGGCACCAGGAGGTGAGCATTTCCCAAAAAAAGCGATGCTAGGGCATGCGGGCAACGTGGCCAGCCCAGCGAAGTTGTTGTCGGCGCGAGATGAAGGTTTTTGGTAGTCTCCCGGAGGAGGGTTGATATGATGTTGCCAGGTCAGGTGGCGCGTAACGCGGCGCATCGCGCGTGAAAGCATCGTAGACAATTGCAAACAACCTCGGTTAGGCACCATAATTCCGCACTTTGAAGGAGGATGGCGAGGATGAGACCGACGTAGACGTAGCGAAAATTGTATAGGCACTCGGGCAGATCCGGAGAAGCCAGCCATATATTTTTTTTCTGCCATAGAGAGCTATAATGAGGAGGCATACGAGTTTCGCTGGAACGCCGTATTTCGATACCACTTGCCAGTGTAGTAGTTCCCGCGCGCGGGACCCTGTCGAAAGCCTTGACGAAATCAATAAATAGTAACCATGTGTCACGACTTAGCTTTTCTTCAACGCCATCTTCAGGCTGAAGGTTGCGTCGGCAGTCCCCCGTTCCGGCCGAAAGCCGCACTGCGGCTCGTGTTCGAGCTGACACCGAGACGCGGGCGAAAACGAGATTCCAGGATAACCGCTCAGACTTATTATATTATCAAGTAGTCAGTGTCATTGTACAAGTAATCTAAAGATCGTTGCACCTACTACTACTACCTTGGCAGGGACGTCGTGGTCGCTTGTGTCGCGACAAAAAGACGCAAAAACCCAATGATTCTTATGGGCAAGCAAGCGTCTTGCAGTCGGCGGGGATGGAGTGTGATTGTGTTGGGGTTGGTGGGGAGCAGCGCGGAGGACGAGAGGGCGCAGTGCCGCGGGCACTGCCTTGGGCTGTTCGGGAGTTCGTGCGACGAGTGGGTGGGCTACTACGACTGCGAGACGTTGGAACGCGACTTTGACTGCGACTGCCGAAACTGTAGCTGTGGTGATTTGGCGTCGAAGCGGGCTGTCGCTCAAGTATTTTCAAACGCGACGAGCGAGTGCGAAGCGACGTGCTTTGGGCACACGTGCGAGGACTGGCGCTACGAAGGCGCGAGCTGTGAGGTGCTCGTGTCTCTCGGTTGCGATTGCGATGGCTGCAGCTGCAACAATCCTCTGCCGTTGTGGCGCGAGGGGATCACGTACTTGTCGCTGCGCGTTGGTTACGAGCTTTGGCGCGCCAACTTTTTTGCGCTTGTTCTAGACGTTCGACAGAAGCCCGACGTCGTGAATCGCATTTACGGCGACAATCTGAAGGGATTCGAGTCGGGACACATACCGGACGCTGTCAACGTACCCAACCTCGGGGACGTCTCGGCGATCGTCGGCCCTCTCGTCGACGTCGGGTGCACGAGCGCCGACGTGTTGGTTGTCGACTACGAAGGCGTCCACGCCGAGCGCGCTGCGGAGATCCTCGTCAATCTCGGTTTTGCGAACGTCTACGCGTTTGGCGCGCCAGTGCCCGGGAGCGGGATGCGCCAGTGGCTGGTCAACGAACGTCCAATTACCGTAGAGCCTACCGACGTCGACGCTGCACTCCAACGAGCGTGTCGCACGGCCCGATCCCCCACCAGCGCGCCCACCTTCATACTCCCAGCCGTGCCCGTCGAAGTCGTGCGGTCTCGGAACAGAAAGAGGACCACGTACTGCGTCGTCGGATGCGCGCAGCCGTACGTCCAGATTATCCTTCTGGTGCTCGTCCTCCTCGCGGCCCCTTGTGTCGTCGTCGTCGTCGTCGTCGTCGTCTCCTGCTGCAGTCGTTCCCGCGTCGCGGAGGACGATGAAAACCGCCAGAAGCCACCCGTCGACGAGGACGAGGATGAGTCCGCCGATCTCGAGACGCTAGGGGCGCGTTCGCCGCTTCGCGGCGGCTCCGGGGTCTCCTGCGGCTCGGACCTCCGGGTATCCTTTAAGGACGACGACGACGACGACGACGACGACGACGACGACGATACGATACCCGCGATCGTTTGACACAAAAAAACACTCAGCCCCTTGCGGAAGGGAAACAAGCGAGGCCCGAAAAGAAAAGTCCGGGAACGAAGAAGGGGGAACGTTCGTCGAAAAATGGACGTGAGTCGTCGGTTGCCGATCGACGTGCTGACGGTGATCGGGAAGTACGCGTGTCTGGGTCGCGAGATCATTTGTCTGTCGAGGGAATGCGGTCCCCGGTGGCGGGAGGTGCTGCGGCGCGTTCTGCGATTTAACTGCCGGTCCCGGCAAGCAATGAAACGGGTAGAGGCGATGGGGGAGCTCCTGGTGGTCGACGGGGCCGAGGCCGCGTTGCCATACGTGGAGGAGCGATTCGTGTTGGACCGACGACAGCACGTCAAGGCGAAGGCAGCCGAGCACTTGGCGTCGATCGCTATCTCGCTTCTCGAGCGCGGGCGGGATATCGCGGCCGTCGCCGAGGCGAGGCGCGCCCTGCGGCTGCTCGCGTCGCAGTGTTGGTCGCGGCAGATGAACGTCCGGAAGGCGGTGCTGGACGCGACGCGACGGCTCTACGAGGTTGGCCTCGAGGCGGAGGTTCGCGCGGCGTTCGGGCCGCTCGTTTCGCACCGCGCGCTCGAGCGCTGGATGCTCCCCGACTTCGAGCTGATCCAGCCGATGGAACAGTGGAATGTCCGGCACGACTGTCCCGTGTCGCCGACGCGCCACATCACGGTCCGGAACGCCATGGCCGTCGTCTCGTTGTTCGTTTGTAACGGCTGCGACGCCGACGTGTTCGCCGTCGCTTACGTCGAGAATCGTCTGCTCGAGCCGCCGGCCCTCGTGCCGCGCGGGGCGTGCCTGCGGTGGGCCTACATGTCAAACGACGAGACGGGCGCCCAGCACGACTCGTACTACATCGCCGCGGCCACCCCGGTCGCGAGCACGCGTTATTCCTCGGACGAAAGCGGCGCGACGCCGCTTTTCGGTCGCTTCGTCGTCCGCGGCCGCGGCGCCGTCGAGGTCGAAGCGCGGAGACCCTACCGCGCCGGCTTTTTGGTCGAGCGCTGGCGCTACGACCACGACGGACCGAAGCTGACCGTCTCCAAGACCATCCACGAATATTCGGACGAAGATTGGCCGGAAACGCGGCGAGAGAGTCCCCGCCCTTACGACGACGACGACGAACGTCTCGCGCTCGAGCGGGAGCTCCAGGTTTGTCGGAACCGGGCGAGGAGGCTCGCGGGTCAAACGGACATCGACGCCGCGCAGTCCCTCAAAAACGCGATGGGCAAGCACCACCTTCTCGACGACCGCCGTTCGAGCCTGTCGCCCTGGCTTGACGGTCGTCGCGACGGCCAGACGCCCGCCGACGATGCCTCATCAGGGGGGATTCCGCCGCTTTGATATATCAAGTACAGTTTCCTCCTGTCGTCTTCTTATTACCTCTAAGTCGACGATCTCTAGAGGCAGACCCGGTAGGTGACATAGCGGCCCGCCGTTTCCGATGGGCGAATGATTTTGACGACGTCCCCCGTCTTCAAACCAAAGTAGCGCGCGACCGGGTCGGTCCGCTGGATGCGCGGGAGCTGGGCTTCCTTGAGCTTGTATCGCTTGAGGAGGGCCGCCTTGTCGTCGGGGGAGAGGGGCTGGTGCGTCGGGACGAGCTTGTGCTCGGTGATATCCACCAAAAGTTCGTTGTCCCGGAAGTGCTCCATCGTGAAGGGGCTCATCTCCTGCAAGGCCGTCTTCGCAAACGGCGTGATACCCTGCTTGACCACTAGAATCGCGTGCGTCACGTGGGCCTCCTGCATCAGATCGCAGTAGCTCTTTATGGTCTTCACCCCGACCTTGTCCTCTTCGGGCAAAAACACGAAGATCTGGTCATCGGGGTCCGTCTCGTGCTCTGCCAGGATAGTCTGGTCGCCGCGCTTCGGCTTGTCCCCGAACTGCTCCTGGAAAGCGCTCGCGTCCATCTCCAAGGCGACGGGGTCCACGATGTACGACCGTTTCTTCAGCATCTTAAGCACGGTCCGTCGAATCCGGAACAGGTGCATGGCCTCGCTCGACAGGCTTTGTTGTTGCTGGGCCATCGTGCCTCTAGGGTTTAAGACGGAAAGCGCAGCGGGTTATTAGAGCGTCGAGCGAAAAGGAAAGCTGGGGGACTGGATTGTCGACGCACAGGGTTAGGGCGATTACGAACCGTCGGAGGAGGAGCCCTCCTCCTCCTCCCCCTCCTCAGAAGAAGAAGAAGAAGAAGAAGAAGAAGAAGAAGAATCTCCCTCCTCTTCTTCATCGCCATCATCATCGGTGCCCGGGTCCTCATCGTCGTCGTCGTCGTCGGAGGTGGGGAACTTGTGCTTGGTGAGAAGCTTTTTGGCGTGGCCCGATTTGGCCGCGGGGACCCCGATGGTGGCGAGGTCGGCTTGTGATAGTCCGTGGTCCCGAATCAAGTCGAAGTCAAAGCCCGCGTCGAGGATCCCGGACAAGTAAGCCTCGCAGCCGATGGTCTGGAGCCATCGCCGGAGCTTGTGGTGGTTGTGGGTGCCGCCGGTGTCCAATGCAGTGGCGATCGCATCCAAGCCCTTGGCTCGAGCGATCGCGAGCGCCCTCGCGGTGTCGTCGGCGCCGTGCCCGAGGAGTTCGTTGACGGTTGCTGGGTGGCCCCCAACCACGGCATACAACAAGGGCGTAAAACCGTGGGAATCTCGCAGGTTGACGTCGGCGCCGGCTTCGATAACGAGAATCCGCACCACCGACACTTGGCCATAGCGCGCCGCCACGTGCAGCGCGGCGTGACAGGGCCTGCACCTCGAGGTGCTGATCGCCCCTACCCTCGCCCCCGCCGCGAGCAACCCCCTGACCGCCTCGTCGTCGCCCTCGGCCGCGGCAAGCTGCAAGGGGCGCCACTCGTCGAAGCGAAAGGGGGCGTTGACATCCATATCACCGTTGGGTTCCAACGGACTTACGAGTCGTCGTCGTCGTCGAAAAAGCGACAACAACACCAAAAATGGTCGAGGTGGTGGCGACGACCGAGGCGTCGTCGTCCGTCGAGAACAAGACGAACGACGAGGAGAGCAGCAACGGTCACGCGATGATGGTGGTGTCGAGTAATGCATCTTCGAGGATCGAGAGCCTCAAGTCGCGGGGGAACGCGGCCCTCGCCGCAGGGAACCCCGCGCAGGCCGCCGCCCTGTACACGTCAGCGATCGAGGTCGACGCCGCGTCACCCGTGCTTCCCGTGTTGTATTCGAATCGTGCGATGGCCCACATCAAGGCCGAATCGTACGGGTTAGCCATCGCCGACGCCGAGCAGGCGATAAAGATGGACCCGACGTACATCAAGGCTTACTACCGGCGGGGCTCGGCAAACTTTGCCCTCGGCAAGTATCGGCTCGCCCTCCGGGACTTTAAGAGCGTCTGCAAGCTTCGCCCGACGGACCGCGACGCGAGGGCCAAGTTGCGCGAGTGCGAGAAGGCGGCCAAGCAGCTCGCTTTCGCGAACGCGATTTTGTCCGGCGATTCGGAGCAGGCTCTGCGAGGGTCCGACGTCGACGCGATCGTCGTCGAGGACTCGTACGATGGTCCGCGCCTCGAGAACCGGTTCGACGACGACGACCTCGTCCAGGCAACGATGGAGAGGTTCCGCGCGCAAAAATTGATCCATCGCAAGTACGTTCTCCAGATTCTCCTGAAGACGCGCGACGCGCTCAAGGGGGAACCCAGCCTCGTCGACCTCTCGCTTCCCGCGTCGTCCAAGCGCTACACGATATGCGGCGACGTCCACGGCCAGTACTACGACTTGCTGAAGATTTTTGATCTCAACGGTCTCCCGACGCCCGACAACCCCTACGTCTTCAACGGCGACTTCGTGGATAGGGGGAGCTTTTCGTTCGAGGTCGTCCTCACGCTCTTCCTCTGCAAGCTTCGGCATCCCACGGGCGTCCACCTCAACCGCGGCAACCACGAAACAAAAAATATGACCAAAATATACGGGTTCGAGGGCGAAATCAGGCACAAGTTCGACTCGACCGTCCTCGGGCTCTTCCACGAGTGCTTTCGGCTCCTGCCGCTGGCCGCGTGCCTCGAGAGCCGCGTCTTCGTCGTGCACGGCGGCCTCTCGAGCGATGACGACGTCACCCTCGACGACATCCGCGCCATCGACCGCGAATGCGAACCCCCCGACTCGGGACTCATGTGCGATCTTCTCTGGTCGGACCCGCAGCCTGCGCCCGGGCGCGCCCCTTCGAAGCGCGGCGTCGGCCTCTCGTTCGGCCCCGACGTCACGAAGCGCTTCCTCGACCGCAACGACTTGTCCCTCGTCATCCGTTCCCACGAGGTTCGCGACAACGGCTACGAACTCGAGCACGGCGGCCAGTTGATCACCGTCTTCTCCGCGCCCAACTATTGCCTCGCGCGCGACGCCCAAATCCTCACGAACCGCGGCTTCCTTTTTCTCGACGACTTCGTGGACGCCTTTTGTCGTTTTCCCGAACGCGAAGCGCTCCTCGTCGCTGGCTACGATCCAGAGTCGGACGAGCTCGTCTGGGAAAGGCCGCTGAGCCTTATCGTCAACCGTTCGGAACCCCAAACTTTGCTCGAGTTGAACTCGGACGACCTCTCGCTCCTCGTCACGCCCGAGCACCAGATGTACGTCCAGCGCCGCTACGGGGAGGAGGAGGCGACGACGACGAGCCGGACAGAAGACGATACCAACAAGCGCATCAAGCTTGACGTCCCCTACGCCAAGTGCCGCGCCGACGAGCTGCTGTCGACCGAGTCGTCGTCGTTTAACGATCGAGACCGCCCTCGACTCCGCGCCCTCGCCCGCGCGGGCGTTCGTGCTGCCAAGTCGAACGAGCGACAGAACTTCGTGGACGAACTCGGCCTAGACACCGACGACAAGATGATCGCCTTCCTCGAGATCTACGGTTACTGTGTCGGCGGTCTCGACGACGCGTCGAAGCACCCCGTCGGTCCCGGGGGGGACGCGTACCTCGATGATCGCTTCCGCGTTGTTGGGTTCGAGGCGGAGGCCTTCGTCCGCCGCTTCCGCGAGGAATCAAAAGGCAAAAAGGCGAGATTCTTCGACTGGGTCTGGCTGCTTAACCGCGACCGAGCGCGCGCCGTTCTTCGCGGGCTCGCCGCCGCCGACGAAGCTTCCGCCGCCGCCAATACCCTTCGAGTCGACACCTCGTCCATTATCTTCCGCGACGAACTGACCCGCCTCGCTCTCTGCGCGGGCTACTCCTCGCGTTTCTTTGCCGCGTACGAAGATGGCGTCGTCAAACATTGGTGCGTGGTCTCGACGACCGTCGCGGGCGTTGCCGAGCCGATCGTCGACAACGTCAAGCCCGTCGCCTACACGGGCCGTACTTGGTGCGTCTCTATGCCGAGCACCTTTATCTGGGCTCGCCGCGCTCGCAAGCACCCGACTGAAGATGTCGTCGCCGAGGCCTCTCGCCCCGTGATCGTCGGCAACTGCGATGCCATGGGGAATAAAGGTGCCTTTGTCCACCTCGACCAAAACCTCACACCTACCTTCACCACCTTCGACGCCGCCCCCCACCCGCCCCTCAGGCCCATGGCCTACGCCTCCTCCACCTTTGGCTTGTAAATTGGTGCGTCGGACCGTCGCACTCTATACTGCGCTGCACTGTACTGTCCTCTCGGCCCCACCACTACCTCATTTCTCTTCTTACGTCGCTCTACCTCCTCCCTCTTCTTACGTCGCTCTACCTCCTCCCTTCGCTCGTCACCACAATGTCGCTCGCCCCCTTTCTCTCTCTCTCTCTCTCTCTCATTGTCTTTCTTTCTCCCTTTCTTCTCTCTGGTGGACCAACACTCTCTCTTGGTGGTGTCGGCGCATTCTTGTCGTTGTTTGTTCTCCGGACCAGCACCGCCCTGACCATCTGCCGCCGCCTCGCGAGATTATTATTCTCAGTGTGCATCCTTCCCCGCCAACGCGGCATATTATTATGTACCCACTCTGTCGTCCTCTTGTATTGTGGGGAAACAACCCTTTTTCTTTCTTTCTTTCTTTCTTTCTTCGTCCTAACTACTAATCGACAGATGTTTGTCTGTCTGTCTGTCTGTCTGTCTGTCAATCTCTTTGTCTTTAAACGTCGACTGCTAAGAGGGGGGTGTGTGTGGGGAGCATGAAGGATGTGGGTGGGTGTGTGGCGTGGGAGGGATGTGCCTGACGGGCGGAGATAAGTACGCGGGACGTAGTCGGGGTCATCGCCGAGTCGTGGGGCAGGCGAAGAGAGGACGGGCCCCGCCCTGTCTGTTTGTCCCCCGATTTAGGGTAAGGATCAGTTAGGCGCGCGAGCCAGGCAGCGTCTACGGCAACCTCGCAGACTGTTTCCACGACCCGCGGCGGCTCTTTCAGCGCGCCATTCTCACGCCCCGTCGAAATGATGTTGTCGATGCTGGCAACGCGCGCATGACCGCGGCCTTTTTTTCCCGGAGACGAGGCGTCGGAGTTCTTTTCGGCCGACAGGTTGGGTCGGAAGCCAACGCCTCGCTCTTTACAGTCGAGTTTTCAACTCCCTGACAACCAACAGCATGCTGACTTTGATCGCGTGCTTAAAGTCTTCGCAACCTCGACCCGTCGCACGGCCACTGCAACGGTACCAGATACATGATCGATCGTGTCGTGTCACCGAGGCTCCTCCAACCTGTATCCCTTAAGGCGCGCCGACGCCAAACGATCAACAAGAGCCAGGGCCAGACGCCCCGCGAGGTCGGCGTCCTCTTGCCCAAGCCCGTCTTCTGCCACGTCCATCTCTACGTGGCTCTCTGTCGATCGGCAACCCCGAGGTTATCCTCTTCCGGGTCGACGACTCCACCTTACCCCACACGTGCTGCGCAATACCGATAAGCCCCTTCCCGGCGTCTACACGCGCGCTGTAGGTGAACTTACTGGGACCAGGTGAACTTACTGGGCTTAGAGATTGGGACTAGGTGAACTGAGTGACCAGGTGAACTTACTGAGACCAGGCGAACTTACTGAGGTTTTTAGAGTAAACGCAAAGGATGGCGGCGCGTGCGGATCAAAGCTGCTTGGATTGGCGGGGGTGAGAGCGACGAGCTCAAAGGAGAGTGGGGTGAGTGGTGTGGCGGCAACTCCTGACCGCTAAGGCTTACCCCCCCTCTCTCCATCCTTGATACCCGTTCAACGGGACACCTTTCCCTATCTTTTTAGTGACATCACACCTCTCTTTTGTGAGAAGCATTCTTGCTGTATTCTTGTAGTTTTCCTTGCTATCATATTCCATCTCTCCATCTTGTTGAGAGGCTTGGTGAGCGTGAGCAAGGTGTGTGGCGAGCTTATCCGACCCCGCGTCCGTGTTTTCCTCGTTCAGTGAGGTCTAGGACGAGTCGGTGAGTACCCCCTTTGTCACCCCGGGGTCGGGAAGGTTTTTTTTTCTGTGCCGCCATACGTCGTGGAGTACACGAGATCGTGCGATTACAATGACAGTAGTCTACATCGGTCGCCGACGAGCGAGTGCTGCCGTACGTGCTGTATTACGAGGTCCGGATTTGTACGTGCGCCCTGATCAAGCACACGGAGTTCCATTGGACCGGTTTGCGTTGAGAATATACGCGAACGTTGTTTGTGTTCGTACGATCCGAGTGACGACGAACACGCGTGCGAGTTGGAAATCGCAGCGCATTCTCCCGGGAATTGATTTTGGTATAGCTGAACGGTGGAAGCTGTTTAGCGAGTGGGATCGCTACCCACGGGCATTTTTGAATTGCCAGCGGATTGGAATTCCGTGAGTGCTGTTTTTACAGCGACAGATAGCGTTGTTGGAATCAAGGTGAATTACTTCGAGTGATCGGATCCGGACGTG
Source organism: Chrysophaeum taylorii (assembly GCA_029834535.1). Classification (NCBI taxonomy): domain Eukaryota; class Pelagophyceae; order Pelagomonadales; family Pelagomonadaceae; genus Chrysophaeum; species Chrysophaeum taylorii. The sequence goes on from JAQMWT010000334.1 coordinate 370,680, forward strand.
TTTCGAGATTCTTGATCGAAATTTGAGACAGTATGGAGATAAACGCAGACGTGCGTGAGGAAGAATCTTCTCCAGTTCTTCCCGCCGCCCCTGAGATAGGCCGCGAGGAAGGTGAATTAAGAGAGGCCGAGGCAGTCGACGTTGCTGACGTGCCCCCTGATGTGCCTCCGGATGCTGCCATTTTTTCGCCGTTGAGTCCAACGACTCCGGATCGTGGCGAGCGGTTTACTATTGAGCGCGGATCTGCAGCTCGAAGTCGACTTCGTGAAGACCTCGAGCGGAGACGTCGCGAAAATGAACGATTAGCTGAGCTTTTTGCTCGTGAAAGAGCTGAAGCGAAAGAGGAAGCGGCTCGACGAGAAGTTGATATGCTCAATGATGCATTACAACAAGAGATTGAGACCTCGAAGACCCTACGCTAAGAGGTTGAACGATTTCGTCGTGAACGAGATGAATTGTTAGCCGAACGTACGCGTCGGGAGAGTAGCCGCGAACGACCCGTGAGTCGACCCGAACCGGAAACGCCCGTGAGGCCGCCTGAACCGGAAAGGAACACTGAAACGGGGAATGAACCTCCGCCCCGAGTCGATACGGAGAATGAGGGTAGGGCGGACATTGAGAATGAAAGTACGAAAATTTTGCGGGAATTATCGCGGGGAATATCGCAGACGGTTGCCAACGCCTTCGAAAAGGGCAACTTGAGCCGATCCCATCGACCCACTTCCAGTTTGAAGCCTGATAACTTCAAACTCGCCATCGACGGCCGAGACCAACGGCAATTTAATTTGGATTCGGCGGCGATGATGCATACTTTAGCAGATGACCATTACTCGGTCGAGAAATTACGTTACTTACTACCTGTGCATCTACGGGACACCGTTGCACCAATTTTTGAGGAACACTTGCAGAAATACGAGGAGCTCTGCGATGAGCTACCACACGGTCCGTCGTTTTACTTGAAATTAGATACGGACGATGAAGAGCATGGAGTCTCGGTTCGTCGTATCCGTCGTCTTAACAAGACGTATTGCGACAAGATTTTGGATTATTTTAGATCGACTTGCCGACCTCCGCGCACGCAGCAGGAGCTGCTTGACAAATTGCGGAAGGTCACCCAGGCTTCAGTTCCGAAGAAGTCTGGGGAGCGGCACGCCCAAACGTATTGTACCAGACTCCAATCTGAAGCCTTGGAGTTTTGTTCCGTGTCCAGCCGCACGATGGATGATGTCGATATCCTCGACCAGCTTATCAGTGGATTGACGTCCAAGGAGTTGAGGACCCATGTGGGGACTATGAGGAGCGGACATCCAGATAGTTATGTGACTTTTAAGTCGATGGTGGCGCTTATTACGCGGCTCGAGAACGACGTACGAAAGTTGATGGAGGAGGAGAAGGACCAATGCCAATCTAATCCGAAATCGAATAAACCGCCGCGAGGGCGGGGAGGTCGAGCTATGGCCTCCGATCAACAAGCCAAGCAAGATGCGGATAAGCCGTCTGGGAATGCGGATCCGCTGATTTTACGAGATCCTTTTCTGTGGGGCAAGAGAACGTGCCCGCACTGTGGGTTCTTCTGGACCACCCATGATGAAGATGAAAAAAAACGGAAAATCGCGTAGTTTGCAACCGCGATCCGGATCGTTACTACTGTGCAATGTGGAAGCGAATTCGTAAGCAGAAGAAGCAGCCCATATCGCGGTCCGATTGGGCAAAGCGTGATGATGCATCTAAGGCGAACGCCACGCACGGATCGGAGCCTTCTAATGAAATTCAAACGGCCCTCACCGATCTTGGAACCACAATGGCGACCATGGTGAGCGAGGTCAGAAGCATCAAGGATACTACGTCGTTTTCTACACGACAGCGAGACGGACGATCACCTTCTAGACGATCGTCACGCCGACATCGAAGCCAGAGCCCTAATCGAAAAGCCCATACTGCTCAAGATAGCCCGAGTCCTTGCCGTCACCGGAGCTCTAGTCGCAATTCGCGCCGGCGCCGACGTCATCGACATTACGATGACGAGTATGACGGAGGCAGATATCAGGATAGTTCGGGACATTCGAGCGCATCTTTCGCGTTCCAATCTTCATGCGACGCGCCGCCAATGTCGGGGGTTCTCTTTTACCCGACGGCGCGCCCTGCCCGAGTCTCCAATGATGTTGCCGATGTCGCTGTGACGAGCAGCCATCGTTTGCAACAGGAGCAACATACCACCAACGCTCGGATCGTTCGGTGGCCTTCTACATCGTATGTGGAAGCAATGTCAGATGCTACTTGGGATTCTCCGCACTATTGGGAAGACTCAGATTCGGAGACCGACGAACCCATGCCGCAGGTTTTCCAGTGTCCCCCCATTCGTCAATGTGCTTGTCTTGCAGGGCAGTTCACGATGATGACGCTAGACCTTTCGAGTTGGCGTCGGGGACGACGTCTTCTTTTTCTACGGGCCCCCCCGAGACCGTTTTAGCCGATGTTTTAGCCGATACAGTTTTGGTCGCAGCAGAACAGACCACAGTGGCGCCGATGGAGGAGAAGTTGACGGGAATGTCCGATTTGATGGACGAGAAACGAAGATTACCAGAAGAGATAAAGGAGGAGATATATGCGCCTCCGATTGAGAAGTGTCAGAATTTGTTGTCAGCGAAACTGGGGAATGAAGAAGCAGCCGAAGCGGCGAGCGCCAATATAGATTCAGCGGCGAGATGTAGTACGCCAGATATAGCAGCGGTGACGATGCAGATTCCGGGCGATGGGAAACCGGAGATACGATGTCATCACACTGCACTGTCGCCGAGCGATGGGGAAAAGATCGAGCAAGACCTCATCACCATCGGTTGCCTGGACCCTGGTACCCTTACGTTTATAGTGGGTCATATTTATAGACGACGAGACGGGCCGAAGTTTGCAACGACTTTAGGCGTGGATGGAATGGCTGATGTCTCTTATATTTGTCGTGGGATGGTTGAAAAACTGGAAAAGGATAGCATCATCTTTGACCGGGGCGATCTTCCAGTCGAGCGCACTTTGTATGGGTCAGGATTGAACAAAACGACTATCCACCAATGGGTTGCATTGCGGATTGCGCTTGCGGACGACATTGCCGTTCCAGTTGTTGCTATTGTGGCCGATACTAATCATCTATTTTTGCTGGGAGCGCGGGATATTCCGGTGTTTGGAGCCATAGTGGATTACCCGCGGAATCGCATTGCGTTTCTACGCACACAAGTCGCTTACGGGCGCAAGAAGTTAAAGGTGCAGGATCGACGAGTAGATTCTCCGATTTTGACGTTCAGAACAATTTATGACGAGAGCAATCCCGTGGCAGTTCAGGTTTATGGACAACAGCACCATGCGATGCAACAAAGCCTGAGCACAGTTGAGAACCGAGTCTACGCTCGCTTGTGCTAGATTGAAGACCTCCAGCGTCCACCGCCGAAACGAGCGGGAGCTTCGACGACTTGGGGAGTTCCTCCAGTTACGCCTTCTCAAACTTCGAACAGCGATGCTTACGAAGTGAAAGCCTATGCTGCGCGCACGATGAAGGTCGAGCCTGGGCGCACCTACTGCGTGCCAGTCGCTCTTTCAGAGCCCGTGGAAACTGGGCAAGTTTTCGTTGCTACGTCTTCTGGGTACGAGCAACTCGGGGTATTCGAAGGAATGTGTTCTTCTCCTGAGGACCCTGATAAGTTCGCAGCTCGAGTGGCGATATCTTCTACCCAGGATGTGCCGACCGTGATCACTCAAGGTGAAGTCCTTGCTTTGGGCGATATTGTTCGTTTTGATGACGAGCTGAATGCTGTGACGGTCGACGATTTAACGAAGGATGGTGAAGCCGAATCTAACGAGGCTAACCTATCATTCACTGTTTCGGTCGCAAGCCATCTTACTCAAGGCAATGCGGCTCCTGAACTGATGCTTTTGAGCTCAGTGCAGAAGGCGTCTCCTTCTGCCGATAAGAAGAAGAGTTCTCGTCAAGAATCGCTCGGTAACGACGATTTCGACTGACGAACTGACGAGGAGGAAAAGAAATGCCGAGAAGTTACAGAATGCGAGATTCGCCGAAGGTTTGAAAAGGTCCACTGGGTGCCGGTCACGTTTCGCAAGGTTGTGATGCTCTTCAGCGGCGCCGGAGGAAGTACTTTAGGACTGCAACGAGCGAACGAGTTTTGCGGGACATCGTTTCGAGTCGTCCTTGCTCTTGACTCGTCAACAGCTGCCAACAAGGTTCATCAGAAGATTTTTCCGAAGATACCTGTGGTCCAGCACACGCTCTGTGGACGATATGACTCAACCCTCCGGTTGATCAAGGCTTATTTGCCTGAAGCGGAATGGTCATCGTCGATGTGTATAGCGTCTCCGCCCTGCGTTCATTCCGCACTCTGCAACTTGACATCCAGAGATGTTGGCAAGGGTGTTACGGCCACTAACTGGACGATGAAGTTGTGCAAGATGGCTGGCTTCATGATGTGGCTGATTGAACAGGAGGCGTCCATTATTTCGTATATAGCACGCTTACACCCTTACGTGTACGTCGTCAATTTTCATGACATCACACCCACTCTGATGAGCTCTCGCGTGCTATTGTTGGTTTCCAGTCACCCACTGCACTTGCAAGAGGCTCCGAAGACATGTGTGAACATGCAACCAAAATTTGCTGCAGCTTTAGGTTATGCTCATGAACGCCACCTGCTCCAGCTGAATAATCTTGGCTCGTCCCGAGAAGCAACAGATACGGCTTACACCGTTACGCGGGTTCCTCTTCGTTTGGGACCGCATCGCTCGGACACTCAGCCTTTGACTCTCGAGATGACGGCCGAGTTGCTCACGATGCCGGTGGACCATGATTGGGCTAGCTTGTCTAAGACGGATTCGTTCAAACATTTAGCGTCTGTCGTCCCTCCAGGACACTCTTGCGATTTTAACTTCGATCTGCACAACTCCGTGACCAGAGGTTTCCGCCAAAGTGTTGAAGTCCTGCCGACCGCGTTGAGCCCGACAGATCGATCCTTTGAGCAGTATTTGCGAATCTCCGACACCACCTTTCGTCACGTAGAGATTCCACTGTTAAATACGCGTACTCGTGTCGTTAAGTGGTTGTCAAAGGATGATCTCCAGGATCCCACTAAATGGGAACCGCCAGAAGTCCCGTGCTTCCGCTTTCAACAACTGATGCGCCGGGGACGGCTCATGCTTTTTCTGCTGCCCCCCCCCGACAATCAAAAGTGGACGTTCCGCCGATCCTGAACCTGAACAGGAGCCGAAAGTAAGGAGCGAGCCGAATGTGCGCGTCAAAGGTGAAAAGATCAATAAGAGCCACCCTGAGGTGAGGTTCAAATACGAAGAAAAGTTCGATGTGCCATGGAAGATGCACCGCGCGATGCGGAACGGTGTACGCTACCGCAGACTCCCGAGCACGTCAAGGACAATGATGCGATGAAAGTCGTAATTTCCGACGAAGTGAAAAGAAGTTTACTAAGAAGTTGTTCGAGATCTAGGAATTCCCGCTCAACCGCATCGGGATGAGATGCGAAGATGATTTGAG